>OY992876.1:104715528-104835528 GCA_963921405.1 Cepaea hortensis | reverse complement strand
GCCTAATGAGGATATCTGAAAATAAGTTATTTCACAAAAAGAACTGGTAACTCACATCAGAAGAAGATCAAAAGACGCATTCTTTGTGAACATCACGAGAAGTTGAAATTTAATTGCGTGACAACGGACAATTTGGAGGATGAGAGGAACGGGGCAGAGGGAGGCCTAGAGGGGGTGGCTAGACAGATTGATACGAACACAAACCATTTATACAGCTGACCGGAAAACTGTTTGTAGATCTGAACCTACAATTGTTGAATATGTACAGAATTCGTAACTGACATTTGTCATCATCATCATGTGACATGCTGATAAACGCGTGCGGTCGTGGTGCGCCATCTCACAGGGTCACTAGTCTTGGATATGTTCTGTGTTTTTCTCATAACTATACCCCGTGGCCAAGCCATCCAGGCATGTATCTTTGTTTTAGTCTTCATTTTTTCTTTCCCCATAAATGTTGTCAGTTGTCACTAAGTTTTCATGCTTATTTCTCATCTTAGCGTTCCCCCAAAAAATTTTGGACTGCCTACGTCTAATTGCTCTAATCCAATGGTTCTCAACCTTTTTTGGTCCGTGCCCCCCTTCACCATATTTTCAGAACGTCATTCTCCCCCCCCCCTTTTTCGTTTTTCCTACCTAAAAATTTGGCCCGTGCCCCCCTTCACCATATTTTCAGAACGTCATTCCCCCCTTTCATATTTCCTACCTAAAAATCCCGTCCCCGCCCCTACACAGTATACGTAATAATGGAAGCTAAATTTAATAGCACATACTAAAACAAGTCTAGACGTCTACATACAACATGATTTGTGGGTCTACTTACTTTATAAATTGAATTTTAGAAAGGTGAGACGGACAGAACCGTACAGTATGAAAGGAAAAACAATATCAAGTAATCGGTTCTTGTATTAACACGATCTTGAAATAATCTTAATCCCCCCCCCCCCCCCGCAAACCCCAAAATTCTCCCCTGGTGGGGGGGGGGGAATTCCCCACCGGTTGATAACCACTGCTCTAATCAATTGTAATAGTGTATTTATATTGTCTTATGTTCATACAGAACTCTTCTTCCTTTCGTTACTTCTATGAATTTGTCGAGAGTCATTTCTATTCAACTTTTCACATAGGGCAGAGAGGAGTATTTTGTGTGATATTCACTAGCACTGGAACGGAGCATTATGGGGACGATCTTTTGCCGTGAAGTTGGAACCGTGACTAATTAACCAACCAACTAACTAACTAACTGACTGACTGACTGACTGACTGACTGACTGACTGACTGACTGACTGACCAACTACTTAATTTACAAACTAACTTCCTCGATTGTCAATCAATACCCTCGAATGGCCTGGCATCAAGGATTCCCCCAACGCCAGATATTGCTGTGAAATGTAGTTTGTTAATTATTTAGTTACTTAGCTAGCCAGTTAGCTATCTATCTGGCTAGTTAGTCAATCAGTCAGTTAGTCAGTCAGTCAGTTAGCTAGTTAGTTAACTAATCAGTTAACTAATCAAACAGAACGTTCTACACAGATATATACTGCTCGCTTCTCGAGCATACATTAATCGCACTAATAACTCAAATACATTCTTCACACTCGCTATGTCTAACTGCGTCCTTTCTAAACTACACAGTGGCTAGAGTAACACCACACACGTCTTGTCGCTCTAACTGTCAAGTCCGGTCTGCCTGAGTTTACAGGTTTCGCTAACTTCTTGGTCCTCAAGTTCTCGTGCGGTCAGCAGCGCTGCGTGCTGCGTCACCTCACACGTAGTCCAGTAGTCTAGTACTCGTTAACCTACAGTTGTACTACCGTTCAGTCTGTTTACGGGTAGTTCCCCGTGGTAACCGTCCCCCTGTCCGATCTCCCTCTATCTATTCTCTTGTAAAGGTCCTTATCTATGTCCTGTCTCTGTCCTTTCCTTACTCCTGTCTTTGTCCTACTTATATCTATATATCCAGCTCTTTGACAGTTACTTAGCCAGTTGGCTAGTCAGTCAGTCAGTCTGTCAGTTATTTATTTGGTAATAAATTAGTTATTTAGCCGATTAGCTAGTCGATTATCTAATTAGTTAGATAGATAACTAGTCAGTCAATTAGTTTATTAGTTAGTCAGTCAGTCAGCTAGTCCGCCAGCTAGTTAGTTATTTAGCCAGCTAGCTAGTCTGTCAGTCGTTGTCAGTCAGTGGCTCGGTCGGTAAGTTAGATAATTAGTTAGTCAGTAAGTCAGTCAGTTAGTTAGTTAGTTAGTTAGTTAGTTAGTTAGTTAGTTAGCCAGCAAGGCAGTCAGTCAGTCAATTGGTTAGTTAATTAGGTAGTCAGTCAGTCAGTCAGTCAGTCAGTCAGTTAGTTAGTTAGTTAGTTAGTTAGTTAGTTAGTTAGTTAGTTAGTCAGTCAGTCAGTTAGTTAGTTAGTCAGTCAATACATCATTCTCACGGCACATCAAACTATTAGTCCGTAAGTGCTCGGATCCCCTCCTAGTACCCCCCCCCCCCCCCCACAGCGTGTAGCGACTGTTGCATGTTTCTTGATTATTCTTCCAGGGGCGCTGCGTGGTCTCGAGGTGTGGTGTCCGCCTCGAGTGCTGGATGTCCCTGGTTCAAGATCCGGTGAGGGCCGGGATTTTTTCACGTGGCCTTCTAGTAACAAAATTTCCACTAGCCTCTGGTTAGTGAGATCGGACGCCCGTGTGTATTGTTGCGCACGTAAAAAATCCCTTGGCAGTTGGAAATCGAAAAAGAGTAGCCTAACGGCGCTGCCCGGGCAAAATTTCGAGTTAAAAATCTACCCAAAGTATTTCAGGATCCTCCCCGGTGCTATGGGGTTCGTGCACTGAGCTGAGAACCTCTGGACTCAGACTTGAGTTAGGAGTAGAACGGAGCACTTATGGGTTACACCCGTGTACCGTGACGTTGATCCATCGACTAAACTAAACTGATTATTCTTCTTTGGCTCCCCTCACAAGGCTCTAGCCTAACCTGACCCCGTTTGACCTATGTCTGTCCTTGATGGTTTGTGTGAGGGTTAAGTTTACAGTGTAATGAGAGCAGAATGAAACTGAAGAACCGGTGTGCTGCTCTCCACATATTGCTTAGAAACAACAATGAATGGCGGGAAATGAGAAGTATTGGTGTGTCACAGTTATGACTTAAAAGTTGTTAATATGGTAGCAGACGTGTTGTATTATTTATCACATTAAAGGGGGGGGGGGGGTTGCATAGTGAACACACGTATATAAAACCCCATGATAGATACGGGGAGGTCGCTTAATACGATTAATCATCCCTTGGCACTTTATCAGTTAATAACCTTGTACAGATGTAGCCCAGAGAGCCGCTGTAGCGTAGCGGCTATACGGCCCTGTATTCACGAGTTCAAATCCTCATTATTGCTGAATGTTAACAATGACCTGGGATCTCAGGTTGACGCGTCCTCACATTGACACCAGGACATTTATTGGGAAGTAAAGGTAGTCTGCGTGATACTGACCACATGACACACCGAGTGCTGTTTGGTCTATACATGAATGGGTCTTATACCAGTGGCACAGCGTGTCGTAAACCGTCTTGTAATTATCCAGGATATAGATTAGTTCACAAATACAAATGATTGTCACATCACAACAAGACAATGGTCATATTTGGTTGACGCTATGGGTTAAACACTAAACACACTGGATGAGAGGTCACGACAATTCGGTTTTAAAATTTAGAGGTAAAAGACGCATATAGTTGAGTTAAGAACTAACATCACTGCACTCAGGACATTCCCATATGTGCTGCGTACCCTCGTTCAACAACCAGCGAAGAGTCATACTACTAATTGTTCCCACCGCTATATGATTTAAAGTTCTCCTGGTCTCCTCTCTCAGTTTTGAGATTCTTCCAGAACCCCTGCCGACACCCCTCAATCCCATTCTTTCCACATACGGGTTATCAATCTGTTCACCCGCCTTCTCCATCTGTTCCCACAAGCGCGCAATCACCCCCCCCCCTCCCACCCTTATCCATAGGCAATCTTCCACCAAGAGGTGCGTTTCTTGCCAGCCTTTCGACCTGTTCATTCCCCCCGCACCCCCGCATGGCCAGGGCAAAATATCCATACAGTTCTCACAAGCTATGACCTCTGAAGCGACCATAGCCATTCCACACGAAACATTCCTTTCTCGACCTTGCTAAGCATGCTCTATGAATCTGTAATGAATACAGTATGTGTTGCAGTAGTCTCGTCTAACCAACGGAATGCCGCCGAGGTCGTAGTCTCATAGGCCAGACTCCCTTTTCAAGACTCGCCCATTAGCCTTTGCAATAAAACCCCAACCACTACGTCTGTTTCTCACCATTGACCCATTGGTGTAGATGACTATGTCACCTTAGTGTGTGTTTCTCTGGATCAGTTGTTGCACTTCAAACTCAGTGCGGCCCGCTGCCCATTCTCTGCACTTACGACCCAGTGTTACTATTACATTGTGCCAGTCCGTCATGTCTTCCGGAACTTCAACCCACTCTTTTTCACTATTGGTGATCTCTAGATCACACACCTGACGTATAGTTAGTTCTGCCTGTGCCATCCAGGACCTGCCTTGTCTTAGTCTATGACCCTTGACCATATCCATGGCTTCATGCAGGGGGTGATCCCTATCTGCAGCAACTCTCAGATACCATTTGGTCTGAAGGACCCTATGCCTATCCGTCATTGTTGGTAGCGCCAGGATATGCCTCGTGCATATAATTGGTGTGTCCTTTGTGCACCCCGGGATTAACCGCATGGCGGCATTCTGTATGCACTCCAACCTTTCAAGCTGGCTCTTTGATACTGTTAGCAGCCCCAAACCATACTAAATAACATAAATTATTAACTGCTGAAAGAGCCAGTAAAGCATTCTGCGGTCTCCGTAGCCAAAGGCTTGCGAACGCGGTTCGTGAGCCGCTTACCAGGCGTTCGAAACGCAGCCGCGACTGATTTGTGCAGCAGACCTTGTCGCGTTGTGTTATAACGTGCTGGTATAGAAGCCGGTCGTTCAGAAAACAATGGTAAACTACTGAACGTAAAACTTGCCTAGTACATCAACAGCAGCTGAAAATTGCAGGTGTTGGCTGCAACGACCTGTAAGGGATATGCAACATTTAAAAAAATAAATCTACCCCGGTTGCTGCCATCGCCCTCAATAAACGAACGAACAAACGAACGAAAATCTTTATTATCAAAGGGTTAAGAATTGGGCACGCAGGCCCGTCTGACATTCTGCCCTTCTTCTCTAGTTCCTCTCATACATTCTTTCATTCAACATCACTTATGAAGCAAATGTTTGACAACAAAAGAACAATAAGCATTACAATGCATGAAAAATAATCAATAACAAATGACTCACTGAGGTAGTGTTTAACATGGGCATTATAAATACCTAAGGATGCATTAAGTTCCCTATCAACCTTCACTACCAAAGCATCCACATGATCCTTAAAAGACAAACACCTGTCAAAGGTGATACCCAAATACTTCAATTTACTCGCTCTACTAAGAGGACATCGATTCAACATACTACCTGGGACATCTGCCTCGACGATCCAGTTATCCAGGGAGTACCACACAACCGATGCCTTGTCTGGGGTTATAACGGCCCTTGCGTCTCTGCACCACTCTGCCACTCTGTTGACTGCCACCTGTAAATCTGCAGCCAAACTGGCCCTGTCTCTGCCCTGTCTGCACACCAGCACATCATCTGCAAATGTCAAGATTCTACCCACACCTGGTGTCTCAATAGCTGCTATTTTGCTGGTGTAGACATTAAAGAGCACCGGGGACATGGCAGATCCCCGTGGCAATCCAGTTGTAATAGTACAGGGGTCAGAAGTCCAGGAATCCGTGCGCAGTGCAATCCTACCCTCATAGAGGATCGCCGCTACCCATCTGACAAGGCAAGGGCAGACATCCATGTCCAACAGTGTGTATATCAACCGATCATACCGGAACTGTAATACGCATCTTCCAGGTCAAGAGCTACCGCCACTGTCTCTTGTTTATCCTGGAAGCCCTCGTAGACATCAAATGCAATAGTTTGCAGCATTGGCCCAGGTGTCCTTCCCAGGCCGGTAACTCCCGAGCCCTTTGGGAAGCATGTTACGACTTTCCAAATGTCGCTGGAGCCTGCGTGCTACTATCTTTTCGATGACTTTGCCATACGTGTTTTTCAGGGTTATGATTATGACATATAATGATAACTAATTCAGCAAACGATAACCTGACCTCTCAAGGTGAAACAGGGAAAAGACTCAGATAATGATAATTAATTTAGCAATCCATAACCTTATCTCCTTTTGTGAGATATACAGTTGTCCTCAAATTATATGTGAGACACACAGTACTCCACAGATAATGATAAATAATTCAGCAAACGGTAACCTGCGTATGGAATCCTTTGTAATGCATGTACATTGTGACTGTGTTTAGTATCTCTTCTTTTCGTAGGAGCTAAATATACCTAACTGTTTGCATTTCATCTAGAAGTTATATGTGAGACATACAGTACTCCACAAGTTATATATGAGACATACAGTACTCCACACATCATATATGATACATACACTACGCTCGAATTTATATGTGAGATATACAGTACCCCACAAGTTATATGTGAGACATACAGTACTCCACAAGTTATATGTGAGACATACAGTACCCCACAAGTCATATATGAGACGTACAGTACTCCACAAACACCTGACCTATATGAGACATACAGTACTCCACAAGTTATATGTGAGACATACAGTACTCCACAAGTTATATGTGAGACATACAGTACTCCACAAGTTATATGAGGCATACAGTACTCCACAAGTTATATGAGACATACAGTACTCCACAAGTTATATGTGAGACATACAGTACTCCACAAGTTATATGTGAGACATACAGTACTCCACAAGTTATATGAGGCATACAGTACTCCACAAGTTATATGAGACATACAGTACTCCACAAGTTATATGTGAGACATACAGTACTCCACAAGTTATATGGGAGACATACAGTACTTCACAAGTTATATGTGAGATATACAGTACTCCACAAGTTATATGTGAGACATACAGTACTCCACAAGTTATATGTCAGACATGCAGTACTCCACAAGTTATATGGGATACATACAGTACTCCACAAGTTACACGCGAGACATGCAGTACTCCACAAGTTATATGGGAGACATACAGTACTCCACAAGTTATATGTGAGACATACAGTACCCCACAAGTTATATGTGAGACATACAGTACTCCACACATCATATATGATACATAAACTACGCTAGAATTTATATGTGAGACATACAGTACCCCACAAGTTATATGCGACATACAGTACTCCACATATGTGAGACATACAGTACTCCACAAGTTATATGTGAGACATACAGTACTCCACAAGTTATATGTGAGACATGGAGTACTCCACAAGTTATATGTGAGACATATAGTACTTCTCAAGTTATATGGGAGACATATAGTACTTTTCAAGTTATATGTGAGACATACAGTACTCCACAAGTTATATGTGAGATATATAGTACTACAGAAGTTATATGTGAGATATACAGTACTACAGAAGTTATATGTGAGACATACAGTACTCCACAAGTTATATGTGAGACATACAGTACTCCACAAGTTATATGTGAGACATACAGTACTCCACAAGTTATATGTGAGACATACAGTACTCCAAAAGTTATATGTGAGACATACAGTACTCCACAAGTTATATGGGAGACATACAGTACTCCACAAGTTACACGCGAGGCATGCAGTACTCCACAAGTTATATGGGAGACATACAGTACTTCACAAGTTATATGTGAGATATACAGTACTCCACAAGTTATATGTGAGACATACAGTACTCCACAAGTTATATGTGAGACATACAGTACTCCACAAGTTATATGGGAGACATACAGTACTCCACAAGTTACACGCGAGACATGCAGTACTCCACAAGTTATATGGGAGACATACAGTACTCCACAAGTTATATGTGAGACATACAGTACCCCACAAGTTATATGTGAGACATACAGTACTCCACACATCATATATGATACATACACTACGCTAGAATTTATATGTGAGACATAAAGTACCCCACAAGTTATATGAGACATACAATACTCCACATATGTGAGACATACAGTACTCCACAAGTTATATGTGAGACATGGAGTACTCCACAAGTTATATGTGAGACATATAGTACTTCTCAAGTTATATGGAAGACATATAGTACTTCTCAAGTTATATGTGAGACATACAGTACTCCACAAGTTATATGTGAGATATATAGTACTACAGATGTTTTATGCGAGACATGCAGTACTCCACAAGTTATATGGGAGACATACAGTACTACAGAAGTTATATGTGAGATATACAGTATTACAGAAGTTATATGTGAGATATACAGTTGTCCTCAAATTATATGTGAGACACACAGTACTCCACAAGTTATACGTGAGACATACAATATTCCACAAGTTATATATGAAATATACAATTCTTCACAAGTTATATGTGAAATATGCAGTTCTCCACAAGTTACATGTGACACATACAGTACTCCAGAAATTATATGTGAAATATACAGTACTCCACAAGTTATATGTGAAATATACAGTACTCCACAAGTTATATGTGAAATATACAGTACTCCACAAGTTATATGTGAAATATACACTCACATTGGCACCTTGCCGTCTTGACAGACGATAGTTTGTGCTCTAAAAAGGCATAATAACTTTTAACTATGGCGGTAGCGAGTGTGACTGATAAGGCCAATTTGCGCTGTAAATGTCCGTTCACAGTGGGTGCATGTGAACACGTGGTCATTTCCACCATCATGCACCATCTTACGTCTCAAACGCTTGGTGTGTGACTTTTCTGCAATAATTTTCTCCTTTGACTTTATTCCATTTCTGATATTTGCCCTCCATGCAACACGTTCAGCGGCGACTTGCTCCCAATGTGCATTATCAATGCCTGTATCAATCATGTCCCGCTTACACACATCCTTGTATCGTAGTAGAGGCCGACCCTGAGATCTCTTACCCATCTGTAATTCACCAAAAAAGATATCCTTTGGTATTCTACCATCATCCATCCGCCTAAGATGTCCTATCCATCTAAGTCTACGAAGACTGAGCATGGAATAAACTGTCACACAACCTGATCTTTCCAATACTTCAGTATTTGTGATTTTGTCTTGCCACTTAATACCAAGAATTCTTCGCAGACACTGCATATGAAAGCTGTTTAAATTGTTCTCTTGGTGTGAGTAAGTTGTCCAGGTTTCACTGCCATAGAGAAGAGTACTAAGGACACAGGCTTGATAGACAAGGACTTTTGTTTTGGCAGTAAGCTTCCTGTTCTCCCAGACTCTTTTTCTTAACCTGTTCATTGTTGTTGCTGCCTTACCAATCCGGATGTTGATTTCCTGATCTAGGGATAATTTGCTATTTACCACCGATCCTAGATATGTAAAATGGTCTACTATCTCTAGTTCGGCGTCGTCAATAAAGATTGATGGTACCCCATGTGCACCTTGTGACATAATCTGTGTCTTCTTTTTGCTAATTGTTAAACCAAATTCAGAACAAGCATTGGAGAATGCAGATAGTAGACATTGCAATTCTTCCTCAGAGTGGGTCGTAACTGCAGCATCATCTGCAAAAAGCAACTCTCTGATCAGTACCCTCCTAATTTTGGTCTTAGCCTTCAATCTCTGAGCATTGTAGAGGCCGCCATCTGAGCGTGAGCGAATGTATATACCACCATCCTGATCACGAAATGCATATTTCAGTAGAAGTGAAAAGTATATTCCAAAGAGGGTGGGAGCTAGTA
Organism: Cepaea hortensis; assembly: GCA_963921405.1. NCBI lineage: Eukaryota > Metazoa > Mollusca > Gastropoda > Stylommatophora > Helicidae > Cepaea > Cepaea hortensis. Next base: position 104,825,633 of record OY992876.1, on the reverse strand, counting down.
CACAACCTTGCTTAACTCCACTCTTGATTTCAAATTCTTCAGAAGTTGCACCATCAAACTTGATTATACCCTTCATGCCTGTGTGGAACGATTCCACAATGGACAGAAGAGTTGGTGGGCAGCCAATCTTCTTTAGTGCCTTGAACAGACCCTCACGACTGACCAAATCAAATGCCTTTGTGAGGTCGATGAAGGCAATAAACAGTGGTTGATTCTGTTCACGGCATTTTTCTTGCATTTGTCGCAATGAGAATATCATATCAGTGGTAGACCGGTTCTGTCGAAAGCCACACTGTGATTCGGGGTAGACTTGATCTCCTAGGACTTGAAGTCTGCGCAGAACAATTCTGGCAAATACTTTTCCAACAATACACAGAAGTGAGATACCCCTATAGTTGTTGCAGTCGCTCCGATCGCCCTTGTTCTTGTACAGTGTTATGATGGTTGAATCTTTGAAATCCTGTGGGACTTGTCCTTCACGCCAGCATAGCTCTATTAGCTGGTGGATCTGTATAGTGAGTGTGTCTTGCCCACTCCTGATAACCTCTATTGGAATCCCATCCTTACCTGGAGCCTTGCCAGATGCAAGTTCATTTATAGCACACTTAACTTCTGTTATGGTGGGAAGTGTGTCCAGGTGGTCAAGAGTTGGTAGAGCCTCTATGGCGTTGAGGGCATTATCCGCTAGTTTGGTCTCACTTGAGTAAAGCTCCAAATAGTGCTCTACCCATCTGTCCATCTGCTGTTTCTTATCAGTGATGACTTCTCCAGTCAAGGTTTTCAATGGTGCACTTCTTTTGATCACTGGACCACAGGCTTTCTTTATTCCTTCATACATGCTTCTTATGTCTCCCTTATCACTTGCGATTTGAATGGACTCACATAACTTGATCCAATAATCATTTGCACACTGCCTGGCAGCCTTTTGCACATCCTTCCTAGCTTGCCTTAGCTCACTCAGAGTGTTACGCGTTGGTCTTTCCTTGTTTCTTAAGAGAGCTTTCTTCTTCTTATCAATCAAGGGCTGCAGAGTCTCGCTGTTGGCCGCAAACCAGTCCTGCCTCTTATGATCCACAGTGCCGTAAACCTTTACGGCAGTTTTACAAAGAGTTTCCTTAAGTTTATTCCATTTATCATTTACTGTACAATTTTCTGGTGTATCAGTGAAAGCGTCTTCAAGTTGCTGTTGAAACTGAAAGCACTTTTCAGGATCATGAGTGTTAATAATATTAATCCTGGGGCTAGATTTGTGTTTAGCTGTGTAGATTCTCTTTGGTCTCAGTCTAACCCTTGCAACAACCAGAGAATGATCCGTATCACAGTCAGCACTGTGGTAACTACGAGTCAATGATATATGGTTCAGATGTTGTCTCCGTGTGATGATGAAGTCCAGCTGGTGCCAATGGCCGGATCTTGGATGTTTCCATGTGACCTTATGCATCTCTTTTGTTTTAAAAAAAGAGTTTGTAATACATAGGTCATTACTGGTGCAATGCTCCAGCAGCCTTTGCCCATTTTCATTCATGCGACCGATGTTGTATTTTCCAAGGCACACTGGCCATGAACTCGAGTCCTTGCCCACACGAGCATTGAAATCACCGAGCATATAAATGTAGTCGGATTTTGGAACTGCCTTGATCACAGAGTCTAACTCCTCATAGAACAAATCCTTCACATCATCAGAGGAATCGAGTGTCGGTGCATATGCAGTAATAATGGTGGCAAACCCACAAGAGGTTGCCAAGCGCAGGGATAATAGTCTTTCATTTCCTCCTGCTGGAATTTCAATCATTCCCAGTAGCGAATTCTTCACTGCAAAGCCCACACCGTGTTGCCTTTTTTCTGCCTGCCCTTTACCCTACCAGAAAAAGGTGTAGTTGTTTTCCCTGAGTGACCCTTCCTCAGCGAGGCGAGTCTCCTGCAGGCCAGCAATATCAATGTTAAGACGATTGAGTTCGGCATCAATAACAGCCGTTTTTCTCACATCGTCAATATTGGTCAAGTCAGTGGAAAATCCTGGACACATGGTTCTCACGTTCCAGGTTGCAAGCCGTAGCTTGAGGTTTCTATTTATATTTTTGTTTGTACCTGGTGCATTGGTTTTACAGCCTGCGATTCAGATTTTGTCCTAGCCCCAAGCACCCATTGAAGCAGGCAGGCTGTGGCGGATCAGCACCCAATTGGCTGGGGGCTGCCCAGCTTGAGGCGGGCGGTAGCTGATCAGTGACACCTATAGGTGTCTCCCACCGTCAGAGGCAACGCGTGGCGCCCCATGTCTACGCCAACTGACAAGGACTTATAACCCGTAACAGTTGCCTCTCGCTTTGATTCCGAGACCAGTTAAGACCAGGGATGGAGTTATTGCCTCTCCATAGCACAAAGCCTGGGCTAAAATATAGAGATCATGTGTTGCCCATGCAGCATGATCCCTCTCTCGGCCTGCCTAGTTCACTCCAGAGGAAAGGTAACACCCCTACATCTGGAACAAGACAAGCTGCAGAAGCTGCCGGATCAGCAAAGCAATGCTCTAACTGTCCGCCTGTCGGAGCTTCGATCCTAGACCAGTCGCCAACCAAGGCTTAGGGCCTGGTCTGCCCTGCCATGACAATTTTGTCTTTAGTTTGCATTTCCTCGCACCAGGGTAAGGCTTGTACCCTCCCAATTGCGCTCTTCCGCCCGAAGCCGTTGGCACAATGTGGGGTGTCGGGTTTGGTAAGCGCCACCCAACGTTCGGCGCTAACAGAAACCAGGTAGTACCGTCTACTGTTATACGGTAGCTCAGTCATATCTGACTAAGACCTGACTAGAAATATACACTACTCCACAATTTATATGTGAGACATACAATTCTACAGAAGTTATGTCTTGGAATTTACTGCTCGACAAGTAATACTTCGATAAGTAATGTAGATAAGCCGGTCTCCGTGGCGTAGGAGTTAACGTCTTTCTTGGTAATCCCGTATATTCTCGTGAGTAATACAGCTGCGCAAGAATCGGCAGCGGTTCGCGCCGCGCCGGTAACTTAGGGGATATGTGAGCCGATCGCTCAGAAAGCAGTGGCAAACTACTGAGCGTAATCTTGCCTAGTACGTCAACAGCAGCTGAAACAATGCTTGTGTTAACTACAATGTCCTGTAATGGTATATGCAACAATAAAACAAAAACAGTAATATCTGACACAACAGTGCTCCATATTTTATATGCCTTTGATTTCACTCTGAGGTGAGATTACAACAATATAGATGTTGTCCTTTAGATTACAACAATATATACGTTATTTCTGAGACATACAACAATATATATGTTATCTCTGAGACATACAACAATACATTTGTTATTTCTGAGACATTCAACAATATAGTTGTTATCTATGAGACATACAACAGTATAGTTGTTACCTGTGAATCATACAACAATGTACGTGTCATCTTTGAGTCGCACTCTGCGTTAGATATTATTTCTTTCTGCAGTACTCTCGAATTTATTTCTGAGCAGTACAGTGCTATAGATACTGTCTGTAAGCAGTAAAGTGCTATAGATAATGTCTGTGAATTGTATAGTGCTATAGATACTGTCTGTGAGTTGTATAGTGCTATAGATACTGTCTGTGAGTTGTATAGTGCTATAGATACTGTCTGTGAGTTTTATAGTGTTATAGATACTGTCTGTGAGTTGTATAGTGCTATAGATACTGTCTGTGAGTTGTATAGTGCTTTAGGCACTGTCAGTGAGTTGTATAGTGCTATAGATACTGTCTGTGAGTTGTATAGTGCTATAGATACTGTCTGTGAGTTGTATAGTGCTATAGATACTGTCTGTGAGTTGTATAGTGCTATAGATACTGTCTGTGAGTTGTATAGTGCTATAGATACTGTCTGTTAGTTTTATAGTGCTATAGATACTGTCTGTGAGTTGTATAGTGCTATAGATACTGTCTGTGAGTTGTATAGTGCTATAGATATTGTTTGTGAGTTGTATAGTGCTATAGATACTGTCTGTGAGTTTTATAGTGCTATAGATAATGTCTGTGAGTTGTATAGTGCTTTAGGTACTGTCAGTGAGTTGTATTATGCCGTAGATACTGTCAGTGAGCAGTACAGTGCTATATATACCATCTGTGAGTTGTGTAGCGTTATAGATCATGTCAGTAAGTTGTATTATGCTATAGATACTGTCAGTGAGCAGTACAGTGCTATATATACTGTCTCTGAGTTGTATAATATTATGGATCATGTCAGTACTTTGTATAGTGCCATAGATACTGTCAGTGAGTTGTATAGTGCCATAGATACTGTCAGTGAGTTGTATAGTGCTATAGATACTGTCAGTGAGTTGTATAGTGCTATAGATACTGTCAGTGAGTAGTACAGTGCTATATATACTGTCTCTGAGTTGTATAATATTATGGATCATGTCAGTAAGTTGCATAGTGCTATAGATACTGTCAGTGAGTTGTATAGTGCTATAGATACTGTCAGTAAGTTGCATAGTGCTATATATACTGTCTCTGAGTTGTATAATATTATGGATCATGTCAGTAAGTTGCATAGTGCTATAGATACTGTCAGTGAGTTGCATAGTGCTATAGATACTGTCAGTAAGTTGCATAGTGCTATAGATACTGTCAGTGAGTTGTATAGTGCTATAGATACTGTCAGTGAGTTGTATAGTGCTATAGATACTGTCAGTGAGTTGTATAGTGCTATAGATACTGTCAGTGAGTTGTATAGTGCTATAGATACTGTCAGTGAGTTGTATAGTGCTATAGATACTGTCGGTGAGCAGTACAGTGCTGTAGATACTGTCAGTGAGTTGTATAGTATTATAGATACTGTATGTGAGTTGTATATTGCTATAGATACTGTCTGTGAGTTATATAGTGCTATAGATATTGTTTGTGAGTTGTATATTGCTGTAGATACTGTCTGTGAGTTGTATAGTGCTATAGATATTGTTTGTGAGTGATATAGTGCTTTAGGTACTGTCAGTGAGTTGTAGTATGCCGTAGATACTGTCAGTGAGCAGTACAGTGCTATATATACCATCTGTGAGTTGTGTAGCGTTATAGATCATGTCAGTAAGTTGTATTATGCTATAGATACTGTCAGTGAGCAGTACAGTGCTATATATATGTCGTGTCCTACTTTAAAGTGTCGTCCCTGGAGTGAAGAGAGTCAACACCCACATTATAATATTTTTTTCCTATCAATATCCTGGAGAATCCACCAGCTTCCGTCCAACACACTCCATCAGCCCGTGGACACCTTTTCCTATCACTCTCTCACTGTCGTACTATGCCCCCTCTCATACTTCCCCAACGCAACATACTCAACAACTCTTGCTTCTAAAAATTAATAAAGATTAATTTATTAAAAGTAAAGTGTACCGTATATGAGACGTGTATGCGAAGAAAAATGTGTGTTGTGTATTATAACATAAATGTATATGTCAGCCTTCAAAGTTCAGGATCATAGTGCACACATCATGGCAAGGATTACACGACATCACACGAGTCAGTACAATAGACCTCACCGAAGTCGTATCCTTCTCTCCAGACATGTCCTCCTCCAGGAGCTCTGATGACCATGAGATCTGAATCCCATGTAAATATAATCCGTGGAAAATACTATTATTGTTCCTAACACAACGGTTCCTATTAGTTTATAGAAACTCCGGCTTCATAATTCCGGCGCGGTGAAACAAACATGGAACACTGTCCTATGAACAGGACTTTTTGTCTCTTGCTAAATGTTCTCTAGTTCTCACTATTAAACAGTTATTGTCTATACTCCAATAGAGTCCTTTATTTTTGTTCTAGTCATAAGTGAACTGAATATCCATCACTACTGGTGTGTTAAAACTGGTATGACCTAAACTCATTCGGTATTTATCCTGTAGGATACATATACCATTCAGCTCCACTGAGCAATGTTGATCATCTTCCTCTAGCATAAGCTCTTTGATAAAGTTGCTGGCCAATCTTCCTGCGCCAAACTCTATCCGGGATCGGATTTTTCCTTGGTTCCGTGTTCTTCATTCCAACCAGAGGGAACCTGTAACATAAATCATACAACCGGTGATAGCCTCTCCGTCACTGATCTCTATTAGATGATCGTGGCCCATCGGCCTCGCTCAGAAAATATAATGAACCTACTCTGTCAGGGACAGATGACTGAACACATAGGTTATCATCAGGCCAAGACAAGAAAAAAAAATCAACAAACAGAATGCGGAACCCCGCCCCCCAGGGACACCTACTGGAATCTCCCAATTATCCCTCATTACTCAATTCTCAATTAGTAAAGCCTATCAACACTTCACTAATCTATTTTCAACTAACAGAGCCAAGTATCACTTCCCTACTCTAGCTAGTTTTCCACTAACAGTGCTAATCATCACACTATAGTTGTAACAAGGCTACAGCCTATATTAATTAGAACTAATTATAATAGGTTCTACCTTAGGCAACACCGCAGTTAGATCCAATTACATCCACTCTTGCCATGACAGGCACGTGTAAAATTAAATTAACTCAATTCGCACACGGTAGACATTTTCCAATCAGAACTGCAGTGCTGAAGCACGTCCGCTAAAATCCAAGGTTTGAGTTCAACTGTCCTCTCCAATCATGGTTTTTGGCAAAACCTAAAATTGGTCACGTGACGGTATTCTTCCGGTCCACACAGGTGTTATTTGGACATATCATCCATTGTCAAGAATCCATTTTCCCTGGCCTAGTTACTGTCAAAGTTGTCATCACTTGTTTTTACATCCCCCAACAAGCTAGCGAGTTACTGTATGATCCCAACAACAGTTGTCAATATCAATCTGCCAATCTGCGTGATGTCCGGAAACTATATGACAGATGGACTGTTTTCTTCCGAGCTGAGTACTTCCGCTCTCAATCCAACCTGTTTATGAACTGTCAAAGCGATGTATGGACTCATCTCACTCACTTCCAAATGTTCCCCTGTTGTCGACCCAATGTAACCCCGTGCAGCTGCAACTATTTACCGTCCTGGGGTTTTGACATCCGATTTGTTTTTTCTGTTAGTAAAATAGTTGTCGCTGGCAGATAGTCCGTTTAATCAGAAAGCCTCTATAATAATAAACTGGTTAAAAGCAAGGTTTTATTTTGTGACAATATACTGTCTCTGAGTTGTATAATATTATGGATCATGTCAGTACTTTGTATAGTGCCATAGATACTGTCAGTGAGTTGTATAGTGCTATAGATACTGTCAGTGAGTTGTATAGTGCTATAGATACTGTCAGTGAGTTGTATAGTGCTATAGATACTGTCAGTGAGTAGTACAGTGCTATATAACTGTCTCTGAGTTGTATAATATTATGGATCATGTCAGTAAGTTGCATAGAGCTATAGATACTGTCAGTGAGTTGTATAGTGCTATAGATACTGTCAGTGAGTTGTATAGTGCTATAGATACTGTCAGTGAGTTGTATAGTGCTATACATACTGTCAGTGAGTTGTATAGTGCTACAGATACTGTAAGTGAGTTGTATAGTGCTATAGATACTGTCAGTGAGTTGTATAGTGTTATAGATACTGTCAGTGAGTTGTATAGTGTTATAGATACTGTCAGTGAGTTGCATAGTGCTATAGATACTGTCAGTGAGTTGTATAGTGTTATAGATACTGTCAGTAAGTTGTATAGTGTTATAGATACTGTCAGTGAGTTGTACCGTGCTGTAGATACTGTCAGTGAGTTGTATAGTGCTACAGATACTCACAGTGAGTTGTATAGTGCTACAGATACTGTCAGTGAGTTGTATAGTGCTATAGATACTGTCAGTGAGTTGTACCGTGCTGTAGATACTGTCAGTGAGTTGTATAGTGCTACAGATACTGTAAGTGAGGTTTATAGTGCTATAGATACTGTCAGTGAGTTGTATAGTGCTATAGATACTGTCGGTGAGCAGTACAGTGCTGTAGATACTGTCAGTGAGTTGTATAGTTTTATAGATACTGTCTGTGAGTTTCATAGTGCTATATATACTGTTTGTAAGTTGTATAATGATATAGATACTGTCGGTGAGTTGTATAATGTTATAGATACTGTCGGTGAGTTGTATAGTTATATTGATACTGTCTGTGAGTTGTATAGTGATACTGATACTGTCTATGAGTTGTATAATGTTATAGATACTGTTAGTGAGTTGTATAGTGCTATAGATACTGCCAGTGAGTTGTATAGTGCTATAGATACTGTCAGTGAGTTGTATAGTGCTATAGATACTGTCTGTGAGTTTCATAGTGCTATATATGGTGTTTGTAAGTTGTATAATGCTTGTCGTGTCTTCCTTTAAAGTGTCGTCCCTGGAGTGAGGGGAGTCAACACCCACATTATAATTTTTTCCCCTATCAATATCCTGGAGAATCCACCAGCTTCCGTCCAACAAACTCCATCAGCCCGTGGACACCCTTTCCTCTCTCTCTCTCTCTCTCTCTCTCTCTCTCTCTCTCTCTCTCTCTCTCTCTCTCTCTCTCTCTCTCACTGTCGCACTATGCCCCCTCTCATACTTCCCCAACGCAACATATTCAACAACTCTTGCTTCTAAAAATTAATACAGATTAATTTATTAAAAGAAAAGTGTAACGTATATGAGACGTGTATGCGAAGAAAATGTGTGTCATGTATTCTAATGTAAATGTATAGGTCAGACCACAGAGTTCATGATCAGAGTCCACTCATCATGGCAAGGATTACACGACATCACAAGAATCAGCACAATGGACCTCACCGAAGTCGTGTCCTTCTCTCCAGGAGCTCTGATGACCATGAGATCTGATTCCCATTCACCTCTATAATCCGTGAACGATACTATTTTTGTTCCTAACAAAAAAACTGTTCCTAATAGTTTATAGAAACTCAGACTTCATAATTCCTGTGCAGTGAAAAAACATGGAACACTGTCTTATGAACATGACGTTTTTCCTTCTTGCGAAATGTTCTATAGTTTTCACTCTTAAACAGTCATTGTATCTAGACTAAAATAGATTACTTTATTTTCTAGATATTGTTTGAAAGTTATGATTTCTTTGATACGTGGAACAACTACACTTCAATGTTTGGTTTCATCTAATGTGAACATCAGTTCCAACTGATCTAGTAATACGTGGACTGAACATCCATCACTTCAGGTGTGTTAACGAATGGTATGAACTCATGTAGGATACTTATACCATTCAGCTCCACCGAGCAATGTTTATCAACTTCTTCTAGCATAGACCCATTGAGAAAGTTGCTGGCCAATCTTCCTGCACCAAAATTTTATCCGGGATAAGATTTTTCAGTGATTCTGTGTGCTTCATCCCGACCAGAGGGAACCTGTAAAATATATAACACAACTGGTGATAGCCTCCCCGTCACTGATCTTTATTAGATAATCGTGGGCCATCGGCCTCGCTCAGAAAAATACAGTGAACCTAACTATGTCAGGGACAGATGAACTGAACACATAGGTTTTCATCAGGCCAAGACAAGAAGAAGAAAAAACAACAAACAGCGTGCGGAACCCCCCCCCCCCCCCAACCAAGGAGCACCCACTGGAAGATCCCAATTATCCCCCATTACTCAATTCTCAACTAGTAGAGCTTATCAACACTTCACTACTCTATTTTCAACTAACAGAGCCAAGTATCACTTCCCTACTCTAGCTAATTTCAACCATGCTACTGCCTAAATTAATTAGGACTAATTATACAATATGACTACCGTAGGCAACACCGCAGTTAGATCAAATCACATCTACATTTGCCATGACAGGCACGTGTAAAATTAAATTAACCCAATTCGCACACGGTAGATATTATTCCACTCCCTAACTGCAGTGCCAAAGCACGTCCGCCTAAATCAACTGTTTGAGTTACACTGTCTCCCCCAATCATGTTTTTTTCCCAACAGCCTTGAATTGTTCACGTGACGTTGTTGATGTCCTGCAGGTGTCCCAATGTTCCCAATAACAATCCCACACTTTCTGTCATGTGGTGACAAGCAAAGCCGCCATTTCGTTTGATGTCGGGAAATTCTAAATGACAGACGGGAGTGTTTATCTCCCGATCCGGGCACTTCTGCTTGAACCCGACCTGTTTTTACTGTATTGTTAAAAAAACAACTGGGGCCCTGCAAACATGCCGTTTAATCAGATTGCCTGTATTGTCATCAACTGGTTAATCACGGTGTTTTTCGTGACAATGCTATAGATCATGTCAGCAAGTTGTGTAATGATATAGATACTGTCGGTGAGTTGTATAGTGATATTGATACTGTCTGTGAATTGTATAGTGCTATAGATACTGTCTGTAAGCAGTAAAGTGCTATAGGTACTGTCAGTGAGCTGTATAGTGTTATAGATACTGTCAGTGAGCAGTACAGTGCTGTAGGTACTGTCTGTGAGTTGTATTGTCCTATAGATATCTCTGTGTTTTGTATAGTGCTATAGATCCATCATATTGCAGGTCCTTTTTGAACGTCGCTCTCATAACGGCCAGATAAAAGTGTCGCTATCTTTTGCCATGTCTCCTGCCTCATGAACTAAAGTGCCAAAGATGTATGTCATATATGATTCTGTAGGCATTGTCTTTGATCCATCCATTCATCATGTGCCATGCCGGTAAGCGTGGGCGGTCATGTTCTGCCATCTCACTCGATCATCAGAATCGTGGATCAGCTCCGTGTTTCTGTCTCGACCATGCCACAAGGCCAAGTCATCCAGGTACTTGCTTCTAGGTCTTTCCCTTGGTCTGTTCCCTTCAATCTTGCCAGTTGTCACTAAGTTCTCCAAATCATTTCTTTTCATAACATGCCCAAAAAATTGTGACTGTCTGCGTCTAATGTCTCTAATCAGTTTACGATCTTCATTTGTTTCTTGAAGGACTTGTTCATTGGTCTTTCTGGCTGTCCATGGTATTCTTTGCATTTTCCTCAGAAATCACATTTCTACAGCCATCAGATGTTTTTCAGCCTGACTGCTCGTTGTCCAAGCTTCACATCCATATAAAAGTACAGGTTCTATGTAGCATCTCAACACTCTTTTTCTCGTTTCAATTGGCATCTTTTTATTGGTCAGTATGTTTTTCATCTTGCTAAAGGCTTCTTTTGCCATGGCGATTCCTGTTCTAATCTCTTCAAGGCATCTCCCATCAGATGTTATTACTGTTCCGAGATAATTGTACCTATTCACTTGTTGAAGAATATTCCCATTTACTTGTATATTACATTGTGGTATTTCGTTCTTTCTAGTGACGGCCATAATCTGTGTCTTTTTACAATTTAATTATAACCCTAGTTGTTCACTGATACCTGTCTTTGATACATGTTGTAATATACATATATTAATAATAACAACCAAATTAAGTAATCCAATCAATCATTCATGTGCCATGCCTGAAAGCGTGGGCGGTCATGACTCGCCATTTCACTCGATCACCAGAGTCGTGGATCAGCTCAGTGTTCCTGTCTTGACCATGCCATGTGGCTAAGCCATCCAGGTATTTACTTCTCGGTCTTCCCCTTGGTCTGTTCCCTTCGATCTTGCCAGTTGTCACTAAGTTCTCCAATCCATTTCTTCTCATAACATGTCCAAAAAAATTTGACTCATAATGAACTAGGCACTTTTAAAGAAGGTAGTTTGCCGTTGCTTTCCTACTATGGCAGTGACCATACTGGCCGGAGACGCCAGACATTGTCCCTGAAAGAGATCATCTGCCTACCGTCAAAGAGACTTGAGACCATAACCAACAATTATCTGTCGTCTGCCCTCATAATTTCATCCACCACCTGCCTTCTGAGGCTTCTTTTGAAAACTCCCAGTAAACGAATACGAAATAACACCACATAATCCACAGGAAAACACTAAAAACGGCGTCTCCCGAAGAATAAACGCGTCACGTCGTCCCCATTTTTACCGGAAGTCAAGCAATTAAGCAATCCGGAGGAAGGTTAAGTCACAAAGACAACTGATTACAAGCAACTGAAAGATCCAGTTACCATTTTTTGACCACATTATAAGAAGATAAAACCTGGAACATGTTGTGATAACCGGAAAGGATTTGTGGAAAGAGAGATAGCGGAAGACAGCGTGAGAAAATTCTTGACAATCTTGTGTCATGGCACGGAAGGGAGTCAACCCATGCATTGATCCATGCCTTCGCAGATCGCAGTTTGTTGAGAAGTATGATCGCACAAGTCAGTCGGCAAGGCACTTGACGACGACGATGATGATGATGATGATGATGATGATGATGACGACGAGATGATGATATTAATAATACTTATTACTATCGTAATTGTAATGAGACTAAGGGAAATATGCAGCCGAACAAGACAGGAGAATGTTTAGTATACTAGAATTGTTGTAAGTGGGAGCGGGTGGACTAATCTGTACTGAGACGCGAGGGGAAACTGACCAACATATGTCTATGTCATGGCCTAGACAATGTAACAGACTGACACGTCACACTTCAGCGGCCGTATCTGCCATGAGACTACCATTTTTGTTGTTGCTTGCTCTCTACAGGACGATGCAATCAATCTCATTTTGTGTCTTTTATGTTCATGTGACTTAATTTTGTTTTCTGGCTCTCTTTGAACTCGAGCGTAGTCTGTTCTGGACTGATTTTTTGTTTTGGCGTGTGGTCCAGATTTTCTTATTACCAGTGTCCTTCGCCATCTGGCGTACCCACTCCGACTTCTGAGGTACTTGTAATTTACGTCCCCAAGTCAAGCCAGTTTATGTCAACGTTGAATTCCAAATGACAATTAAGGGGAGAGAACCCCTACCTCGTTATCAGCGCACTGGCTATTTCACAGCCAGCGCTCTTAACCTTTCGGCCACGTGACTTCTATTTCTTTAATACGAAATGCACTTGTAGCTGTCTGTTATACAGGGTGTATTTTTAATGACTGTGCAGTGTTTGAAAATATTGCCGGTCCAACTTTTGTATTCACACTCTGTAACGTTCATGCAACATAATAGGTACATACAAAACTTGGGACGGCAATATTTTCGAAAACTGTACAGTCATTACAAATACACCTTATAGTTGTGCAGTGTAAATGCAGTGTTCAGACACTTATTGGGAATAACCAACTATAGACACACACAATCAACTGCACCATACAGGTAGCAGATTGCTTTGCGTTGATCACGATGCAATGTGCAGCGGCTGTTCAGAAAGCACTTGTAAACTTTTTTTTTTTTTTTTTGGTTTTTGTTTTTGCATATCCTTTTTACAGGATGTCAACACCGGCACTTTACTGCTTTTGTTGATGACTTGGCAAGTTTACGTTCGGTAGTTTGCCATTACTTTCGGAACAACCTGCTCCCCATACCAATTGGTTAAAAAAAGCGCAACACGGTATGCAGCCAAATCACGCGCAGCTGTGTTTCGAACGCGGGTAAACGGGATTACGAACCGCGCCCATAAAACCTTTGCCATGGAGACCGGCACTTGTAAACTACCGAACTACTTACTATAGTAAATCGACAGAGATTAAGAACAGAATAGGTCCAGTAAAAGCTGGTTTTCAGAAACTGAAAAGTATCTTATGCAAGAAGTCAGTCGTTTAATGTAAGAAAAGTGATTGATTGATTGATTTATGAACCGACATCACAGCATTCGGGACATTCCCATAAACGCTGCGTCCCCATCCTCATCAGCCAGCGAAGAGTTCCAACACCAATAGTACCAGTAGCAATCTGATTATATGTTCGTCTTGCCTTTCCTCTGAGCGTCGAGCGTCGGCCAGATCCCCTCGTCACCCCTCGCTTTCGCATTCTCGCCAGACCATGGTGATCCATTTGCTCCTCCGAGGTTTACACGTGCTCCCACAAGGCCGCAACCAAGTCTGCCTTATCCTGCATCAATACTCCACCAAGTTTTGCAGAGCCAGCCAATCTGTCCGCCTGTTCATTCCCCAGCACACCAGCATGCCCCGGAGAAAAGATCCAGGCAATGCTTGTCACCCGTGACTTCCGAAGCGAAGCATTCCACTCTGCACGAAGCTTGCCTGTCCTCACCCTACTCAGCATGCTTTCAGAGTCAGTTACAATCACGATGTGTGTGTGTATCGTATTCTCCATCCAGCGGAAAGCTGGACTGACCGCCTCACCTCCATTCTTAAGCTAGATGTTGTTGTATCATATGCCAGGCTCTCCTGCACCAAACTTCGACCATTAGCTTTTGCTAAGAACCCTCAGGCACTTCTCCTGCCTCTCAACACCGAACCATCTGTGTATATAATCACATCACCCGAGCGAGCATTGTCCTGAATTAGTTGCTGGATTTCCACTTCCGTGGCCCCTACTGGCCACTCCCTGCACTCCCGGCTCAATGTGATTATAACTCTGCACAAGTCTGACTGCTCCGCTGGCACTCTGACCCATTCCTTTCCTCGCCTAATGTTCTCCAAGATGCACACCTGTTTGATCGTATCATCCGCCTGAGCATGTAAGAAAAAGAGTGCCAATATGCTATGTAGAACATGTTTTGCTGTATGGGAGTGAATGATGAGATAAAATAAACAAATTAGGAAGAGCTTAGAAGCAACAGAGATGTGGCTCCTGAAACGAATAGTGCGAATACCTTGGACTGCCAGAATAACTAACAACGACTAGTAGTATGACTCTTCACTGGCTGTTGAACGAGGGGACGGAGCGCGTATGAAATGTCTTGAGTGCAGGGATGACGGTTCTTAGCTCATCTCAACTCTAATTAACTAACAACGATTGCTGGAAGAGGCATATGAAACTAGATGAAATACACAACGGTAAAACAGAAACAAACGGTGTTCTTTTGTCAGATGATAAAAAGAGAGACATTTGAGAATATCGTGTCCACTGGAAATATCACAGGGGAAAGAGGCAGAAAGAGATCAGGAGACATTATGCTGGATCAACTGAGATGGAGGAATATCATCAGGACAGTTGACCCAGAACACGGGGGCTGAGATTTGTGGGGAGAAATACCTACGACAGTTGACAAGGCACATGATGATGATGAAATCACAACCATCCAATAAATGCTGGGGTTAACTTCGACGTCGTGTAAAAGACATACAACTAACTTTTAACATGGTGATGATGGCAGACAACCAGTTTCCGGAAATAGTACAATTTGTACCATGGTCAAATATGTCACTTCTGCTTGGTCGTGGCCATGCTGTGTGCTGAATGTCGGAATCTACAGGCTGATTTTATCACTCCAGCACACACAGCAACACGAACATCTGTCCACAAGAGGGCTTTACTTTGATCTGTTCTCCGCTTTCTCCTTCTCCTCTTCACCCTTTGCGTCTGCCTCTCTCGCCACTTAGCTCTCGTTCTCTTTGCCGAACCTCCACATGAACACCTTCTTTCTGCACCGTCAGAAACGAGTAAACATGGCGGTTGTAGGAATCGCTTGAGCGGTTGCCAAGTAGCAGGAATATTTATATCTACCCCGGAGCTACTGTTCCGGTTAGTCGTTATTTTTGGATACGTTTTACGAGAGACGGAGGGAGGAAAAACTCCGGTAGCTTCGGAGAGAAAAAAAGCTGTGGCAACTTGATGGTTTTTAATTAACTTATTCCCGCCCGGATTTTTCTAGGAGTCTGGTTCGGAACGAGGTGCTGCCTGCAAAATTAAGAGAGAGAGAGAGAGAGAGAGAGAGAGAGAGAGAGAGAGAGAGAGAGAGAGAGAGAGAGAGAGAGAGAGAGAGAGAAGACGACTGTGTTATCATCACCACCTTATTCGAGACGCAATGTTTTGGTAGGCTGGCGTGTTAACTGGATATAAATCCTCGTTAAGACTATAAGGTCTCTTTAAGTGCGATGTATTGATGGCTAGGTCGTCTCTACCCTGAGAAGGGCTCGCAGTTAAGACTATAAGGTGTAACGCTTAAGTCCGATGTATTGATGGTTAGATCGTCTGTACTCTGCGACGGGCTGGCACCTATTGGAGTTAGGTTGATGTATAGACTCTCCTTCCTGGTACCTAAGTTCCATCTCTACAGGATTGTGTTACATAGCTCTTGTTCACATCTCCTAGCTCTGAAACTAGCTGGTCGTGCAAGACAGTGCTAGAATTTTACATCCACGGGCATATCAAGATGTGGCCAGGTCATGTTTGGGCATAGCACATGGGGACTGGAGAAATTAGATCCTCCCTGGCAATGTACTATCCATGTAGGTTTAGCTATTTCACAATCAACACAGTTCAATGCAGTACTGACTCAGCTGACAGAGACCGACGAGTCTGTGACTCTAGTTCGTTGACGCGACTTGGGAGTAAAGCCTGGCCAAGCACCTGGTCGCCGTCTTCTAAGGCGAGAGAGGTGACATTACAGCCAACTCCTCATGGGAACAGTGGGTAGAGATGCTTCGAGATGGCTGCTGCATCGGAGGACTGAACACGCATGGGAATACCCAATGTGGGCATCTCAACCGATCTATCGTAACATAACATAACTAACTAACACAACTAACATAATTAACATAACATACCATAGCTAACATACCATAACTAACATAACATACCATAAATAACATAACATAACTAAAATAACATAACATATAACTAACAAAACACAACTAACACAACATAACATACTATAACTAACATAACATAAATAACATAACCAACATAAAATAAATAACATAACATAACATAACTAACATAACAAACCAGACGTAGTGGCTGGGGCTTTATTGCAAAGGCTAATGGGCGAGTCTTGAAAAAGGAAAATCTGGCATATGAGACTACGACCTCCAGCATGAGAATGGAGGTGGAGGCAGTAACAGTGGCATTCCGGTGGCTAGAGGAGACTACTGCAACACACACTGTATTCATTACGGTTTCAAACAGTATGCTGAGCAAGGTGGAGAAAGGAATGTTTCGTGTGGTATGGCTTTCGTCGCTTCAGAGGTCACAGATTGAGAGAATTGTATGGATATTTTGCCCTGGCCATGCGGGAGTGTGGGGGAATGAACAGGCTGACAGGCTAGCAGGGAATGCACCTCTTGGTGGTAGATTGCCTATGGACAAGGGGGAGGTGGTTGTGCGATTGTGGGACCAGGTGGAGAAGGCGGAGGAACAGATTGAGAACCCATATGTGGAAAAAATGAGATTGTGGGGGATCGGCAGTGGTTCTGGAAGAATCTCAAAACTGAGAGGGAAGACCAGGAGAACTTTTAATCAGATAGCGGTGGGAACGATTAGTAGTATGACTCTTCACTGGCTGTTGAACGAGGGGACGGAGCACGTATGGGAATGTCCTGAGTGCAGTGATGTCGGTTCTTAACTCAACTCAACTAACATAACATAACTAACATAACATAACTAACATAACATAACTAACATAACATAACTAACATAACATAACTAACATAACGTAATTAACATTACATAACATAACAAGCATAACATAACTAACATAGCATAACTAAGATAACATAACTAACATAACTAACATAACATAACATAAGACACTTCAAGCCAATCCCCAGAGGAAGGTAGCAGCCGAGTAAACATGACCTAGTCGTCTCCATCCTTCAAACTGCAAGGTCCGGGGGGGGGGGGGGGGGGCGATTCCTTTTCAGCAAACAGTAGAATAGACTGTAGCTGATGGTGTCTTTTATCGTCGGTATTACTATTATGGGTAACATTTCAGTGAGTTTAAACTAATGTTGTTGTTGTTGTTGTTGATGTTGTTGTTGTTGTTGTTGTTTGTCTTCTCTGCCTTTTAGCTCAGGTGTCGTCCGTACACGTGCTACTACTTCAAGCGCACTGGACTAATTTTTGCGCAAGAGTTAGCTTTCCCTATTACTAGTGTCCCTCGCCTTCAGGTGAACCTAATCCGACTACAGAGGTGCTTATAATTTACGTCCCTAAGCCAAGGACGAGAAGTCAACATTTTAGTCCACTTGACCTGTTTAGGGGTTGAACCCGTTACCTCGGCATCAGCACACCGGATGTTATAGAAAGAGTGAGCTCATCCATTCGGCAACGCAGACCAAGATTTTTAACGTTGCATATTTGCAGGACGTTGCGATCAACCCCATGTTGATTGTCCAGGCAAATCTGTGTGTCTGTCTGAAGCTCATGTTGATTGTCTAGGCAAATGTATGTGTCTGTCTGAATCTCATGTTGATTGTCCAGGCAAATATGTGTGTCTGTCTGTAGCTCATGTTGATTGTCTAGGCAAATGTATGTGTCTGTCTGAAGCTAATGTTAATTGTCTAGGCAAATGTATGTGTCTATCTGAAGCTCATGTTGATTGTCTAGGCAAATGTATGTGTCTGTCTGAAGCTCATGTTGATTGTCTAGGTAAATATATGTGTCTGTCTGAAGCTCATGTTGATTGTCTAGGCAAATCTGTGTGTCTGTCTGAAGCTCATGTTGTTATCTGGGCAAATGTATGTGTCTGTCTGAAGCTCATGTTGATTGTCTAGGCAAATCTGTGTGTCTGTCTGAAGGTCATGTTGATTGTTTAGGCAAATGTATGTGTCTGTCTGAAGCTCATGTTGATTGTCTAGGCAAATGTATGTGTCTGTCTGAAGCTCATAAGGTGCTGAGTTTGATCTTTGCATAGTTTGCCATTGCTTTCAGAACGACAAGTCAAGAGGAAGTCCAACTTAATGCCGGTGTAGGGATTGAACGGCTATCTCCCATCAGCGTACCGGAAGTTTAAGATCGAGAGCTCTTATCCTGTCTGCACATCGACTTCTAAACCAACTCCTCATTAATTCTGTGCCATGCCGGTGAGCGTGGGTAGTCATGTTTCGCAATCTCCCACGATCACCAGAGTTGTGGATCAGTTCTGTGTTCTTGTCTCGACCACACCACGTAGCCAAGCCGTTTAGGTGTGTACTTCTCCGCCGCCCCTTGTTCTCTTCCCCCTCGATGTTGCCAGTTGTCACCAAGTTCTCCAATTTATTTCTTCTCATTGTAGCAGGGTCTTCAAACTGGAGAGGAGATTCCTCACACCAAAGTAGAAGACAAAGACTAACCCTTAAGAAAGTCTATCCACTGTAGGAAAAGAAGACCGTGTTGGCTCGTAGAATAGGAGTATGGGTTTTTGGCCCAGGAAATGTCAACTTTCCTAACAATGGCACAGGCACCAGAAAGTAAAACTTGAAGCTGAACAATTTGGGAAAAGACAGCAGGTTTAGTTATCTGGGCTACTATTGCCTGTGATAGAATTACATTCCCCAGAGAATTATCATAACTCAAGAAATGAATTCTCACTATAAATAATCAAACATCAATCTTACATTTGCTTACATAAACTGTATGCTAATAAATAGAAAAGTCTAAGAGCAGTTTGGAAAATTACTCACAATAAAAATGTAATGTTTATTTGATGCTGTTGAAGCTAAAAAACAAAAAGTATTGGCACTTCTCTGTAAGTGTCGGATGTGCCTAGAGCTCCTTCTGTAATTAGTGCTAGTGTAGGACCTAGGTTTAGGTCCTAACAGAAGGCTTCAGCGGTCAGTGGATTTTGGCAAGGTTGGTGACAGGCACTTATCTTAGTGATGCATGGAGCCAGACTCTGCTCTGCTTCTGCCTAGTGGTCAGCCACTCACTGGCTCTTCTCGTCAGTAGCTCGGTGATGAAAGCGTGGTGGTGCAGTAACAACTCTGGTAGCCTCTCAAGCCTACAATTATTTATTGGATCACCAAAGCATGGACCTAACAGTGTTGACCAGTCGTAGGTTTTGCCTTTCAGCGAGTATGATAAAAATTGGAGTTCGACCGTCTTCGCTAGGCCCGCATGGTGAAATGACCGAATGTCTGCTGGCCATGCGCGGGCATGTGTTTACCGCGTTTTCATTGGTCGGCTCCTGCCGTTTCATCGGTCAACCTTTGACCTCTACTGCCAGCTCCTGTCTATACCATGACTAAGCAATATTTGATCGATGTAAGGTTACGTTTTAAACCCTCCTCCCCCTCCCTCACCCCCACCCCCAATATTTCCTGACAGGCATTCACAAACAGAGTTATAAAATTAATATTAAAAGTAGGCAACATTTAAAATTCCATCCATACTCCTCGACTGTTTGCATAAGCAAAGGAATGGGTGTTTCAAGTGCCCCATGACATATGCCTCCGATTGGAAAAAAGGTTCGAGAAGCGAACGTTTTAGACCACTTGAACAGCCTTCTCATTTGCTAGCTTTGGGTTCATATGTTGGTGACTTATTCAAACTCCTCCTCCATTGGAAGATGTCAGCTTAACACCCAGCTTCGTTCTGAAGACATCTCCTGAGATCTCGTTTCGCCTGATGCCTTTTCCATGGAGCCTTCCTCCTGGAACGGAGTCTTGGTCGAAGCAGGTCCCAATTTGTGGTTGAGAGTGACCCTTCGATTACTATTACCTTCTCTCGGCCATGTCTATCTGGAGACTGTGGTGTCAGAGAATCCCAGCTTTGCTTAACCTCTTTCCTATAGGACGTCTCCTCTGTTGGGTGGAGTTCTGCTTCGCAGTCCTCGTCTCTGTCGGTTCTTCCTTCCATCTGGATGGTCCTCCCATTATCCCCTTACTCGACACATGTAAGCTCATGATATGAACCGGTGGGTCCGAGGTTGTAGGAACGTCCCGTTGTCGGTAGTCGTTATTTCTTGGTTCCCCTCTCCGGTACCATAACTTGTTCCTTCGATAGAATTTACCTCCCCTTGGAGGATTATGGCTCTTGGCACTTTGCTAAAACAAGGTTTTGTGGCATCATCTTGGGATTGTGCAGTCCTAAATTCTTGAGTTACAAAATATATATAAGAAGCAGGCTCACCCGATCATGTGGCCTGATTCCGAGTCTGCCTGTCCGGTGCTTTAGGTTCCCCTAAGTAAACATATTTATTTCCCAGCATGAATTCATACGTGGGGTCCGACATCACCGCTGCCGAGATTGTCCCTGTGACATACCTTGAAGTCACTTCCACTCTTGCAATGGGCAATATCATTGATTCCGAGCTGCTTGTAGCTCTTTTCACCTCAATGGTTTGGTTGATCAACTGTCCAGGTTGCACCAAATGAGCAGCTGTGACGCTGTCATAATTAAGACCAGAATCATATAAGCAGTCAATTTGCCTACCATTGACCATAATTGTCTCGACTACTGGAGGCCTGTAACCCTGTCTCCTCCTTTGGTGAGCGTTAGCTACTGTACTCAAACATGCCGCATGAAAAGATTGCGGTTTGCTTCTGCAGGCACTGGTATGGTGATCATTCGTCCTGCAGAAAGTGCAAAATGGCTTCTTCCAGCCTGCTGCTGGCATTTGCGAATTATGGGACAACTGACTGTTATTATTCTTATTACCCTGAGTAGGTGGTCTAGCAGTTTGGCCACTGCTGTTCTCAAAATTAGAGTTCTGGCTAAAACTCTGATCTGGTAGCTTTTCGGCTTGAGGGGCATGGTTTACTTTAGTAGAGCCCGCCTCTCCATGGGCTGTGGGGTAACGTTCGGCTATGTTGATGATATCATCTAGTCGTGTACCGCCGTTCTCTGTCACAAACGTCTGCATAGCTTTCGGCATAGTTTCTCTCATCTGTTCCGCAAGGATTAACTCCTCCAACCCCTCATAAGTTTTCTCATGCTCACTGAGTCCTATCCATTTCGACAAGAACACATGTAATCTGGAAGCGATTTGTGCGTAAGATTCCCCTTGTAACCGTTTGGCGTTCCGGAATTTGATCCTGTAAGCGTTTGACGTTAGCTCATACCTTTTCAAGAGTGCGTTTTTCAGTGAACCAAAGTTCCGTTTATGGCCTGGAGGTAGTTTTGCAAATATTTCATACGCCCCCCCCCCCCCCCCCCCCCTCCAGTCCTTGTGACATTTTGAGATTATACTGGTCTTTTGGAAGTCCAAATGCTTCAGCCGTCAAAGTAAACCGATCAATCCAGTTGTCCAGCTGATCTGTTTTCTCATCAAAGGGCAACAATGGGAAACTCACGGCTCCCACTAAGATATTCTGGCTTGATGCAGTATCTGTGCTGTGAGTTTGGAAAGTTGAACCGCTGAATCTAGAAGTGTCTTGACTTTGTAATTCCAGTTTCTTTATTTCCCGTTTATGTTGTCTTTTCTCCCTCTCTTCAGTCATCTCCTTCTCCATTTCTGCCATTCGCATTCTCTCCCTTGATTCTATTTCTACCATTTTGATTCTTTCTTCTCTTTCTCTGTCATTTCTCTCCTTGGCTATCTCTCTTTTTCTTTCCTCCACTGTCTTTCTGCATCATCAATATACCTTTTTAGCTCCTCCCCAGAGTAACCTATCTGAGTACCCTTCTCCCTCCACTCAGCCATAGTGGGTTGTCTTTCATCTGACATGATGAAGGATTATCTCAAATTGTATTGCACTGCACTTTATGTTATGCTTCACTTAAGTTTGTCACTAATTCCCCACAACTTACTATTCTTGTAGGTAAATGCAATAAATATTTTACATATATTCTTAATAACTTAGAATAATTAATGACAAACACACAAACCAATTCTTCGCCGTTTCCACTTTGACCTCCACCTTTTTGTTTGCTTATATGTTATGTTGTGTATTGTGGTGTAGATATTACTCTGACTGTACTCCCTATCACTAATAAATCAATTACTAAATAAAAGGAATTTATTTACCATGTGACACAATGATTTGAAAGAGTTAATAGAGTTATTGAGTAGAACAAAAATATCTATACCCACAATAGCACTGACAAGAGCTACTGTGATACAACAGACTTACAACTATCAACAGATCTATACAGAGTAACTGAAGATGTTATCACCTCAGCATCAGAAATACTAATATATAGTATTAGCTCCCTGACTGAGTTAACACTATGTAAGATTGGTTAAGAACTATATCCCGCGGACGAGCAAACCACTTTGTAGCAGGGTCTTCAAACTGGAGAGGAGATTCCTCACACCAAAGTAGAAGACAAAGACTAACCCTTAAGAAAGTCTATCCACTGTAGGAAAAGAAGACCGTGTTGGCTCGTAGAATAGGAGTATGGGTTTTTGGCCCAGGAAATTTCAACTTTCCTAACAATGGCACAGGCACCAGAAAGTAAAACTTGAAGCTGAACAATTTGGGAAAAGACAGCAGGTTTAGTTATCTGGGCTACTATTGCCTGTGATAGAATTACAGCCCCCAGAGAATTATCATAAATCAAGAAATGAATTCTCACTATAAATAATCAAACATCAATCTTACATTTTCTTACATAAACTGTATGCTAATAAATAGAAAAGTCTAAGAGCAGTTTGGAAAATTACTCAAAATAAAAATGTAATGTTTATTTGATGCTGTTGAAGCTGAAAAACAAAATTATTGGCACTTCTCTGTAAGTGTCGGATGTGCCTAGAGCTCCTTCTGTAATTAGTGCTAGTGTAGGACCTAGGTTTAGGTCCTAACAGAAGGCTTCAGCGGTCAGTGGATTTTGGCAAGTTTGGTGACAGGCACTTATCTTAGTGCTGCATGGAGCCAGACTCTGCTCTGCTTCTGCCTAGTGGTCAGCCACTCACTGGCTCATCTCGTCAGTAGCTCGGTGATGAAAGCGTGGTGGTGCAGTAGCAACTCTGGTAGCCTCTCAAGCCTACACTTATTTATTGGATCACAAAAGCATGGACCTAACAGTGTAGACCAGTCGTAGGTTTTGGCTTTCAGCGAGTATGATAAAAATTGGAGTTCGACCGTCTTCGCTAGGCCCGCATGGTGAAATGACCGAATGTCTGCTGGCCATGAGCGGGCATGTGTCTACCGCGTTTTCATTGGTCGGCTCCTGCCGTTTCATTGGTCAATCTTTGACCCCTACTGCCAGCTCCTGTTTATACCATGACTAAGCAATATTTGATCGGTGTAAGGTAACGTTTTACACCCCCCCCCCCCCCCCAATATTTCTTGACAGGCATTCACAAACATAGTTATAAAATTAATATTAAAAGTAGGCAACATTTATAATTCCATCCATACTCCTCGACTGTTTGCGTAAGCAAAGGAATGGGTGTTTCAAGTGCACCGTGACACTCATAACGTGACCAAATATTTGTGACTGTCTACATCTAATTTCTCTAATAAGTTGACGATTTTCATTTGTTTCTTGTAGGGCTTGGTAATTGTTACTGAATGTAAAATTGCTTAGTAAATCAATCTGGTTTTAGGGTTGGTTGCAACCTTCTATTTAAAAAAAAAAAACACGCCACATGAATGTTAATGTACTTAGAAACGTTTTTCACGATTGTAACTCCATCTACATCTTTCTGTTTCTTTCAGCACTGGAAAGATATCTCCTCACTGGCCAAAGATTTTATCAACAAAACTATGGCCCTGGATCCCAATGAACGGTTAACTGCTATCCAAGCTAGCAGACATCCCTGGTTGACGCGACACACCGACCCGATCTCCAAGGAAAACCTCCACAGGAACATTTCTCAGAACCTTGTCCAGTCGCAGTGTTCCAGCAGTTCCAGCTCAAGCAGTTCAACGCCCAGCAGCAAATCTTGCCATTCCCTGAGGTCAGATCGTAGACGCGTGCAGCCCGAGGACGTTGATGAACTGCTGAAAGATCCTGAAATCCAAGCTGAGCTGGCGTCACTCGAAAGTCGGAATAGCGGATCTACATAGCTGCTTCGACAGTTGGAATCTGGGATATAAGTGGGATAATTGATGCCACATATAAGTGCCGTAAGTGCGGTCAGATGCAGTCATGTCTGCTACAGAGTTGGGATCCAAGCCGAGGTAGCGTCACATGAAATACGGCATAACAACTATATGGTACTGTACAGAATGCGGAATAATTGACATCACTGACAGGTGCCATTTGAGTGGTTGGTGGATTATTATCAGATTTACCACGGAACTGAAATCTAAGTGATGTAGGGTCACTCGAAAGACAGAATTGCAACTGCATACTGCTGTACGAAAAGTAAAATCTATGATGGTAGCTGAGAGATGTATACCATATTTAAGTGCCATTAGAGTGGTCAGTTACGGTAATTTATGTCACGTAGCTTAAATCCAAACTTTGCTATCATCACTTGAAAGGCAGCATAGCAACTATGCAATGTCGTTGGAAAATGTTAATATGATATGTCAAGAGAATACTTCACCTATAGGTGCCATTGGAGAGGTTGACTCCTGTCAGTTCTGCTACAGAGTTAAAATACCAGCTGGTGTAGGGTCTCTCGAAAGTCAGCATTGCTACCACATACAGTTGTTGGGAAGGCTGAATCTCAGCATTGCTACCACATACAGTTGTCGGGAAAGCTGAATCTCAGCATTGCTACCACATAAAGTTGTTGGGAAAGCTGAATATAGAGTGCTAGCTA
The DNA here is from genome assembly GCA_963921405.1 of Cepaea hortensis. NCBI lineage: Eukaryota > Metazoa > Mollusca > Gastropoda > Stylommatophora > Helicidae > Cepaea > Cepaea hortensis. The sequence goes on along the minus strand of OY992876.1, from coordinate 104,800,318 downwards.
AATAATGTATACCTCATTCGAGTGCCGTTAGAGTGGTCGTCTGCTGTCAGTGCTGTCATAGAGGTGGAAGTATAGTGATATACTGTTGTCAGTGCTGTCATGGAGATGAAAGAACAGTTGATCGACTGCTTACATTATTGTCATGGAGGGGAAAGTATAGTGATCGACTGCTGTCAGTACTGTCATGGAGGTGAAAGTATAGTGATACACTGCTGTCAGTACTGTTATAGAGGTGAAAGTATAGTGATAGACTGCTGTCATTACTGTCATAGAGGTGAAGGTATAGTGATAGACTGCTGTCATTACTGTCATAGAGGTGAAAGTATAGTGATAGACTGCTGCCATTACTGTCAAGGAGGTGAAAGTATAGTGATAGACTGCTGTCATTACTGTCATAGGGGTGAAAGTATAGTGATAGACTGCTGTCATTACTGTCATAGAGGTGAAAGTATAGTGATAGACTGTTGTCATTACTGTCAAGGAGGTGAAAGTGTAGTGATAGACTGCTGTCAGTACTATCATAGAGGTGAAAGTATAGTGATAAACTGCTGTCATTACTGTCATAGAGGTGAACGTATAGTGATAGACTGCTGTCATTACTGTCATAGAGGTGAAAGTATAGTGATAGACTGCTATCATTACTGTCATAGAGGTGAAAGTATAGTGATAGACTGCTGCCATTACTGTCAAGGAGGTGAAAGTGTAGTGATAGACTGCTATCATTACTGTCATAGAGGTGAAAGTATAGTGATCGACTGCTGTCAGTACTGTCACAGAGGTGAAAGTATAGGTATAGACTGCTGTCAGTACTGTCATAGAGGTGAAAGTATAGTGATAGACTGCTGTCGTTACTGTCATAGAGTGAAAGTATAGTGATAACTGCCATCATTACTGTCATAGAGGTAAAAGTATAGTGATATTTTGCTGTCAGTACTGTCATAGAGGTGAAAGTATAATGACAGACTGCTGTCAGTACTGTCATAGAGGTGAAAGTATATTGACAGACTGCCGTCATTACTGTCATAGAGGTGTAAGTATAGTGATAGACTGCTGTCGTTACTGTCATAGAGGTGAAAGTATAGTGATAGACTGCTGTCGTTACTGTCATAGAGGTGAAAGTATAATGACAGACTGCTGTCATTACTGTCATAGAGGTGAAAGTATAGTGATAGACTGCTGTCGTTACTATCATGGAGGTGAAAGTATAGTGATAGACTGCTGTCAGTAATGTCATGGAGGTGAAAGTATGGTGGGTGTCTGCTGTCAATACTGTCATATAGGTGACAGTGTAGTTGATCAACTGCTGTCAATACTGTCATGTAGGTGACAGTGTAGTTGATCGACTGCTGTCAATACTGTCATGGATGTGACAGTCCGGTAGATCGACTGCTGTCAGTACTGTCATGGATGTGACAGTCCGGTAGATCACCTGCTGTCAGTACTGTCATGGATGTGACAGTCCGGTAGATCACCTGCTGTCAGTACTGTCATGGATGTGACAGTCCGGTAGATCACCTGCTGTCAATACTGTCATGGATGTGACAGACCTGTAGATCGACTGCTGTCAGTACTGTCATGGATGTGACAGTCCGGTAGATCGACTGTTGTCAGTACTGTCATGGATGTGACAGTCCGGTAGATCGACTGCTGTCAGTACTGTCATGGATGTGACAGTCCGGTAGATCAACTGCTGTCAGTACTGTCATGGATGTGACAGTCCGGTAAATCGACTGCTGTCAATACTGTCAAGGAGGTGAATGTACAATTGAACGACTGCTGTCATTACTGTCATGTAGGTGACAGTGTAGTTGATCAACTGCTGTCAATACTGTCATGGAAATGAAATGCAAACTTTGCTAGCATCACCCATGAGGCAGCTTGGCAACTACAAAAAGTTGCAGGAAAAGTTTAATCTGGGATGCTAGCGGAATATGTTACATCACTTGCAGGTGCCATTATCTGGGATGCCAGCGGAATATGTTACATCACTTGCAGGTGCCATTAGAGTCGTTGATTACTGTCATTTCTGCCACGAACCTAAAACCCAGGCTGCGGCAGCACCACTCGAAAGACAACTACATACTTCTGTTGAAAAAGTTGATTCCAAGGTGTTAGATATATAATTCATATGTTCATTTAAGTGCCTTTAGAGTGGTTTACCGTATTTAAGTGCCTTTAGAATGGTTTAACGCACTTAAGTGTGGTTTACCGCATTTAAGTGCCTTAAGAGTGGTTTAACGGATTTAAGTGCCTTTAGAATGGTTTACCGCATTTAAGTGCCTTTAGAATGGTTTACCGCATTTAAGTGCCTTTAGAGTGATTTAACGCATTTAAGTGCCTTTAGAGCAGTGTTTCCCAACGTGGGGCCCACGCCCCACAGGGGGGCAATTTGACTGTTAAGGGGGGCAATTCGAAAATGGAAGAAATCGGCTGAATATAACAAAACGGGGAGACTTGAGACTGAAATTAACTAAATTGGAACCTGACATAAGATCTCTTTGCAGCAAGCATCAAGCGCAAGGATCTCACTAAATTTAAATAATAAATAATTACTAATAATTAAAATAATATAGAAAAATCTTTCATTAAAATTATTTTGTACTTGAATTTCAGTTCTCCATTATATGTTTTGAAAATTTACTTACTGTGTTTGCTCAATAATTACCTAGTGATTTCTTCCTAAAACCTATCATTCAAGTTTCTTTAGTGAACATTTCAATTTTTGAATATTAAAAATAATGTATATGTTGAGGGGGGGGGGGGGCGTGGGGCGGGGGAGAGGGGGCAATATGAATTTTAGAAAGGCTTAAGTGGGGCATGGCACAAAAAAGGTTGGGAAACACTGCTTTAGAGTGTTTAATTGCGGTGAATTATGCGACGGGGCTGACATCCAACGTGTATTATCAATCACTCGAACATCAGCATAACCGCAACAACATATAATCATCATCATCATCATGTGTCCTGTCAGCTGGAGCTGGTATCCACGTCTCTCGTACATCAATTATCATTGTGCATGTTACAGTCGCCGGCTTCCTGGCCTAGAGGTTAGCGACTTTTCTCCGTAATCTCGTATACTCTCGTAAGTAATGTGACGACGGTGAGAATCAACAGTGGTTCGAATCGCGTCGGTAACTTACGGGGTATGTGAACCGGCTGCTCAGAAAGCAATAGCAAACTACTGAGCGTAATCTTGCCAAGAAATCAACAATCAGCTGAAAGATGCTGATGTTGACAGCAATGTCCTGTAAAGGATATGTAAAACTTATTTATGTTAAGTCACATAAGAGGGGGAAGAGAAATTGTCAAATGAAAGTTATGAACACAAAAAATGCATGTTACCATGTTGTGAGACAATCAGAAGACAACCATGAGACAGTCATAAAGACAATCATATGAGACAATCAGAAGACAATCGTAATCAGAAAGGGAAAGAGCACTCTAGCTCTTAAACGTCCGGTGCTCTGATGACTAGGTAACAAAATCAACCCGTACACCGGTTAGTTTGACCTAAACGATGACTCCTCATTCAGACAGCAATATGTAGTAACTACTGAACGTACAGTTGCCTAGCACATCAATCTGGGATTGACTCCTCATTCAGACAGCAATATGTAGTAACTACTGAACGTACAATTGTCTAGTACATCAATCTGGGATTGACTCCTCATTCAGACAGCAATATGTAGTAACTACTGAACGTACAATTGCCTAGTACATCAATCTGGGATTGACTCCTCATTCAGACAGCAATATGTAGTAACTACTGAACGTACAATTGCCTAGTACATCAATCTGGGATTGACGCAACATCCTGCAAAGGTCAAGCCATTTTTATGGCACAAAATGTGAAACTTGCCGACAATTAAATCATCACCATCAGCAAGTGCCATGCCAGCTGGCGTAGGCGTTCATGTCTCTCTACATATCTTGGTCTTTGGTGTTCTGGATCATCTCTGCTGATGATATTCCTCAATTCCAGCGTCTCAGCTTCATTTCTCTCGGTCGGCTTCTGCCTCTCCCTCAATCATTCCAGTCGTCACGATGTTCTCCAATGCCTCTCTTCTCATCACATGACCAAAGAAAGCTGTTGTTTTCTTTCTTATTGTTGTATCATTATCATCAAGTGCCGTGCCAGCTGGCATAGGCGTTCATGGCTCTACACAGATCTCGGTCTTTGGTATTCTGGATCAACTCTGCTAATGATATTCCTCCATGCCACCGCTTCAATCCGTCTAGCATCATTTCTCTTGGTCTGCCTCTGCCTCTCTTCCCCTTGGTCTTTCCTATTGTCTCGATGTTCTCCAATGCCTCTCACCTCATCACATGGTCGAAGAAAGCTGTTTGTCTCTTTCTTATTGTTGTATATAATGTTCTAGCTTCATTAGCCTGTTTCAGGCAGTCATCGTTAGTTACTCTGGCAGTCCAAGGAATTCGCAACATTCGTCTCAGAAACCACATCTCTGTTGTTTCTAATTTCTTCTAAATTTGTTCATTTACATTCGAAGATTTATTGCCATACAATAAAACTGGTTCTATATAGCATTTCAGCACTCTCTTTCTTACATTCAGTGATACTGTCTTAATGCATAAGATACTCTTCATTTTCTGAAATGCGGATTTTTCTTGTCCTATTCTGCACTTAATCTCAATTGTACATCTTCCATCAGATGTTATAAATGCCCCTAGGTATTTAAATTATCCACTTGGTTAAGAAGTTTTCCTTCTATTTCTATGTCACATTTTGGTGCCACCATTTACTTTGATATCACCATTGTTACTGTTTTCTTGATATTCAAGGAGAGTCCTTTCCTTGCACTCTCTGTTACTACAATGCCCAATAATTGTTGTAGGTCTGTTGCATTATCCGCCACCAATACTGTGTCATCTGCATAGCGTATATTATTTATATTATAACCTCCGATATTGTTGTATATGACAATTAAAATGCCTTTGCAGAATACGTCATCCGGCGCGAAGACACAGAATTCATAATTTTGACATCAGATAACAAATTAGTACAAACTCTTTGCGCTGGTTTTTATACGGTGGTACGAGTGCCAGCTATCAGAAAGCAATGGGAAATTGCTGAATGTAAACTTGCCTAGTAAATCACAAACAGCTAAAAATACCGGGGTAGACTGCGACGTCATGTAAAGGATATGCAGCTAACTAACTTAACAGCCGAGTGATTAGCGCTGATATACAAGACAGACTGGGCTAGAGATTCAGCAGATTCAGGGAGGATCTGCAGAACATCTTACAATGTCCCGACAAACACAATATTTATAAAAAAAAATTAATTTCCTTGATAATAGGTTGCAGATAAGTTCCTTACCTGGAACCTATTGTGGGGATATATAGTGTTAGTACCAACAAATGTTGTAGGAACCTATTGTGAGGATATATAGTGTTAGGACCCACACATTTTGTAGGAACCTATTGTGGGTATATATAGTGTTAGTACCAACACATTTTGTAGGAACCTATTGTGGGTATATATAGTGTTAGGACCCTCACATTTTGTAGGAACCTATTGTGGGTATATATAGTGTTAGTACCAACACATTTTGTAGGAACCTATTGTGGGTATATATATAGTGTTAGGACCCACACATTTTGTAGGAACCTATTGTGGGTATATATAGTCTATATATATATTGAGCATAGCCTACGATGGGTAGCGTTGTGATGTTCTGTTGTGATAATTTGGTGTGTCCAGTGTGTGCCGCGTGGTTACACACCCGCTTCACACGCGTGATCCGGGACTGTTTCCGGATCCGGTCAGGGATATGCACTACTGACGAGCTCAAACGAGGGCGAAACTCGAGTATAGTGCTTCCATATTGACGTGGATAGGCCTTAGGTTCATACCAGAATGCGATCGGCGTTGCCAGTAGTGGGTTGTGCTCAATATTTAGGTATATATAGTGTTAGTACCAACAAATGTTGTAGGAACCTATTGTGGGTATATATAGTGTTAGTACCAACAAATGTTGTAGGAACCTATTGTGGGTATATATAGTGTTAGTACCAACAAATGTTGTAGGAACCTATTGTGGGTATATATAGTGTTAGTACCAACAAATGTTGTAAGAACCTATGGTGGGGTTATATAGTGTTAGGACCAACGCATGTTGTAGGAACCTTTCATTAGCACCTTGCCGTCTTGACAGACGAATGTTTGGGGCATTGTGCTTCAAAAGGCTTAATAACTACAACCCATGGCGGTGGCGACTGTGGCTGAAAAGGCCAATTCGTGCTGTAAATGTTAGAATGTTATGTACGAACCTATAGTGAGTATATGTTGTTTATCCATCAAGAATGATGATGACCATTCATTTCATCCAGTGGGGTTGAAAGTATGGAGCCGTGAGTTCTAAGGTGGCTGATAAGACATATTTTGGCTCGAAATGTTCTTTGACAATGCGGGCAAAGAATGCTTGACATTCCAGGAGGAGGATATCCTGCAGTGGTTTTTCTGTCCAGCCTATTCTTCACAGCTCTTGCAGTCCTGGTTGCTTCACAAGTGACTGCACCCTTATGTAATGATGTACGCCATATAGCCTACGATGGGTAGCGTTGTGATGTTCTGTTGTGATAATTTGGTGTGTCCAGTGTGTGCCGCGTGGTTACACACCCGCTTCACACGCGTGATCCGGGACTGTTTCCGGATCCGGTCAGGGATATGCACTACTGACGAGCTCAAACGAGGGCGAAACTCGAGTATAGTGCTTCCATATTGACGTGGATAGGCCTTAGGTTCATACCAGAATGCGATCGGCGTTGCCAGTAGTGGGTTGTGCTCAATATTTAGGTATATATAGTGTTAGTACCAACACATTTTGTAGGAACCTATTGTGGGTATATATAGTGTTAGTACCAACAAATGTTGTAGGAACCTATTGTGGGTATATATAGTGTTAGTACCAACAAATGTTGTAGGAACCTATTGTGGGTATATATAGTGTTAGTACCAACAAATGTTGTAAGAACCTATGGTGGGGTTATATAGTGTTAGGACCAACGCATGTTGCAGGAACCTTTCATTAGCACCTTGCCGTCTTGACAGACGAATGTTTGGGGCATTGTGCTTCAAAAGGCTTAATAACTACAACCCATGGCGGTGGCGACTGTGGCTGAAAAGGCCAATTCGTGCTGTAAATGTTGGAATGTTATGTACGAACCTATAGTGAGTATATGTTGTTTATCCATCAAGAATGATGATGACCATTCATTTCATCCAGTGGGGTTGAAAGTATGGAGCCGTGAGTTCTAAGGTGGCTGATAAGACATATTTTGGCTCGAAATGTTCTTTGACAATGCGGGCAAAGAATGCTTGACATTCCAGGAGGAGGATATCCTGCAGTGGTTTTTCTGTCCAGCCTATTCTTCACAGCTCTTGCAGTCCTGGTTGCTTCACAAGTGACTGCACCCTTATGTAATGATGTACGCCATGAATTACGGTATTTAGCAGCAGTCTCCCAAGTGTCATGATTATTTCCAAAAGCTTTCAGTGAGATTTTCAGAGTGTCTTTAAAGCGTTTCCTCTGGCCGCCTTGGGAGCGTTTACCACAACGCAGCTCGCCGTAAAAAATTCGTTTAGGGAGCCGGTGATCTGGTATACTATACCAGTTAAGTGACCAGCCCAGCGAATCTGATTCTTCATTAGTAGAGTGTGGATACTGGGCATGGAAGCTCTTTCTAGAACCTCGGTGTCTGGGATCTTGTCTTGCCATTTAATCTTCAATAGCTTCCTAAGGCAGACTGCGTGGAAGTGGTTTAATTTCCAAGTATATCGCTGATAAACAGTTCATGTTTCACAAGCATATAGCAGTGTGGATAATACAACTGCTTTGTAGACTTTCAGCTTTGTTTGCAGGCTTATTCCATTTCTGCCCCATTCATCAGTGTACAGTCTGCCAAAGGCCGCGCTGGCCTTGGAGATTCTTGCATTCACTTCGTCATGTATTGTGGTACCTTGTGACACAGTGCTGCCAAGATAGGTGAATTTGTCCACAACACTTAGTCTATGACCGTTCACCTTGATATTCGGCACGGTGTGATTATTCCCTGGAGCTGGCTGGTACATAACTAATCTTCTCCAAGTTGATATTGAGCCCAAAGTTGGCACAGGCATGTGAGAAAGCTGAAACATTGTGTTGCATGTCTGCCTCTGAGTTGGCATATAGAGCGCAATCATCAGCAAACAGCAGTTCTCTGACGACGTCGCTGTTCGAGGGTATATATAGTGTTAGGACCCACACATGTAAGAACCTATTGTGGGTATATATAGTATTAGGACCCACACATTTTGAGCTAATCTACTGTGGGTATAAATTGTGTTAGTACCAACATATTTTCTAGGAACCTACTGTGGGGATATATAGTTTTAGTACCAACATATTTTGAAGGTTTGAGATTCCGGCGAAATAAATGACCATTCTTTGCATGTGTCAGTTATGTTTGTGGGAAGGAGTATATATGTGTGCTTTGATTTATGTATGAATGATGATATATAGTCGTGAGAGAGAGAGAGAGAGAGAGAGAGAGAGAGAGAGAGAGAGAGAGAGAGAGAGAGAGAGGGAGGGAGGGGGGGGGGAAAGAAAGAATGTTTGTAGAAGTAAATGTGAGTATGCGAGGATGTGTTAATAAGTGGGTGCATAACAGAGTTTATGTAAATGATTTATGTATGTATGTGTTTTTACATATTTGCGTGTAGATATGTGTGTGTGTACGTGTCTGCCTACCTGCCTGCCTCTCTCATAACATAGTAATATGCATTGTTTATTTTCACAACATACATATGGCTATTGTTTCTTGTTGTTGTTGTTTTTTCTATGTAAATTTAACATGCTCAATAGATAACTGTTGTACGCAAGATGAGTGATTGGATGTCCTACATTTAAGACGGGCCTGCGTACCCAATATTTGGTCATTTGTTAATAAAGTTCGTTCGTTCGTTCTCCCGAGCTTATTTCCTGCAAACTATTGCCCCACCGGGAGCCATGATAGGGTAGTGGCTAGACGCTAACCTTCCGTCCGGGTAGCATGAGTTCGAATCCGAATCGGGACGAGTTTCAAAACTTGACCTGGGATCCCAAGATCGTCCCACACTGTGATGGATACCGGGAACTGTCTGGGGAAGTAAAGAAGCCGGTGTGAAAATATGGGTTTAGCGCCATAGACTAAATGTGTTGTTGGGCCTGTAACTATCACACCATCGCACAATGGCACTAACAGCGTAAATAGCACTTCCATTCTGGGCGGAGGGAATAACTGATGCCATGTGAATCTCGATATTTGAAGCCCATAAACGGGCACACTCCCGCTGTTTGTACTTCACCTCACAAAATGAGATTGTGATTTTGAACAAATGAATTATTTATTATGTTCATTTGTCAGTGCGGTGTTAGTTGAAATAGTTTTCCTATTGCATATTTTGACCACATGTACTGAAAATCGTAAATTAATTTGAGAAATTATAGGAAGACCGGAAAGATTTTTGACAACATTTTTAACTCCTGAAGGGTCGCCACCTCTGCCTTGAGAAACTCCAGTACGTTATAAATTGTGGTTTATATTTTAATTGGCGTTTATTGTTGATTTATTGCAGTTTTATATTGTGATTTCTTTCTTTACTGTCAATTACTGCTTATCAAATTCAATATATAATATGTCCTTGACGACAGCGTGATCACAAACTGTTCACATACTTTACATTATAAGTGGTGATTTATATTAGTATTTGTCACAAACTACTGAAGCATTGCAGTTTACAATATTTCACGTTATGTATATAAATTGTCGCTGCATGTTTTTTTTTAAAGCTAATGTATCATATGTGCGTGTGTATGTGTGAGTGTGTGTGTAAGTGTGTGCGTGTGAGGGTGAATGTGTGTGTGTGTAAGAGAGAGAGAGGAGAGAGAGAGAGAGAGAGAGCATGTGTGTTGAGACACACAAACTTAAACGTATATATTAGTATACTGTTGTGCACATTACGTGTATAAATGGTGGCGGCTGTATAATGTATGCGCGCGTGCGTGTGTGTGCGTGCGTGCGTGCGTGTGTGTGCGTGCGTGCGTGCGTGTGTGTGTGTGTGTCAACACTCTTCTATCTTAATATACTGCTGTGTACATCAGGTGTATGAATGGTGGCGTTTGTCTTGATTATCATAAACTGGTGACTTCCTATATCATATAAATGGAGACTATTTTATTTATTGACACAGTTATGGAATTGTTATTTTATATTAATTGAGACGTATTTTGTTTATTGGCACAACTTGTGAACTACTGTTTTATATAAATTTAGACTTATTTCTTGATTGCAAAAATCTGTTGAATTATTATTTTATATAATTTGAAACTTTTCTTGAATGACACAACATTGAATTACTGTTTTATAAAAAATGTAAACTTGTTTCTTGAATGACACAACTGGTGTAATAATGTATTATATAAATTGATACTTATTTCTTGATAATCTATTTTATAAACAGAGACTTCTTTCTTAATAATGTATTATATATATTGAGACTTCTTTCTTAATAATGTATTATATGAATTGATATTTCTTTCTTAATAATCTATAATTAAATTGAGACTTCTGTTTTTATAATGTATTATATAAATTATGACCTCTTTCTTAATAGTGTATTATATAAATTTAGGCTTCTTGTTTGATTGAGACAACTATTGAATTACCATATTATATAAATGTAAACCTCCTTCTTGATTGACGCAACTGTTGCAATAATGTTTTGTGTAAACTGGGTCTCATTTTTGGTATTGATACAACTGTTGAAATAATGTATTATATGAATTACATCTCTTTCTTAAGCAAAGAAGAGACAAACAATTTATTGTCTGGCATATTACACCATATCTGGTCAGGTGCACAGTGGTGAATTAACTGTGATATGACTTAACACAAAAGTAAGATTATTCAGATCTAACATTACATTAGTACTACTGTATGGATGGGTAATTTTGAAAATGACTTCTTTGGCACCTTGCCGTCTTAATAGACAATAGTTTGTAAAATGGAGTTATACCTCTCGAAAGCACAAAGCCTGGGCTGAATTTAGAGAACGTGTGTTGCCCGTGCAGCATGATCCCTTTCTCTACTTGCCTAGTGTACTCCAGAGGAAAGGTAACACCAATAGATCTGGAACAAGACAACCTGCAGAAGTTGCCGGATGAGCATAGCACAAAAACTGTCCACCTTTCGGAACTTCCATCCTAGACCAACTGCCGACCAAGGCTTAGTACTAGTTACTAGGGTAACGCTTGTACCCTCTCAATTGCGCTCCTCCATCCGAAGCTAAGCTCCAAGAGAAGTGCAGAGAACAGAGGAAGCTATTATATATTACCTTCATCGACCTCATAAAGGCATTTGACCTCGTGAGCAGAGGCAGCATTTTCAAGATCCTTAAGAAGATAGGATGTCCACCCACCATGCTAAGTCTTGTGAAATCATTTCACGAAAATTTGCAGGAAACCATTTTATTTGATGGTTCAACATTGCAGCCATTCAGCATCAGCAGTGGAGTAAAGCAGGGCTGCGTGCATGCTCCTACACTTTTTGGTATCTTCTTCGCCGTTCTCTTAAGGCAGGCATTTGGGACTGCCCTGAAGGTATATACCTCAATACAAGATCTAATGGCAGACTTTTTAACCCATCAAGACTCGAGGCGAAGACCAAAATAAGATCAAGATACATAAGAGAACTACATTTTGCAGACGATGCAGCACTGACAACTCATGCAGCAGAAGATCTCCAACGGCTCATAGATCGTTTTGCAGCCGCCTGCAAAGACTTTGGGCTCACCATCAGCCTAAATAAAACACAGGCGATGGAACAAGGTGTTGGTGCGACTCCATCAATCAAAGTTTCTAATAACGAACTGAAGGTTGTCCGTGAGTTTGCTTATTCGGAATCAACAATATCAGATAATCTTTCATTAGAGACAGAAATCGACAGACGCATTGGAAAGGCAGCCATAACACTTTCCAGGCTAACTAAAAGAGTTTGGGAGAATAATAGACTAACAGAGCGTACACAGGTTCAAGTATCTAAAGCTTGTGTTGTTAGCACACTACTCTGTGAGACTGAATCCTGGACCTTGTACTCACGACAGGAAAGAAAGTTGAATTCCTTCCATATGAGATGCCTGAGATGTATCCTGGGCATATCGTGGAAAGACCACATAACAAACAAATACGTGCTTGAAAGAGCAGATATTATCACAGTGCACTCCCTCCTAAAGCAGAGTCGCCTCCGGTGGCAGGGCCATGTATCTCGAATGGAGGATGAACGTATTCCCAAAGATCTCCTTTACGGAGAACTAACCACAGGGAAGAGGCCAACCGGAAGACCCCAAATGCGATATAGGGATGTGTGTAAACAAGATATGAAAACCCTTGGCATAGATCCAAACACGTGGGAAAGAGTTGCAACAGACAGATGTTTCTGGAGAAGAGATGTACGAAACGGACTGGTGCTCTTTGAGCGCAATCTCATCCAACAAACTGAGGATAGACGGCACGGGCATAAAAATGCAGTTACTTACTGCGGGACCTGCCTCGTCTTAAGATGCGGAAACTGTGACAGAGATTGTCACTCTCGCATTGGACTATACAGTCACCAGCGGTGCTGCCAGGCACCTCCCCAGCGGCACAACTCTATAGTCCTTCAGGACTGAAAGAGGCCTACTACTATCCGAAGCCAGTAGTACAATATGAGTGTCGGGTTTGGTGAGCCCCGCCCAACATTATATCTGACTACGACCTGGCATCACGGAGAACAACGAAAGTGATAACAAACAAACTGCTGGCGCTGGATAGGACATGAATTTAGACAACCTGAGAATAGTGTAGCTAGAAAGTCCTTTGTATGGCATCCATGGGGCAAAAGAAATAAATACAGACACAAAAACACAAGAAGAAGAGACTTAGAGGCAGAAATAATAATATAGGGAGAACATTACGAAGCTGCTATAAGGATAGAAAATTGAAATGAGTTGGTTGACGGCTTATCCCCAATTTTTTTTTTCATATCCCTTACAGGACGTTGCAGTCAATATCAGCATTTTTAGCTGCTGTTGATGTACTAGGCAAGATTACGCTCAGTAGCTTTTCTTCCCCAATAGGAAGATGAAAATTACTTACAAAAGATGAAAGAAGAAGAATCAATTATGTTGCAAGAATTTCAAGATGTATATGTTTCGTTTTGTATGTGCATATATGTTCCCTCTGGGAAATTGTGTTTACGTGTTATTGACAATTAAAAACCTTAAAACAAACATGTGGAAGATATATTGCCAACGTAGACCTCATCCCATCCAATCGGTGTGTGTTGAAATATGACCTAGTTAGATCCTAATGTGCCTTTCCAGCCTTGCACTTGCCGCGGGTTCATAGGTGGAGCGAGACAGATCTCTGCAGCCCTTTCCCTTGACTTGGTACTTGTATACTAGGTCGGGGGTTGGTACTTGTATACTAGGTCGGGAGTTGGTACTTGTATACTAGGTCGGGAGTTGGTACTTGTATACTAGGTCGGGAGTTGGTACTTGTATACTAGGTCAGGAGTTGGTACTTGTATACTAGGTCGGGAGTTGGTACTTGTATACTAGGTCGGGAGTTGGTACTTGTATACTAGGTCGGGAGAAGACTTCTACACCAGCCTCATCTTCATATATGTCAGATCACTTCAGGCCTCAGGGCGCCTCAACGCCAACACATCGGACTTCAAAGTTAAAGCTCAGTCTTCCAAAGTTTTCATCAACCGCAGAACTCATCTCATATCATCTCATCTCAAAAGGGACTCAATGCACTTAAAACTATGGCTGCAACGGACACAGAGCAGAGAATGCTTTTCACACTATACCAGCACTTGATCCTCTCAGTAATTGATTATGGATTAGGTCTGCTCACTGTCTCAGAGAGTCAGCTGGTGAAATTAGAGCGCATACAGAACGAAGCTATGCGGGTCATTCTGGGATGCACTTGAGACACCCCAGTAGTGTGTATGCGTTACATCCTTGGTCTGCCGACTGTTGCTGGTAGGCTCAAGGTGATGTAGGCGAAGGCATACCTCAGAGTAGCTGCAGACACAGACCACCCACTGCATGAGGCGCTGGACGCAGTTAAGGGTCAGCGACTGATAAGAGGGAAATCATGGATGGCTCAGGCGGAGGATACGATCAGACAGGTATGCCCCTTGGAGAACATTAGGCGTAGAGAGGAGTGGGTCAGAGTGCCAGCGGAGCAGTCAGACTTGTGCAGAGTCATAATCACATTAAGCCGGGAGTGCAGGGAGTGGACAGCAGGGACCACGGAAGTGGAAATCCAGCAACTAATTCAGGACAATGCTCACTCGGGTGATGTGATTATCTACACAGATGGTTCGGTGTCAAGAGGTGAGAGAAGTGGCTGGGGGTTCATAGCCAAAGCTAATGGTCGATGTTTGGGGCAGGAGAGCCTGGCATATGATACCACAACATCCAGCTTAAGAATGGAGGTGGAGGCAGTCACTGCGGGTCTCCGCTGGATGGAGAATACGACACACACACACACACACACACACACATCGTGATTGTAACTGACTCAGAAAGCATGCTGACGAGGGTGAGGACGGGCAGGCTTCGTGCGGAGTGGCTTGCTTCGCTTCGGAGGTCACGGGTGACAAGCATCGTCTGGATCTTTTCTCCGGGGCATGCCGGTGTGCTGGGAAATGAACAGGCGGACAGATTGGCTGGCTCTGCAGAACTTGGTGGAGTATTGATACATGACAAGGCAGATGTGGTTGCGGCCTTGTGGGAGCACGTGCATACATCGGAGGAGCAAATGGATTACCATGGTCTGGCAAGAATTAGATAGCGAGGAGTGACGAGGGGATCTGGCCGACACTCAACGCTCAGAGGAAAGGCGAGACGGACTTATAATCAGATTGCTACTGGTACTATTAGTGTTGGAACTCTTCGCTGGCTACTGAGGATGCAGACGAAGCATTTATGGGAATGCCCCGAATGCTGTGATGTCGATTCCTAAATCAATCAATCAATCTCATCTTGTTCCTCTTGTACCTTGCAGTGTTGAGGTGAAGCATAAACAGCGGGAGAGTGCCCGATTATGGGCATAATGTTTGTGATTCCCGTGGACTCTTCTATTCCCTCTGCCTATCGTTTATATGATCGGCCTTTTCTTCTGGTTCCTTTTGGTCTGTACATCATTGCTAGTTGTGGTATACTGTTAGTTGCTTGCCTAGTTATGTGGCCGAATAATTTAACTTACTGTTTTCTGATGAAACCTAGCGCTGCTCACTTTAGCTGCTCACCCTCACTTCTGTCCTGATTTCATCATTTCTTATTTTCTCTCATCTTGATACATTGAGTATTCTTCTCAGGAATCTCATTTGCATTGTTGTAATTTTTATATTCTCTTTTACCACAGAACCAACCAACTATATGCAGATGAGGGGGGGGGGGGAGAGGAGGGAGTTCCATGTCCATTACATGACTTTGCAACCAACCCCAGCATGTATTGGCTGACTGTGATCTTATCTGTATGATAAGTTGAATCTGCTAAGTTTTTCTGATCGCGTTTATATAATCATTTGTTTTACATTATGTGAGGGATGCTAGTACATCACCAAATGATATAAGACAGTTGAGAAATTGTTGTTGGGAGCTTATTAAGGTGTCATTATGTGGCATAATCATCTAGCTACATGTATGTACGTGGAAGACTGTAACTCCTGCATGCATATGCGTATATAAACTTTCACATACACGTGGTGCTGATAATGTTCATAATTCAAGATTGCATCACCGAAGAATAGCGTGATGTTGCGAGGGTTCTTCCCCCCCCCCCCCCCTAGGACTCAAGAAAATGAAGCCTCTTTTTGGCAGCGGGGGTTTGTCGCGCAAACGGCACACAAATGATTTGCTGATGATGGAGAAGTTGGACGTGAGGTGCGAACATGGCTAAGGCAGCAGTCCAAAGACTTCTTTTGGCAGAGATTGGGGGACAGATAAAACAATGGGATAAATGGGTTGATGTTCTCGGTGATTATGTTAAGAAATAAGCAGATATGTAAATACAATAATAAATGATTTTCAAGATCGCATCTCTTTTGTATTTTTTTCCCACACTATTTTGTTACTTGCTTGCCCTCGTAGTTTCAAGATTGAGAAATGTCTTTGAAATTGCTCTAGCCAAACCATAATGCCGAAGTACTGGCATATCAACCTTGGTATATGGTTGCAAATATATAAATATTGGGCTAGCACCATATACCCAGTTTGCCTACAGGCGTGAAACATATGTTCTTTATCTGTTTACAACCCACTCAAGCGTACGCGATTTGTTTACAACCAACTCAAGTATACACACATTGTTTACAACCCACTCAGGCATAAACGCATTGTTTACAACCCACACAATTATACGCGCATTGTTTACAACTCATACAAGTATATATGCATTGTTCACAACCCACTCAAGTTTATGCGCAGTGTTTACAACCCACTCAAGTATATGCACATTGTTTACAACCAAAACAAGTATACGCGCATTGTTTACAGCCCGAACATGTATACACCAATTGTTTACAACCCACTCAAGTATACGGGCATTGTTTACAACCCTGTCAATTATACATGCATTGTTAACAGCCCACACAATTATACATGCATTGTTTACAACCCACTCAAGTATACGCGCATTGCTTACAACCCGTTCAAGCATAAGCGCATTGCTTATAATCCACTCAAGTTTATGCCACAAAACACTCAAGTATGTGCACACTGTTTACAACCCACTCAAGTATACGCGCATTGTTTACACAACACTAAAGTATAAGCGCATTGTTTATTATTCACATAAGTAAATTTTGCAACAACAACAAAATATGCTGTCTCCCTCACTCGGGTACATAACACAGAATCTTATGAGACCCTAATCCTGTGTGTCTATTAGTAGTAAAGGATGATTTTATGAGGACACCAACACCCTCACCGCCTCTACTTCCTTCGTGATTTTTTGGGCACCATTTTGGGTCAGGTCGATCTGTGAGCCCAGGACAATTTTTAAAAATATATTTGCCTTGAGGGGATTCGAACACAAGTCCACCGGTCGTGCATACCAGCGTGCTAATCTCTGGGACATGGCGACTCATCTTGGTCCTTGTCGCAAGACAGCCAGTAGGCTGGTCTCACGTCTTATTTTGGGACGGGGATACATACAAGTATATACCACTCTCAGTCTAATGGGCTGCACTGTTTGCCTATCGGGAGGTACCCCATGGATCAATAGGTCTGCCACCAGCTAGTCTGCTGTTTGTGGGGCCAATAAAGGGTCCTTTGGAAGCCTTATTGGGGTGTTGGACGGAGGAGAGAACTTCTGAAGAGGTGGTGTCCTCTTATAAGTACGTCGAGGAGTTAAAGAAGAAACTCAAGATGGGATGGACTTTGGCGACTCAGAATTTGAGAAAGGTCAGGAAGAGACACGCGGCCTACTATAACAAGAGGACGAAAGATAGGTCTCTTCGGGTGGGAGATAGAGTTCTATTGTTGCTACCAATGGGAACAATAAACTCGAAATTGACTGGCAAGATTCTTTCCCGGTGGAATGGGTGGTGTCTCTCACCAATTATGAAATCCGGATACGCAGAAAGTCCAAACTTTTCCACATCAATCTTCTCAGGAAATATGAGGAGAGATCCAGTGATAATTCTCCCCATCTCATGGCGATGGCGGTCACTATGGAAATGGAACCGAGTCCTAGCGCGGGTAGGGAATATCCGTTACTTCATAGGGAAACCTATAAGGAAGTGCAGGTGAATTCGGACCTTTCTCAGGATGAGAAAGACAAATTTCCTGACTGTTGAGTCCCATAGTCAGATACTGACGGATAAACCAGGTCGGACGGGGTTAGTCGAGTTTGATACGACTCTGACTGCACAAGACACCATCCGCCAAAAGGTATATTCAGTCCCGTTCTCGAAAGAGAAGGCACTGGAAGTCGAAATCCGAAAGCTAAGAATATAGTGATTAGCCCAGCGACTTAAATCGAAAACAGATGTTAGGTCCTTTCTTTCTCTCTGCGGGTTCTATCAGAAGTGAAACCCGCATTTCAATGAACTTTGGGCACCTTTAACCGAAACCCTAAAGAAAGGGACACCCGACCAGATAGTTCGGACGCCGGAGTGTGAAGATGCGTACAGTCAGTTAAAACAAGCCCTAACTAGTAAGCCTGTTCTACAGCTTTCCAATCTGTCGAAATCGTTTGTCCTGAAAAACCGACGAGTGTAATATCGGGATGGGGGCCACCCTGCTGTAAGAGGGGCGGGAAGACCCTTCGGTACTGTGTCCTGTGGTCTATGTGAGTCAGAAATTGTTACCGGTGGAGTGGAATTATTCGACGGTCGAGCGCGATTGTCTGATTCTAGTGTGGGCGGTACCGAAGTTGCAGCCGTATTTGTATGGGGTGACTTTGGGGTTCAATCCGACCACCAACCTCTAATGTTTCTAGCAACCTCCCAGAGTCTAAATACTAAGTTGATGCGTTGGTCTTTACTTTTGCAGCCCTATAATTTCACGGTGAAATACATTCCTAGACAGGAAACTGTAGGAGCCGATTTTCTCTCGAGGAATCCTATATCAGAATTTGAGGATGAGTCCGTTCATACAGCACTACTGGCGGGTGAAAGTCACCCGGGTCCATTTTCTTAAGAGGGGGCCTAATGTCGCAAGACAGCCACTAGGCTGGCCTCACGTCTTATTTTGGGACGGGGATTCACCAAGCTATTTTTTATCCCGAGAAACCTCGAGGGAGTTTCCCTTCTGTATCCTTCTCACATCTTCGAGAAATTCTATTGTAGGGTTTCTTTTTACACCTGGTAAGATCCGAATGTGAAGAATTGGGGTTTCTCGTGAATAGATCATAGAATCCTTGTAAAATTTGCAATTCTCTTGGACCCCGAGACGTGGTACGAGGTCCAAGGTTGTGCTGTTGACAAGTGGCAGTTGTGTGGTTTTCTTTCGTGTGGAACGACGATTTTGTGGACGACCAGCCTGCCTTTAGGGAGGTTGAAGACTCTCGACAGATGCTATGACAAGTTAGGAGAATGGTTTCTGTAATGAAGTGTCAGCTTTCTAGTGTGAACCACGAACCAAGTCTTTGATGAAGATGGAAAGGTGAAGCCAGGCCTGTACCCGGAGCCAGTGATTCCGGGAACTCCCCGGTGTTGGAGCAGCACACTGGACTTCGGCCTGACAGGTCCCCTTCAGCCACGCTATGAAGTTGTGTGGTTTTCTTTCGTGTGGAACGACGATTTTGTGGACGGCCAGCCTGTCTTTAGGGAGGTTGAAGACTCTCGACAGATGCTATGACAAGTTAGGAGAATGGTTTCTGTAATGAAGTGTCAGCTTTCTAGTGTGAACCAAGAACCAAGTCTTTGATGAAGATAGAAAGGTGGCGCCAGGCCTGTACCCGGAGCCAGTGATTCCGGGAACTCCCCGGTGTTGGAGCAGCGCCTGACAGGTCCCCTTCAGCTACGCTATGATCTCGCCTGAATGCACCGCCCTAGAAACCGAAAGACTACCACCTCCATCAAGTAAGGCTATTGTGTTTTCCATGTCGAGATGGCTCAATTGATATTTGCCGGCCACGATGCAGACAAAAATTACATCTCCGTCTTGTGTATGAGCTACCATGCTCTGACGGAAGGTTCTGTTGTGTGAGCGGTTTGATGCGACGCAGCGAATTGGTTGTGGTCTCAACGACTACTCACCTTTATCTAAAAGACGGTACATCACCAGGTATCCGTCTGAGGTCGGGACAGTTATGTAATGATACTACGATGGCCTCAGTGAATCAGAGTGCTTCTGAGGCATGAACAGTTGTTGTGATACTATGATGGCCTCAGTGAATCAGAGTGCTTCTGAGGCATGAACAGTTGTTGTGATACTATGATGGCCTCAGTGAATCAGAGTGCTTCTGAGGCATGAACAGTTGTTGTGATACTACGATGGCCTCAGTGAATCAGAGAGCTTCTGAGGCATGAACAGTTGTTGTGATACTACAATGGCCTCAGTGAATCAGAGTGCTCCTGAGGCATGAACAGTTGTTGTGATACTACGATGGCCTCAGTCCACTAGGTCGACATCTGAAGATGGAGACATTCGCTTGTGGGATGGCTATCATCACCCATCCGCCGGACGAGTCTGCACTCTTGGGAGAAAGACTTAGGACGCCGGTTGAGAGAATAAAGGCAGCCCGGGGTACAGACGTAACCGTGAGCTGCCCCATGATGACAGCTCAGATCTGAATCTGATGACACTTCCTTATCTGTCTCTTCACTAGATACACCGCCTTAATCTTCTCCAGACATCTCTTGTACTATAATGTATAATACATTGAATGTCATTTAACATGACGTTATCTGAGTTGAGTATTATGTATGGATTCAGCCCCTAGAGGTAGAGTCCCTAGGTTGAGTGAGTGAGCGAAAGCAGATTCCAGGGGTCTGAGGGGTCAGGGGGCCAACTACACCCGTGTCTTGACCAGAGCATATCCCTGTATCATAAGTGTCACGATAGTACAACCTACACCACTGATATCGTTATATACCAGCCTGTTAGTCTCTGGGACTCGGCGGCTCAGCCTGGTCCTACATACCAGCGTGCTAGTCTCTGGGACACGGCGGCTCAACCTGGTCCTACATACCAGCGTGCTAGTCTCTGGGACATGGCGGCTCAACCTGGTCCTACATACCAGCGTGCTAGTCTCTGGGACACGGCGGCTAAACCTGGTCCTACATACCAGCGTGCTAGTCTCTGGGACACGGCGGCTCAGCCTGGTACTGTCTGTCATCTTGCTAGTCTCTGAGCCAAGGCGGCTCAGCCTGGTCCTACATACCAGCGTGCTAGTCTCTGGGACTCGGCGGCTCAGCCTGGTACTGTCTGTCATCTTGCTAGTCTCTGAGCCAAGGCGGCTCAGCCTGGTCCTACATACCAGCGTGCTAGTCTCTGGGACACGGCGGCTCAGCCTGGTACTGTCTGTCATCTTGCTAGTCTCTGAGCCAAGGCGGCTCAGCCTAGTCCTACATACCAGCGTGCTAGTCTCTGGGACACGGCGGCTCAGCCTGGTCCTACATACCAGCGTGCTAGTCTCTGGGACACGGCGGCTCAGCCTGGTACTGTCTGTCATCTTGCTAGTCTCTGAGCCAAGGCGGCTCAGCCTAGTCTTACATACCAGCGTGCTAGTCTCTGGGACACGGCGGCTCAGTCTGGTACTGTCTGTCATCTTGCTAGTCTCTGAGCCAAGGCGGCTCAGCCTGGTCCTACATACCAGCGTGCTAGTCTCTGGGACACGGCGGCTCAACCTGGACCTTCATACCAGCGTGCTAGTCTCTGGGACACGGCGGCTCAGCCTGGTACTGTCTGTCATCTTGCTAGTCTCTGAGCCAAGGCGATTCAGCCTGGTCCTACATACCAGCGTGCTAGTCTCTGGGACTCGGCGGCTCAGCCTGGTACTGTCTGTCATCTTGCTAGTCTCTGAGCCAAGGCGATTCAGCCTGGTCCTACATACCAGCGTGCTAGTCTCTGGGACTCGGCGGCTCAGCCTGGTACTGTCTGTCATCTTGCTAGTCTCTGAGCCAAGGCGATTCAGCCTGGTCCTACATACCAGCGTGCTAGTCTCTGGGACTCGGCGGCTCAGCCTGGTACTGTCTGTCATCTTGCTAGTCTCTGAGCCAAGGCGGCTCAGCCTAGTCCTACATACCAGCGTGCTAGTCTCTGGGACACGGCGGCTCAACCTGGTCCTTCATACCAGCGTGCTAGTCTCTGGGACACGGCGGCTCAGCCTGGTACTGTCTGTCATCTTGCTAGTCTCTGAGCCAAGGCGGCTCAGCATGGTCCTACATACCAGCGTGCTAGTCTCTGGGACACGGCGGCTCAGCCTGGTCCTACATACCAGCGTGCTAGTATCTGGGACACGGCGGCTCAGCCTGGTCCTACATACCAGCGCGCTAGTCTCTGGGTCACGGCCCTCAGCCTGGTCCTACATACCAGTGTGTTAGTCTCTGGGACACGGCGGCTCAACCTGGTCCTACATACCAGCGTGCTAGTCTTTGGGACACGGCGGCTCAGCCTGGTCCTACATACCATTGTGCTAATCTGTGGATCACTCCTCAGTCTGGTATTCCATGCCATTTACAGCTATAAAACAAGCAGCAAAATAAATAGGATACCTATAAGCACAAAGTCTTTATTAGTTTTTGACAAAGAAAATTGGGATAAAAATCAGCACAGAGATGATGCAAGCACACAAACTGTAGATCAGCGGGACCCACACGCTTCCAGTGGCGTCCATGAGCGGCCCCATGACAATGGATATGAGGATGTAGTGCGCAGGGATCAGAAATCCAATCAGGGACATTATTTTGCCCAGGTTCCCTTTCGGTATGTCTGACTCACTGTTGTCTGGAGCTCCCTGGACAAATGTGAGAATTGCTGTTGTTATTTAACATATGGTGTCAATGTGTTTTGTCACGTTTAACATATGGTGGCAAATGGGTTTTGTTGCGTTTAAATTATTTCGTCAAAGTATTTGTCACGTTTAAAATATGGTGACAATGTGTTTTGTTGTGTTTAAAATATGGTGGCAATGTCTTTTGTTGAGTTTAAAATATGGTGTCAATGTATTTTGTTGAATGTGGTGTCATTGTGTTTTGTCACGTTCAAAATATGGTGTCAATGTGTCTTGTTGTGTTTAAAATATGGTGGAAATGTGTTTTGTTGAGTTTAAAATATGGTGTCAATGTGTTTTGTTGTGTTTAAAATGTGATGTCAATATGTTTTGTCACGTTTAAAATATAGTGTTAATGTGTTTTGTTGAGTTTAAATTCTGGTGTGGGTGTGTTTTGTTGTGTTTAAAATGTGTTGTCAATGTGTTTTGTTGTGTTTAAAATGTGGTGTCAATGTGTTGTGTTGAGTTTAAAATGTGGTGTTAGTGTGTTTTGTTGAGTTTTAAATGTGTTGTCAATGTGTTTTGTTGAGTTTAAAATGTCGTGTCAGATGTGTTTTGTCATGTTTAAAATATGGTGTTAATGTGGTTTGTTGAATTTAAAATATGGTGTCAGTGTGTTTTATTTTGTTTAAAATGTGGTGTCAATGTGTTTTGTTGAGTTTAAAGTGTGGTGTCAATGTGTTTTCTTGAGTTTAAAATGTGGTGTCAATGTGTTTTGTTCAGTTTAAAATGTGGTGTCAATGTGTTTTGTTGAGTTTAAAATGTGGTGTCAATGTGTTTTGTTGAGTTTAAAATGTGGTGTCAATGTGTTGTGTTGAGTTTAAAATGTGGTTCAGATGTGTTTTGTCATGATAAAATATGGTGTTAATGTGTTTGGTCGCGTTTAAAATATAGGATTGATGTGTTTTGTTGAGTACAAAATCTGGTGTCAGTACGTTTTGTTGTGTTTAAAATGTGGCATCAATGTGTTTTGTTGAGTTTAAAATGTGGTGTCAATGTGTTTTGTTGAGTTCAAAATGTGGTTTCAGTGTATTTTGTTGAGTTTAAATGTGTCAATGTGTTTTGTTGAGTTTAAAATGTGGTGTCAATGTGTTTTCTTGAGTTTAAAATGTGGTGTTAATGTGTTTTGTTGAGTTAAAAATGTGGTGTCAATGTGTTGTGTTGAGTTTAAAATGTGGTGTCAGATGTGTTTTGTCATGATAAAATATGGTGTTAATGTGTTTGGTTGCGTTTAAAATATAGGATTGATGTGTTTTGTTGAGTTCAAAATCTGGTGTCAGTACGTTTTGTTGTGTTTAAAATGTGGCATCAATGTGTTTTGTTGAGTTTAAAATGTGGTGTCAATGTGTTTTGTTGAGTTCAAAATGTGGTTTCAGTGTATTTTGTTGAGTTTAAAATGTGTCAATGTGTTTTGTTGAGTTTAAAATGTGGTGTCAATGTGTTTTGTTGAGTTTAAAATGTGGTGTTAATGTGTTTTGTAGGGTTTTAAATATGGTGTCAGTGTATTCTGTTGTGTTTAAAATGTGGTATCAGTGTGTTTTGTTGAGTTTAAAATGTGGTGTCAGTGTGATTTGTTGAGTTTAACATGTGGTGTCAGTGTGTTTTGTTGAGTTTAAAATGTTGTGTCAATGTGTTTTGTTGAGCTTAAAATATGGTGTCAATGTGATTTGTCACGTTTAAAATATGGTGACAATGTGTTCTGTTGAGTTTAAAATATGGTGTCAATGTATTTTGTTGAATGTGGTGTCATTGTGTTTTGTCACGTTCAAAATATGGTGTCAATGTGTTTTGTTGTGTTTAAAATATGGTGGAAATGTGTTTTCTTGAGTTTAAAATATGGTGTCAATGTGTTTTGTTGTGTTTAAAATGTGATGTCAATATGTTTTGTCACGTTTAAAATATAATGTTAATGTGTTTTGTTGAGTTTAAAATGTGGTGTCAGTGTGTTTTGTTGAGTTTTAAATGTGGTGTCAATGTGTTTTGTTGAGTTTAAAATGTCGTGTCAGGTGTGTTTTGTCATGTTTAAAATATATTGTTAATGTGGTTTGATGAATTTAAAATATGGTGTCAGTATGTTTTATTTTAAATATTGAGCACAACCCACTACTGGCAACGCCGATCGCATTCTGGTATGAACCTAAGGCCTATCCACGTCAATATGGAAGCACTATACTCGAGTTTCGCCCTCGTTTGAGCTCGTCAGTAGTGCATATCCCTGACCGGATCCGGAAACAGTCCCGGATCACGCGTGTGAAGCGGGTGTGTAACCACGCGACACACACTGGACACACCAAATTATCACAACAGAATACCACAACGCTACCCATCGTAGGCTATGCTCAAGATTGCCCAATCGCCGCGACCGACGTCCGTCAATCGATGGGACCCGAACGATCAGGACTTCTCACTGGCAAGGAACACCAGGCCTCCTAAATCCAGTGAGCAATAATCAATTGATTATGTGGTTGTTTCGGGATTTGAAATTTAAATATTGAGCACAACCCACTACTGGCAACGCCGATCGCATTCTGGTATGAACCTAAGGCCTATCCACGTCAATATGGAAGCACTATACTCGAGTTTCGCCCTCGTTTGAGCTCGTCAGTAGTGCATATCCCTGACCGGATCCGGAAACAGTCCCGGATCACGCGTGTGAAGCGGGTGTGTAACCACGCGACACACACTGGACACACCAAATTATCACAACAGAATACCACAACGCTACCCATCGTAGGCTATGCTCAAGATTGCCCAATCGCCGCGACCGACGTCCGTCAATCGATGGGACCCGAACGATCAGGACTTCTCACTGGCAAGGATCGTTCGGGTCCCATCGATTGACGGACGTCGGTCGCGGCGATTGGGCAATCTTGAGCATAGCCTACGATGGGTAGCGTTGTGGTATTCTGTTGTGATAATTTGGTGTGTCCAGTGTGTGTCGCGTGGTTACACACCCGCTTCACACGCGTGATCCGGGACTGTTTCCGGATCCGGTCAGGGATATTGTCACAAAATGAAACCGTGCGTTTAACCAGCTGATTGTTAGGGAGGATTTTTTGATTAACCGGACTATCTGCTAAGCAACAAGGGTTTCAACGAATACAGAGAAAACATTCATAGTTGTGGCTACACGTGTTTCCAAAACAGGTCGGGCAGAAATAACAGTTGTACTTGTACGTCTGGTTGACGGATTGGCCACTGTCGGAAGTGCGGGAGCCGAATCCCGACATCGCCTTGACAAGGTTGTCAACATTTGAATACAAATGGAAGCCGTGGGGTCAGCCCATATACACATTTGGTGGTGAGTGAGGAGGAAGTGAGTGCGCTGAATCTTACATCGTTTTGACAAGTCAGATGGAAAACGGAAGTACTCAGCAAGGAAGTAAACAGTCCATATGTCATATAGTTTCCGGACATCACTCAGAGGGGCAGATTGCTACTGACAGCTTGTTGAGGAAAACTCTTTGTTGGAACTCGACAGCAACTCGCTGGCTTGTTTGGAGAATCTAAACTATTACTGACAACTTTGACAGGACTTAAGCCAGGAAAATAGTTTCCTGACAATGGATGATATGCGCAAATAACACCTGCAGGACGTCACCCATATCACGTGACCAATTTTAGGAGTTTGCCATATAAACCCGAGTTGGGATCAACTAGGGGGGAGTTGACCAAAAACCGTGGATTATGATGGACGTGTTTGTGGGAGAGCTCTACAGTGTTAGATTAATTTAACATTAACTAGCATGTGCCGTTATGGCAAAGTATAGTAGCCATCCCGGGAATGAGGCGGTTTTTACATAAGGTAGTCAATATAGTCTATTAGTTCTAATTAATATAGACTGTGGCCTTGTTAAACTATAGTGTGATGATTAGCACTGTTAGTGGAAACTAGTTAGAGTAAGAATAGTGATATTAACTCTGCTAGTTAAGAATAGATTAGTGAAGTGTTTATAAGCTTTACTAGTTGAGAATTGAGTAATGAAGGATAATTGGGATCTTCCCGTAGGTGTCCCTGGTGGGCGGGGTTCCGCATTCTGTTTGCTGATTTTTTTTGTCTTGGCCTGATGATAACCTATGTGGTCAGTTCATCTGTCCCTGATGGGTACATTATATTTTCTGAGCGAGGCCGATGCCCACGATCATCTAATAGAGATCAGTGAAGGGGAGGCTATCACCAGTTGTATGATTTATTTTACAGGTTCCTCTGGTTGGAATGAAGAACCCGGAACAACTAAAAAATCCGATCCCGGATAAAGTATGATGTGGAGAGATGGGCCAGCAACTTTCGCAACGGAAGAAGTTAAGACACATTGCTCGGTGGAGTCTAATGGTATATGTATCCTACATGAGTGAATACCAATCGTTAACACACCTGAAGTGATGGAGGTTCAGCCCACGTGGAACTAGATCAGTAGGAACTGATGTTCACATTAGATGAAACCAAACATTGAAGTGTAGTTGTGCCACGTATCAAGGAAATCAGAACTTTCAGACTATATCTAGTGAATAAAGCAAGCCATTTTATTCTAGATACAATAACTGTTTAATAGTGAGAACTAGTGAACATTTATCAAGAGACAAAAAGTCTTGTTCATAGGACAGTGTTCCATGTTTGTTTTCACCGCGCCGGAATTATGAAGCCGGAGTTTCTATAAACTGTTAGGAACAGTTGTGTTAGGAACAATAACAGTTTTTTTCCACGGATTATATATTTACATGGGATTCAGATCTCATGGTCATCAGAGTTCCTGGAGGAGGACATGTCTGGAGAGAAGGATACGACTTCGGTGAGGTTTTTCGTACTGACTCGAATGATGTCGTGTGATCCTTGCCATGATGTGTACACTATGATCCTGAACTTTGAAGGCTGACATACACATTTATGTTATAATACACGACACTTTTTTTTCTTCGCATACACGTCTCATATACGTTACACTTTTCTTTTAATAAATTAGTCTTTATTAATTTTTAGAAGCAATAGTTGTAGAGTATGTTGCGTTGGGGAAGTATGAGAAGGGGGGCATAGTACGACAGTGAGAGAGTGATAGGAAAAGGTGTCCATAGGCTGATGGAGTGTGTTGGACGGAAGCTGGTGGATTCTCCAGAATATTGAGAGGAAAAAAATATTATAATGTGGGTGTCGACTCTCTTCACTCCAGGGACGACACTTTAAAGGAGGACACGACATTATTGGGGGCTCGATAACGGGATATTTGGACAGCGGGATCGCTCGTAAACGGAATCTTTGGACAGCGGGATCTCTCGTAAACGGGATCTTTGGACAGCGGGATCTCCCGTAAACGGAATCCTTGGACAGCGAGATCTCCTGCAAGCAGGAACGTTTGACAGGGGGATCTTCTGACAACGGGGTCTTTTGACACGGGATCCTTAGTTATTAGAGGGAGATATCATTTTGGAGAATCCAGCTAGAGTGAATGTGGATAGGGGTTAGGACTAATATCTTACCTGTTCACACTTCACACGTCTGCATAGGTCTGTGGTCCTGATTCTACTCTTGTCACTGAGTGAATGTGCTGTGTGGGGTAATATCTAGATTTATATTACTTGTTCATACATCTGTATAGTAATTTGCAGTTATATTGTACTCGACCTGCTAGCTTACCTCTCTGTATAATGGCCACCCCTAAACTTACCACGTTAGAATTAAGGGCAAAGGGGGAAGACATGGGACTGTCGGGGTCTGCTCTAACGGATTACATACAGGAAGTGGAGAGAGAGTATCGTCAAGCAGAAAGGGAAGATCGAAAGGCCGAGTTGGAATTGAGAAGGATGGAATTGGAAGCTGAGCAAGCAGCTAGGAAATTGGAAGCTGAGCAAGCAGCTAGGAAATTTGAAGCTGAACAAGCAGCTAGGAAATTAGAAGCTGAACAGGAAGCACAGAAAAGGGAGCACGAGTACCGGATGAGGGAACTCGAGTTGAAGAGTCAATCTAATGGAGAAACTGAGGGAGCAGTTGGAGGTTCCTCCATCCCAGGGTCAACACCAGTAGGTGGACATGGGTACCAGGCCATGAAGTTTCCTTTAGCGGTCTACGAGGAGGACAAAGAGAAGATTGACCAATACCTTCAACGCTTCGAGGCTATGTCAGTTGCTATGGGTCTGGAGCGTAACAAATGGAATCTTAAGCTATCCCAGGGATTACGCGGGACCGGTTACGAGGTTTATACTCGCCTGCCACCAGGACATGAGAACAATTATGATGAGTTAAAGACGGCTCTGCTGAAGCGATTCGAGGTTACGTCACATACCTACCGGAAAAAATTTCGAGCAGCGAAACGAGAACCGGGGGAGTTGTTTGCCGCCTACAGTTTGCGTCTAAAATCTTATCTCCACAAGTGGATGGATTTGGCTGGGTTCGCACATGACTATGAGAGTCTGGAAGAGCTCATGGTGGTCGACCAGCTGAAGAAGCAAATGTCTAAACCTCTCAGGACGTTCCTGGGAGAACAAGGAGCGGAACGTATTGACCTCGTGACGAAATTAGCAGAACGGTTCGTCGAGGTACATGGGGAGGCAGGGGAAAACCTTTCCACCAACACCAAAAGTCAAGAGAAACATGAAAAGAAGAAAACCAAAAACTCAGGAACAAAAAAGTGGGAACCTTATGTGCAAAAATCAGAGGATAGTTCAGAGAAGAAGAAGGAGGGAAGCAAGAGCACTTCAAGCTCTACACCTAAACGACCGTGGTCGGAGAAGTGGTGTTCAATTTGTAAGTCACCCTCTCACAATACGAGGGACTGCAAATCGAAGGCTAAGAACCCTCACTTTGCAGCATGTCACGTGACTTCCAAGGAGGTTGTCACAGAAAATGCCAAGGTCAACAAGGAAGCTCGCCACCAGGAGAGCTCACTCAAGTCTGGCAATAGAAAATCTAGGACAGGGAAATGGTGCAACCAATGCCAGTCGAATACGCACAATGCTATTGACTGCAAGGGAAAGTCAGGAGACACTCAATTCGTCGTGTGCTCAGGAAAACCTAAGGTGGAGCCCACCGAACAGGTCGAGGCCGAGGAAGAGACTCCAGACCAGGAAAAACCACCTGTAGTGGAATTGGTAGAGGTTAACGGTCGTCAAGTGGAGTGTTTATACGACACAGGACTGGACGGGGAGGCCGTGATTTCTGCGGATCTGGTACATCCAGAACAATTCACAGGTGAGACCTTGGATATACAGCCTGCACAGAAGAGTGCTGTAACCATGAAGTTGCCCATTGCTAATGTGGAGATTCGGTCAAGGTACGTCACCGGCACCATCAAGGCCGCTGTATTGACCGATCCCATTTTTCCAGTCATCCTAGGTTGTCGGTATGTCTTTCTGGGAATGCCCAGGGAGCCAATCCATATGGGAGCAATGCAAACTCGCTCTCAGACGAAAACGGAAGAGGCAGACGCAATTGTGACTAACCCAATGCCGGGGGAGCTACGAACTGCCCAGAGTGAGGATGATACTTTACGTCCTTGCTACAAAAAGCTGCAGAAAAGTGCTGATCCACCAGGACGGGGGCAGTACTACATGAAGAATAGGATACTCTACAGGAGAGCAGGAAGGGGAGACAACCTATACGGTCAGTTGGTCGTCCCAAAAGCTCACAGGTCCCAGATTCTTCATATGGGGCATACCATCTCCTTTAGTGGACACATGGGTATAGCCGCCACCATGCAGCGGATTTCCTGCCATTACTATTGGCCGGGAATGACAGATGATGTGCGTCGGTATGTGAAGTCATGCCCTGAGTGCCAGAGGGTGGCACCAAAACACTGGACAGCACCGGTGGTATTGGGTGAGATGCCCATCATGAACTCTCCTTTCGAGAGGGTAGCCATCGATATCGTGGGTCCACTTCCCAGGACTAGGAAGAGGAACATGTATATACTCACAATGGTGGATTGCTGTACAATGTGGGGTGAAGCCATACCGTTGACCACGATTGACTCGAAAAGAGTGGCGGACGCACTGATGGAGGCCTTTACCAGATTAGGCTTTCCGGATCAAATTCTGACGGATAATGGATCTCAGTTTTGTGGAAAACTCATGGAGGAGGTATTTAGGGTGTTTCACTCTAACCACATACATACCAGCCCTTACCACCCTCAAGCCAATGGACAAGTAGAGCGTTTCAACGGCACGTTGATGACAATGCTCAGGAAATTAGCGCAGGAAAAACCTGATAGGTGGGATGAATATATCCCAGCAGCACTCTTTGCCTATCGGGAAGTTCCTCATGGCTCAACAGGACTACCACCCGCTACGTTGCTGTTTGGTCGTCCAATCAAAGGACCGTTGGAAGCCATGTTGAGGAGTTGGACTGAAGAGGGGACGTCAGAAGAAGTGATCTCATCCTATCAATACGTGGAGGAACTGAAAGAAAAACTCCACAAGGGATGGACTCTGGCAAATCAAAACTTGAAAAAGGCCAGGAAAAGACATGCGGCTTACTACAACCGTAGGTCTAAAGAAAGATCTCTAGAGGTGGGAGATAAAGTCTTGTTGCTACTCCCAACGGGAAACAACAAACTGGAGATAGGTTGGCAAGGACCATTTCCCGTGGAAAGGGTGATATCCAGAACCAACTATCAAATCCGGATCCGGGGAAAGTCGAAGATTTTCCATATCAATCTCTTGCGGAAATACGAAGAGAGACCCGGAGACAAGGCAGCGCACCTCATGGCAATGGCAGTTGCAATGGAGACGGAAGTGGGAACCAGCGAGGGCAGGGAATATCCCTTGGTACACCAGGAAACCTATAGGGATGTGAAAGTGAACCCTGATCTGACCTCCCAGGAGAGGGAAAGGATAACCCAGGTTCTCAAGTCTCATAAGGAGATACTGACTGATAAACCAGGACGAACGAGGTTGGTTGAGTTCGAGATGACTTTGACCACACAGGAGCCTGTTCGCCAAAAGGTTTACCCAGTGCCATTCTCTAAAGAAAAGGCCCTGGAGGAGGAAATACAAAAACTGCTGGAGGATGACGTGATTGCACCATCCACATCCCCATACAATGCGGGGGTAGTTTTGTTACGCAAACCAAGTGGAGAACACAGGTTGTGTATAGATTACCGACTTCTGAACAGTCATACACAGTTTCAGGTGGAACCTTTGCCGAATCCAACTCAGTTATTCGCTAGGCTCCATAAGGCTCGGTACTTTTCAAAGGTGGATCTGAGTCGGGGGTACTATCAGATACCAGTCAAACCGGAGATTCGACCACTGTTAGCTTTCAGTACACCCAGTGGACACTACGAATTCAAGGTCATGCCCTTTGGACTCAGCAATGCACCTAGTGTGTTTACACGCATGATGAGGACTTTACTAGATCCGTTACAGGATCCGTCTATCATCTCATTCATGGATGATATTCTGATTTCCAGTGACAGCTTGGATGACCACTTACAATCCTTGGAGAGAGTGTTTAATAGACTCAAGGAAGCAGGGCTTACTGCTCGTCCAACCAAGTGCATGATTGGTTACCAGACTCTGGAATTTCTAGGTCACACCATCACTCCAGGACACATTGTCCCAGAAGAGAAGAACCTGGAGAAAATCAGGAATGCACCAAGGCCAAAAACGAAGAAGGATGTGCGATCTTTTCTCTCGTTGTGTGGGTTCTACCACAAATTTATCCCACATTTCACGGAACTGGGAGCTCCGTTGACGGAAACCTTGAAAAAGGGATTCCCGGACCAAATCATTTGGACACCAGAATGTGAGAATGCCTATAGTCAGTTAAAGGAGGCCTTGGTCAGCAAACCTGTATTACAGCTCCCTGACCTTTCCAAACCATTTGTGTTGAGAACGGATGCGAGTGCGATTGGAATTGGAGCCGCTTTGTTACAGGAAGGAAAAGACGATGCTTCGGTTTTGAAACCTGTGGCATACGCAAGTAAGAAACTTCTACAGGCGGAGAGGAATTATTCAACCGTCGAGAGAGAATGCTTGTCCCTCGTATGGGCAGTGCAAAAATTTCAGCCATATTTGTATGGAGTTAAGTTTCGGGTCCAGTCAGATCATCAGCCCCTGATGTTCCTGGCTACGTCTCAGAAGCTCAACGCACGTTTGATGCGGTGGTCGTTGTTACTTCAACCGTATAATTTCACAGTAGAGTACATTCCTGGGAAGGAAAATGTTGGAGCGGATTTCTTGTCAAGACACCCAGCTCCTGAAGAAGAAGAATGAATCATCTGGATTAAACTCACGGTGGAGAAGAGTGAGATGGACTACTCTCTTAAGAGGGGGCCTATGTCACAAAATGAAACCGTGCGTTTAACCAGCTGATTGTTAGGGAGGATTTTTTGATTAACCGGACTATCTGCTAAGCAACAAGGGTTTCAACGAATACAGAGAAAACATTCATAGTTGTGGCTACACGTGTTTCCAAAACAGGTCGGGAAGAAATAACAGTTGTACTTGTACGTCTGGTTGACGGATTGGCCACTGTCGGAAGTGCGGGAGCCGAATCCCGACATCGCCTTGACAAGGTTGTCAACATTTGAATACAAATGGAAGCCGTGGGGTCAGCCCATATACACATTTGGTGGTGAGTGAGGAGGAAGTGAGTGCGCTGAATCTTACATCGTTTTGACAAGTCAGATGGAAAACGGAAGTACTCAGCAAGGAAGTAAACAGTCCATATGTCATATAGTTTCCGGACATCACTCAGAGGGGCAGATTGCTACTGACAGCTTGTTGAGGAAAACTCTTTGTTGGAACTCGACAGCAACTCGCTGGCTTGTTTGGAGAATCTAAACTATTACTGACAACTTTGACAGGACTTAAGCCAGGAAAATAGTTTCCTGACAATGGATGATATGCGCAAATAACACCTGCAGGACGTCACCCATATCACGTGACCAATTTTAGGAGTTTGCCATATAAACCCGAGTTGGGATCAACTAGGGGGGAGTTGACCAAAAACCGTGGATTATGATGGACGTGTTTGTGGGAGAGCTCTACAGTGTTAGATTAATTTAACATTAACTAGCATGTGCCGTTATGGCAAAGTGTAGTAGCCATCCCGGGAATGAGGCGGTTTTTACATAAGGTAGTCAATATAGTCTATTAGTTCTAATTAATATAGACTGTGGCCTTGTTAAACTATAGTGTGATGATTAGCACTGTTAGTGGAAACTAGTTAGAGTAAGAATAGTGATATTAACTCTGCTAGTTAAGAATAGATTAGTGAAGTGTTTATAAGCTTTACTAGTTGAGAATTGAGTAATGAAGGATAATTGGGATCTTCCCGTAGGTGTCCCTGGTGGGCGGGGTTCCGCATTCTGTTTGCTGATTTTTTTTGTCTTGGCCTGATGATAACCTATGTGGTCAGTTCATCTGTCCCTGATGGGTACATTATATTTTCTGAGCGAGGCCGATGCCCACGATCATCTAATAGAGATCAGTGAAGGGGAGGCTATCACCAGTTGTATGATTTATTTTACAGGTTCCTCTGGTTGGAATGAAGAACCCGGAACAACTAAAAAATCCGATCCCGGATAAAGTATGATGTGGAGAGATGGGCCAGCAACTTTCGCAACGGAAGAAGTTAAGACACATTGCTCGGTGGAGTCTAATGGTATATGTATCCTACATGAGTGAATACCAATCGTTAACACACCTGAAGTGATGGAGGTTCAGCCCACGTGGAACTAGATCAGTAGGAACTGATGTTCACATTAGATGAAACCAAACATTGAAGTGTAGTTGTGCCACGTATCAAGGAAATCAGAACTTTCAGACTATATCTAGTGAATAAAGCAAGCCATTTTATTCTAGATACAATAACTGTTTAATAGTGAGAACTAGTGAACATTTATCAAGAGACAAAAAGTCTTGTTCATAGGACAGTGTTCCATGTTTGTTTTCACCGCGCCGGAATTATGAAGCCGGAGTTTCTATAAACTGTTAGGAACAGTTGTGTTAGGAACAATAACAGTTTTTTTCCACGGATTATATATTTACATGGGATTCAGATCTCATGGTCATCAGAGTTCCTGGAGGAGGACATGTCTGGAGAGAAGGATACGACTTCGGTGAGGTTTTTCGTACTGACTCGAATGATGTCGTGTGATCCTTGCCATGATGTGTACACTATGATCCTGAACTTTGAAGGCTGACATACACATTTATGTTATAATACACGACACTTTTTTTTCTTCGCATACACGTCTCATATACGTTACACTTTTCTTTTAATAAATTAGTCTTTATTAATTTTTAGAAGCAATAGTTGTAGAGTATGTTGCGTTGGGGAAGTATGAGAAGGGGGGCATAGTACGACAGTGAGAGAGTGATAGGAAAAGGTGTCCATAGGCTGATGGAGTGTGTTGGACGGAAGCTGGTGGATTCTCCAGAATATTGAGAGGAAAAAAATATTATAATGTGGGTGTCGACTCTCTTCACTCCAGGGACGACACTTTAAAGGAGGACACGACAGATATGCACTACTGACGAGCTCAAACGAGGGCGAAACTCGAGTATAGTGCTTCCATATTGACGTGGATAGGCCTTAGGTTCATACCAAAATGCGATCGGCGTTGCCAGTAGTGGGTTGTGCTCAATATTTAAATTTCAAATCCCGAAACAACCACATAATCAATTGATTATTGCTCACTGGATTTAGGAGGCCTGGTGTTCCTTGCCAGTGAGAAGTCCTGATCGTTCGGGTCCCATCGATTGACGGACGTCGGTCGCGGCGATTGGGCAATCTTGAGCATAGCCTACGATGGGTAGCGTTGTGGTATTCTGTTGTGATAATTTGGTGTGTCCAGTGTGTGTCGCGTGGTTACACACCCGCTTCACACGCGTGATCCGGGACTGTTTCCGGATCCGGTCAGGGATATGCACTACAGACGAGCTCAAACGAGGGCGAAACTCGAGTATAGTGCTTCCATATTGACGTGGATAGGCCTTAGGTTCATACCAGAATGCGATCGGCGTTGCCAGTAGTGGGTTGTGCTCAATATTTAAATTTCAAATCCCGAAACAACCACATAATCAATTGATTATTGCTCACTGGATTTAGGAGGCCTGGTGTTCCTTGCCAGTGAGAAGTCCTGATCGTTCGGGTCCCATCGATTGACGGACGTCGGTCGCGGCGATTGGGCAATCTTGAGCATAGCCTACGATGGGTAGCGTTGTGGTATTCTGTTGTGATAATTTGGTGTGTCCAGTGTGTGTCGCGTGGTTACACACCCGCTTCACACGCGTGATCCGGGACTGTTTCCGGATCCGGTCAGGGATATGCACTACTGACGAGCTCAAACGAGGGCGAAACTCGAGTATAGTGCTTCCATATTGACGTGGATAGGCCTTAGGTTCATACCAGAATGCGATCGGCGTTGCCAGTAGTGGGTTGTGCTCAATATTTAAATTTCAAATCCCGAAACAACCACATAATCAATTGATTATTGCTCACTGGATTTAGGAGGCCTGGTGTTCCTTGCCAGTGAGAAGTCCTGATCGTTCGGGTCCCATCGATTGACGGACGTCGGTCGCGGCGATTGGGCAATCTTGAGCATAGCCTACGATGGGTAGCGTTGTGGTATTCTGTTGTGATAATTTGGTGTGTCCAGTGTGTGTCGCGTGGTTACACACCCGCTTCACACGCGTGATCCGGGACTGTTTCCGGATCCGGTCAGGGATATGCACTACTGACGAGCTCAAACGAGGGCGAAACTCGAGTATAGTGCTTCCATATTGACGTGGATAGGCCTTAGGTTCATACCAGAATGCGATCGGCGTTGCCAGTAGTGGGTTGTGCTCAATATTTAAATTTCAAATCCCGAAACAACCACATGTTTTATTTTGTTTAAAATGTGGTGTCAATGTGTTTTGTTGAGTTTAAAGTGTGGTGTCAATGTGTTTTCTTGAGTTTAAAATGTGGTGTCAATGTGTTTTGTTGAGTTTAAAATGTGGTGTCAATGTGTTTTGTTGAGTTTAAAATGTGGTGTCAATGTGTTTTGTTGAGTTTAAAATGTGGTGTCAATGCGTTGTGTTGAGTTTAAAATGTTGTGTCAAAGTGTTTTGTTGAGTTTAAAATGTGGTGTCAGTACGTTTTGTTGTGTTTAAAATGTGGCATCAATGTGTTTTGTTGAGTTTAAAATGTGGTGTCAATGTGTTTTGTTGAGTTCAAAATATGGTTTCAGTGTATTTTGTTGAGTTTAAAATGTGTCAATGTGTTTTGTTGAGTTTAAAATGTGGTGTTAATCTGTTTTGTAGAGTTTTAAATATGGTGTCAGTGTATTTTGTTGTGTTTAAAATGTGGTATCAGTGTGTTTTGTTGAGTTTAAAATGTGGTGTCAATGTGTTTTGTTGAGTTTATCATGTGGTGTCAGATGTGTTTTTTTTTAGTTTAACATGTGGTGTCAGTGATTTTTGTTGAGTTTTAAATGTGGTGTCAGTGTGTTTTGTTGAGTTTAAAATGTAGTGTCAATGTGTTTTCTTGAGTTTAAAATGTGGTGTCAATGTGTTTTGTTGAGTTCAAAATGTGGTTTCAGTGTATTTTGTTGAGTTTAAATGTGTCAATGTGTTTTGTTGAGTTTAAAATGTGGTGTCAATGTGTTTTGTTGAGTTTAAAATGTGGTGTCAATGTGTTTTCTTGAGTTTAAAATGTGGTGTCAATGTGTTTTGTTGAGTCTAAAATGTGGTGTCAATGTGTTGTGTTGAGTTTAAAATGTGGTGTCAGATGTGTTTTGTCATGATAAAATATGGTGTTAATGTGTTTGGTCGCGTTTAAAATATAGGATTGATGTGTTTTGTTGAGTACAAAATCTGGTGTCAGTACGTTTTGTTGTGTTTAAAATGTGGCATCAATGTGTTTTGTTGAGTTTAAAATGTGGTTTCAATGTGTTTTGTTGAGTTCAAAATGTGGTTTCAGTGTATTTTGTTGTGTTAAAAATGTGTCAATGTGTTTTGTTGAGTTTAAAACGTGGTGTCAATTTGTTTTGTTGAGTTTAAAATGTGGTGTTAATGTGTTTTGTAGGGTTTTAAATATGGTGTCATTGTATTTTGTTGTGTTTAAAATGTGGTATCGGTGTGTTTTGTTGAGTTTAAAATGTGGTGTCAGTGTGATTTGTTGAGTTTAACATGTGGTGTCAGATGTGTTTTGTTAAGTTTAACATGTGGTGTCAGTGTGTTTTGTTGAGTTTTAAATGTGGTGTCAGTGTGTTTTGTTGAGTTTTAAATGTGTTGTCAATGTGTTTTGTTGAGTTTAAAATGTCGTGTCAGATGTGTTTGATGGCGTTTAAAATATGGTTACAGTTTATTTTGTCCTGTTTAAAATATGGTGTCATTTTCTTTTTATCATGTTTAAAATATGGTGTCAGTGCGATTTGTTGTGTTTAAAATATGGTGTCAATGTGTTTTGTTGTGTTTAAAATTGTGTGTCAATGTGTTTGATGGCGTTTAAAATATGGTTACAGTTTATTTTGTCCTGTTTAAAATATGGTGTCATTTTCTTTTTATCATGTTTAAAATATGGTGTCAGTGCGATTTGTTGTGTTTAAAATATTGTGTTTTGTCATGTTTAACATATGCTGTCAGTGTATTTTATCTGACACATGATGATGACGATGATTCTAAATCTGATATTATAATGATTTTGATAACTGAAAGATTAGCATGTGCTGACGATTCTATATTTTAAATGATTATGATGATAAATCTGATCCCTGCTAGTGATGATGATATGATGATACAAAGTCTAACACCTAATGATGATAATGATGATGATGCTGATGATGATGATGATGATGATGATGATGATGATGATGATGATGATGATGATGATGATGATGATGATGATGATGATGATGATGATGATGATGATGATGATGATGATGATGATGATGATGATATATAACCCAGCAGAAAGTACAGCGAAGGTTCGTGACGGAGATCAAATTCCACCGACCATCACCACTGACAACATAGGATGATCATGAATCATATGTAAAGTATGGCGTTAGATATGTAGCTGACATGGTACTCCTATCAAATAATGCTAATAGTTGGATGTGTTGATCCTGTCTGTCAATAGACACAGTGAAAATCAAAAATCTTTTCATAACTTTACAAACAAAAACGTAATAATAATAATAATAATAATAATAATAATAATAATAATAATAATAATAATAATTAATAATAATAATAATAATAATAATAATAATAATAATAATAATAATAATAATAATAATAATAATATCCGCAGCCAAAACCACATGGCTACTAAAAATCACAAAAGACAATGATGACATTGAAAATATCACAATCTTTAAATAGCCTGGCTATATAATCAACACAGAAATATCTATTGGGGAACATCTGAGGTCACTAAGTTCATAAATAAACACACGTGCATTGTTTGGTGCTCATAGACGTAGAAGAAAGAAGTGGGGATTAGAGGGGGCACTAGACAGCATCAACATTGAAAGCTGTAGTTACCAACCGGGATTCGAACCTCCAAATAAGGACGGTGCATTGCTGCAGGAACAACTGTACTTCGACGCATGGCCAACTAGACACTGCATAGGGGGCCATCATTTGGAGATGACCTAGTTGTTATATTCCCTATTGTCTCAATCGCTTGTTACAATTTACCCAAGTTGTTATATTCCCTATTGTCTCAATCACTTGTCACAATTTACCCAAGTTGTTATATTCCCTATTGTCTCAATCACTTGTCACAATTTACCAAAGTTGTTATATTCCCTATTGCCTCAACCTCTTGTCACTATTTACCCAAGTTGTTATATTCCCTATTGTCTCAACCTCTTGTTACCATATACCCAAGTTGTTATATTCCCTATTGCCTCAACCTGTTGTTACCATTTACACTAGTTGTTATATTCCCTATTGCCTCAACCTCTTGTCACTATTTACCCAAGTTGTTATATTCCCTATTGTCTCAACCTCTTGTTACCATATACCCAAGTTGTTATATTCCCTATTGCCTCAACCTGTTGTTACCATTTACACTAGTTGTTATATTCCCTATTGTCTCAACCTGTTGTCACCATTTACCCTAGTTGTTACATTCCCTATTGTCTCAACCTGTTGACACCATCTTCCCTAGTTGTTATATTCCCAATTGTCTGAACATGTTGTCACCATCTTCCCTAGTTGTTATATTCCCTATTGTCTCACCCTGTTGTCACCATTTACCCTAGTTGTTATCTCCCTATTGTCTTAGCCGGTTGTCATCATTTACCTTAGTTGTAATATTCCCTATTGTATCAACCTGTTGTCACCATTTACCTTAGTTGTTACATTCCCTAATGTCTCAACCTGTTCTCACCATCTTCCCTAGTTGTTACATTCCCTATTGTCTCAACCTGTTGTCACTATCAATCCTAGATGTTATATTCCCTATTGTCTCAACCTGTTGTCAACATTTACCCTAATTGTTATATTCCCTATTGTCTCAACCTCTTGTCACTATTTACCCTAGCTGTTATATTCCCTATTGTTTCAATCTGTTGACACCATTTACGCTAGTTGTTATGTTCCCTATTGTGTCAACCTGTTCTCACCATCAACCCTAGTTGTTATATTCCCTATTGTTTCAACCTGCTGTCACCATTTACCCTGGTTGATATATTCCCTATTGTGACAACCTGTTCTCACCATCAACCCTAGTTGTTATATTCTCTATTGTGTCAACCTGTTCTCACCATCAACCCTAGTTGTTATATTCCCTATTGTTTTAAGCTGCTGTCACCATTTACCCTAGTTGTTATATTCTTTATTGTCTCAGCATTTTGTCACCATTTACCCTTGTTGTTATATACCAGCAGTATGTCAGAGGGTATTTACTTAGTATTTTAGGACTTTAGTCCTTCGTGGTGATGTCATATTTTACTATACAAAAGTCATGATCCAATGCTCTGACGTCACCAAACTGAGTCCTTTTCCGACCGCATTTTTTTTTTAAATTTTGGCGATTATTTTCTTGGGTCACTTCCGGTTGTCACTTCCGGTCCCCGGGCGGCGGCGGTGGCGGGGGCAGGTTCGAGTCCCAGTGTGTGTGTTTGTGTGTGTGTGTGTGTGTGTGTGTGTGTGTGTGTGTGTGTGTGTGTGTGTGTGTGTGTGTGTGTGGTGCGGTCACATGGTGTGATCGAACCCCAGTCATATCGACCCCTTCGATGAGGAGACTTAAGTCGATATGACAGAAAATCGATTTATTCCATCTCTCGAGATAACTCGAGGATCCATAATTGGATGCATTAATAAACTTTCCACCATGCTAGCTAATTCGGGACGGCTTCGTAGTACCCAGGTATCAACATTAAGTGCTTGGCGAAAATCTGGTTTAGAAATATACTAACCATCCATAGAATAATGCTAAAAATTAACCCCAAAACTTAATTAAACACCAAAATTTCTTGTATGTTTAGTGTAGAATAGTAATGTCAATAAAAAACTACGAATCTCCATTAATTGAAACCATAAATTCCCAAGATAATTATACAAATATGTAATATTATTAAACCCCACAGTTATACCCCTTAATTATAAACGTATGCCAAGGGAGACTATTCGTGGCTCTTGACTCACCCAGAATTGTTTCCCCTTTTACATACTAACATCCCCTTGAATGACCACGTACCTATGCGCACAGACAAAGATGACCCATGAAAGATGACACGCGCTGACCAATCACGTCCCGTGCGAAATACAATGACCAGCGACCGTCATACGAGATTATCCGATACCGATCAACCAGAACGCCTAGGGAATTTTCAATTAACGTTAACGGCCTTCAATGCTTATCATAGATAGAGATCAGACGACGTGATACAACCCGGGCTATAGCTGCCTGTAGGTTGTCCCAATGGGTAAGGCATATATACTTGCCTTGATGACTTGGTCACGCGGGATATGTGTCCGTGTGTGTATGTACATGCGTGTGTGCGTGCGTGGGTGTGCTATCAATTACAGAACATCACAGCCAAACTCAACATTCTATGGATTGTCAGCCGTCCTGGAGCAAGTTTGCGATTCTCATTTTGAATGAATGATAACCATGTCATGTGCGCGTGAAGAGGGTGTATCAACAGCTAGTTGTCTATCTATTACAGGACGTCGCCGTCATCCCAAACCTTGTTTATGCAATGCATTTACAGGCCGTTGCAGACAGCCCCAATATTGATTGGTTGCGCGTGTACCACCATGGCATCCGTGTGTGTGTATGTGTGCGCGCATGTAGGCGTGTGTGCGTGCGTGGGTGTGCTATCAATTACAGGACATCACAGTCAACCTCAACATTATATGGACTGTCAACCGTCCTGGGGTAGTTTGCGATTCTCATTTTGAATGAACGACAACCATGTCATGTGCGTGTGAAGAGGGTGTATCAACAGCTAGTTGTCTATCTATTACAGGACGTCGCCGTCATCCCAAACCTTGTTTATGCAATGCATTTACAGGCCGTTGCAGACAGCCCCAATATTGATTGGTTGCGCGTGTACCACCATGGCATCCGTGTGTGTGTATGTGTGCGCGCATGTAGGCGTTTGTGCGCGCGTGGGTGTGCTATCAATTACAGGACATCGCAGTCAACCTCAACATTCTATGGATTGTCAACCGTCCCGGGGCAAGTTTGCGATTCTCATTTTGAATGAACGACAACCATGTCATGTGCGTGTGAAGAGGGTGTATCATTAAGTAGTTGCCTATCTATTACAGGACGTCGCAATCAGCCCCAACCTTGTTTATGCAATGCATTTACAGGCCGTTGCAGACAGCCCCAATATTGATTGGTTGCGCGTGTACCACCATGGCATCCGTGTGTGTGTATGTGTGCGCGCATGTAGGCGTGTGTGCGTGCGTGGGTGTGCTATCAATTACAGGACATCACAGTCAACCTCAACATTATATGGACTGTCAACCGTCCTGGGGTAGTTTGCGATTCTCATTTTGAATGAACGACAACCATGTCATGTGCGTGTGAAGAGGGTGTATCAACAGCTAGTTGTCTATCTATTACAGGTCAGCACAGCCCCAACATTGTTTGGATGGTCGTGTGCCACCATGATATGGCGTTTCATCCCACAACCAAAGATATACCTCGTACTATAATTGTGTCTGGCTATTACATACTGCAGTCAAGTTGTAATGCATTGCATTTACAGGACATTGCAGTCAGCCCCAGCATTCATGCTTCTTGGGCAAGGTTGCCGTTGTCTTTCTGAACGACCGGCAACCATGATCTTCTGCGGTGTCTGTCAGCAGGATTACCATCACCGTCATGACCCATCACCACCAACAAAAATCGTCGTCATCATCATCATCATCATCATCATCATCATCATCATCATCATCATCATCATCATCATCATCATCATCAGCTCATCATCAGCTCATCATCATCATCATCATCATCATCATCATCTGAGGGTGACCAACTGGGTGATTCATCACGGGGCTATGTCGGCGGAGTGAACGTACGTGAACGTGTTCAGACATGTCTTTGGGGAAAACTGGACGATGACTCAGAGTGTACTGACAGCATAACGATACAGTCGAGACACTTGGGTACTGCTCACACTCGATTAAATATGGCGCTGCTTCCGGTCATATGTCTAAAGTATACCATCGAAACACATGACTAAAACCAGTAAGGATGGCGTCGCACTCGATTGCATGTGTAAGGGTACAACCACGTGACTAAAACCGATCAAAATACTAGTATAATA
This sequence comes from Cepaea hortensis, assembly GCA_963921405.1. NCBI lineage: Eukaryota > Metazoa > Mollusca > Gastropoda > Stylommatophora > Helicidae > Cepaea > Cepaea hortensis. The sequence continues at coordinate 104,757,063 of OY992876.1, read as the reverse complement.
AAGAGATATATGGTGCTAATCGCATATAACTGGAGTATGTGCTCAGCTGGCTGCGACACCAATCAACACATGTACATGGCTGATTGATTAACCTGAATGTTTGTATACAGGTGGCCTATTCTGAGAGGCAGAATAATGGTTCGTTCTGATCTGTCCATAACAAGGTAGTCACCTTGAGCAAGTACTGTGGCTTTCTGGCTGTCTTCGTCATTAATTTCTTTTGGTGGTATGTAACGGGTGGATCAGACTTATCTTATTCCACTCCTTCCGTAACCAATCGAACAGCGCTGGCGTGTCTGGGTACTCGACAGTGGGATGACAACCCTTGTATGGTGACCTTATGCCTACGGCTAAGTTCAGAAAGTAGTGTCCTTAGTACCGACAATGTCCCACAACGAACGCCTCGAGCACTGATTTTTGCATTTGCCAATAGCAACTAATGATACAACCGAGACACGAGTGTAATGACCCAGTAGGTCAAAAACAGTAGTAATGGAAGAAACCAACGTGGAAACTAACCCACAAAATACCCCAGAAGGGGAAAGAAATCCGTTATGGTGCATGTGTAGTCGGCGAGTGCCGCGACTAGAGATTGTCTTCTTCTGTCAACTGGTTGTTATATACACAGTCATTGGCGTATCACTATTTAATCTGTCTCGTGACAACGTCGACGCGGTCGAGAGCATGTTGTGGATCGCTCTTCTAAGCAGCTGTTTGGGTTACATGCTACCAACCCCTAAAATATGAGCTTCTACGTGACATTACCGAGTAATGCTTCGCCGAACATGTTTCCCAAGAACATAGCAGGTCACTATTGCGTCAAGTTACCGCAGATTATTGAGGTGAGTCAACATTTCGAATTGGGTCTGGCCGAAATTCAATTCCCCAACTACTACTACTGCAATGTGCTAGAGAATGAAGTATGGTTAAGATACATCCCACCAAACTGTAGAGTGATAAGAAAGGCGTGTCCCCGGGACTGTACAGTTCACCAGAGGCGTTTATAGCTGCACTGAATCTACTAATGAAAGATCGGAAGGTGGATGAGCAGCTCTGTGTTCTAATCCACTTCGACAATGCATCAAAGAAAGTTATCGTGAAAATACTCGAACCCGGGGCCACTATTACATTTAGTGAGAAGTTGCAAGAGATACTAGAGACAATTGACGGTGAAGGGGCGATAGAGCTGAATAACGACCTGCAAAATGTCTACGTATACTGCGATCTCATTGCGGCGAGACCAGTCGGAGATGTCATGGTCCCACTACTAATGACGGTTCCTATCATGAATCAGCGCTCCATCCATCCATCATGTGCCATGCCGGTAAGCGTGGGCGGTCATGTTCTGCCATCTCACTCGATCAACAGAGTCGTGGATCAGTTCCGTGTTTCTGTCTCGACCATGCCACAAGGCCAAGCCATCCAGATACTTGTTTCTAGGTCTTCCCCTTGGTCTGTTCCCCTCGATCTTACCAGTTGTCACCAAGTTCTCCAAATCATTTCTTCTCATAACATGCCCAAAAAATTGTGACTGTCTACGTCTAATGTCTCTGATCAGTTTACGATCTTCATTTGTTTCTTGAAGGACTTGTTCATTGGTCTTTCTGGCTGTCCATGGTATTCTTTGCATTTTCCTCAGAAACCAGCGCTAGACCTCAGTATTTCGCGCCTACGACAAACCTCACTACATACCGCTGAATCGTTACTCCTTCGACACGGTGGAAATACTTCTAACCACTGATACGGGCACAAAGATCGCATTCACTACCGGGACTTCAGTGCTGACGTTACATTTTCGAGTTCGGAAAAGATCAGACCTAGAATAATGGTGAAATACTGGGTGGTACATCGAAATCTCCAGACTGTCCAAAGACATATTGTGCCCGACACTCAGATGATTGATGCCTCGGGTATATACAAGACTCAGATAGCAGCCCACCAATCAGGAGACCAGTTTTATGATTACATGCTAAGTGACATGTACATACCAGGCTACCAACCGAAAAAACCAACCTACTCAGACAATGGCGTGTAGAAATCCAGAAACAACAGACAATGTGTATAGCTTTGTATGTGAAAATAAAACGTTGTGATGATACTATGTATACCACCTCATATCACATCATCCCTTTCGTATAATGACATTATGCATTTTTATTCTTGAAAAAATGTACTGAAATACTGTAAAATGTACTTGAAATACTGTAAAATAAACAGGCATATATTATAATTACGTCTTTGTTGTTGAATTTTTGTTAGTATTTACGGTGTATATAGTTGTCATGTGATGAGAGAATGATACATATTGGTGACAAATTCAATAAATATTTCAACAAAACTAAGGAAACGGGTTAACCAAAGAAGAAAAAACTGTCGACCATAGTCTGAAATAGCTCAATCAAAATTATGAAATGTAGGAAACCTTACAACACGTAAAAACATCTGTTACCCAATAGGGAAAAATATTTGGCCACATTTCAATCAAATTTATGAAAAGTAGGAAAACTTGTTAACCAAATGGCAAAAATCTTGGTCAAATAAGAAAATGTGTTAACCAAATGTGAAAAGGTTAGCCGAATTTCAAACCAAACTTATAAAAAAAATCTCAGTCAAACATATGAAAAGTAGGAAAATTTGTTAACCAAACGTGAAAAGTTTGGCCAACTTTCACCCAAACTTATGAAAATTAGGAAACTTTTTGAACCAAATGGCAAAAATCTTGACCAAGTAAGAAAATGTGTTAACCAAATGTGAAAAGTTTAGCCAAATTTCAAACCAAACTTATAAAAATCTCAGTCAAATAAATGAAAAGTAGGAAAATTTGTTAACCAAAAGTGAAAAGTTTGGCCAACTTTCACCCATACTTATGAAAAGTGTGAAATTTTGTTGTCCAGATGTGAAAAGTTTGACCAAATTTCACCCAAACTTATGAAAATTAGGAAACTTTGTGAACCACATGGCAAAAATCTTGGCCAAGTAAGAAAATGTGTTAACCAAATGTGAAAAGTTAGCCAAATTTCAAACGAAACTTATAAAAACCTCAGTCAAACATATGAAAAGTAGGAAAATTTGTTAACCAAAAGTGAAATGTTTGGCCAAATTTCACCCAAACTTATGAAAAGTATACAATTTTGTTTTCCAGCTGTGAAAAGTTTGACCAAATTTCATCCAAACCCATAAAACATAGGAAATTGTGTTGACCAAATGTGAAAAGCTTTGGTCACAGTTCAAACAATCTTATAAATATCTCACCCAAAAACTTATCAAAAGAAGGAACTTTTGTTGTCCAGATGTGAAAAGTTTGGCCAAATTTCACCCAAACCTATGAAAAATAGGAAACTTTGTTAACCAAATGTGAAAAGTTTGGCCAAATTTCAAACAAACTCATAAAAAGGAGGAAACTTTGGTAATAAAATATGAAAAGTTTGGACACATTTCATCCACAACTTATGAAAAAGTACGAAATTTTGTTAACAAAATATGTAAAGTTTCGCCAAATTTCAAACAAAACGCATAAAAATTAGGAAACTTTGTTAACCAAAATGTGGAAAGTTTGGCCAAATTTCAACCAAATCCATAAAAAGTAGGAAATTTTGTTGACCAAATGTGAAAAAATTGTGGCCAAAGTTCAACCAAACTTATAAATATCTCACCCAAACTTGTGAAAAGTATAAAATTTTGTTGTCCAGCTGTGAAAAGTTTGACAAAATGTCAAACAAACTCATAAAAAGTAGGAAACTTTGTTACCCAAATGTGGAAAAAATATTGGACAACTTATGAAAAGTAGGAAAATGCCTTAACCAAATCTTGGCCAAGTAAGAAAATGTGTTAACCAAATGTGAAAAGTTAGCCAAATTTCAAACGAAACTTATAAAAACCTCAGTCAAACATATGAAAAGTAGGAAAATTTGTTAACCAAAAGTGAAATGTTTGGCCAAATTTCACCCAAACTTATGAAAAGTATACAATTTTGTTTTCCAGCTGTGAAAAGTTTGACCAAATTTCATCCAAACCCATAAAACATAGGAAATTGTGTTGACCAAATGTGAAAAGCTTTGGTCACAGTTCAAACAATCTTATAAATATCTCACCCAAAAACTTATCAAAAGAAGGAACTTTTGTTGTCCAGATGTGAAAAGTTTGGCCAAATTTCACCCAAACCTATGAAAAATAGGAAAATTTGTTAACCAAATGTGAAAAGTTTGGCCAAATTTCAAACAAACTCATAAAAAGGAGGAAACTTTGGTAATAAAATATGAAAAGTTTGGACACATTTCATCCACAACTTATTAAAAAGTACGAAATTTTGTTAACAAAATATGTAAAGTTTGGCCAAATTTCAAACAAAACGCATAAAAAGTAGGAAACTTTGTTAACCAAAATGTGGAAAGTTTGGCCAAATTTCAACCAAATCCATAAAAAGTAGGAAATTTTGTTGACCAAATGTGAAAAAAATTGTGGCCAAAGTTCAACCAAACTTATAAATATCTCACCCAAAATTGTGAAAAGTAGGAAATTTTGTTGTCCAGCTGTGAAAAGTTTGACAAAATGTCAAACAAACTCATAAAAAGTAGGAAACTTTGTTACCCAAATGTGGAAAAAATATTGGACAACTTATGAAAAGTAGGAAAATGCCTTAACCAAAGGGGGAAAAATATCCCACGTTGTCATTTTACATCCCCAACCTACTGGCGATATTCGCCTGTCACCTATGCAAACAACAGCTGTATTTCAGAAAATTAAATGTATTTTATGTAATAGGTCAATATGGTTGAATGAAAAAAATAAAATTTTAACAATAAAATTGTACCAAAAAATAATTAACAATTAAATTTCTACATGAAACATTCAAGTTGGAAACATAAAGAGAAATTTAATTGATAATTTTTTATTTTTTTTTTGGGGGGGGGGGGGGGGGGGGGTACAATTTTATTGTTGAAATTTTATTTTTTTTTTCATTCAACCATAGTGACTTATTACATAAAATACATTTAATTTTCTGAAATACAGCTGTTGTTTGCATAGGGGACAGGCGAATATCGCCAGTAGGTTGGGGATGTAAAATGACAACGTGGGATATTGTTTCCCCTTTGGTTAAGGCATTTTCCTACTTTTCATAAGTTTTGAATGAAATTTGTCCATAATTTTTTTCACATTTGGGTAACAAAGTTTCCTACTTTTTTATGAGTTTGTTTGACATTTTGTCAAACTTTTCACAGCTGGACAACAAAATTTCCTACTTTTCACAAGTTTGGGTGAGATATTTATAAGTTTGGTTGAACTTTGGCCACAATTTTTTTACATTTGGTCAACAAAATTTCCTACTTTTTATGGATTTGATTGAAATTTGGCCAAACTTTCCACATTTTGGTTACCAAAGTTTTCTACTTTTTATGCGTTTTGTTTGAAATTTGGCCAAACTTTACATATTTTGTTAACAAAATTTTCTATTTTTTCATAAGTTTTGGATGAAATGTGTCCAAACTTTTCATATTTGATTACCAAAGTTTCCTCCTTTTTATGAGTTTGTTTGAAATTTAGCCAAACTTTTCACATTTGGTTAACAAAGTTTCCTATTTTTCATAGGTTTGGGTGAAATTTGGCCAAACTTTTCACATCTGGACAACATAAGTTCCTTTTTTTGATAAGTTTTTGGGTGAGATATTTATAAGATTGTTTGAACTGTGGTCAAAGCTTTTCACATTTGGTCAACACAATTTCCTATGTTTTATGGGTTTGGATGAAATTTGGTCAAACTTTTCACACCTGGAATACAAAATTGTATACTTTTCATAAGTTTGGATGAAATTTGGCCCAACTTTTCACTTTTGGTTAACAAATTTTCCTACTTTTCATGTTTGACTGAAGTTTTTATAAGTTTGGTTTGAAATTTGGCTAACCTTTTCAAATGTGGTTAACACATTTTCTTACTTGGCCAAGATTTTTGCCATTTGGTTCACAAAGTTTCCTACTTTTCGTAAGTTTGGGTGAAATGTGGTCAAACTTTTCACATCTGGACAACAAAATTTCACACTTTTCATAAGTTTGGGTGAAAGTTGGCCAAACTTTTCATGTTTGGTTAACAAATGTTCCTGCTTTTCATATGTTTGACTGAGATTTTTATAAGTTTGGTTTGAAATTTGGCTAAACTTTTCACATTTGGTTAACACATTTTCTTACTTAGTCAAGATTTTTGCCATTTGGTTCACAAAGTTTCCTAATTTTCATAAGTTTGGGTGAAATGTGGTCAAACTTTTCACATCTGGACAACAAAATTTCACACTATTCATAAGTTTGGGTGAAAGTTGGCCAAACTTTTCACGTTTGGTTAACAAATTTTCCAACTTTTCATAAATTTGATTGAAATGTGGCCAAATATTTTTCCCTTTTGGGTACCAGATTTTCTTACGTTTTGTAAGGTTTCCTACATTTCATAATTTTGGTTGAGCTATTTCAGACTATGGTCGACAGTTTTTTCTACTTTGGTTAACCCGTTTCCTTAGTTTTGTTGAAATATTTATTGAATTTGTCACCAATATGTATCATTCTCTCATCACATGACAACTATATACACCATAAACACTAACAAAAAAATTCAACAACCAAGACGTAATTATAATATATACCTGTTTATTTTACAGTATTTCAAGTACATTTTACAGTATTTCAGTACATTTTTTCAAGAATAAAAATGCATAATGTCATTTTACGAAAGGGATGATGTGATATGAGGTGGTATGCATAGTATCATCACAACGTTTTATTTTCACATACAAAGCTATACACATTGTCTGTTGTTTCTGGATTTCTACACGCCATTGTCTGAGTAGGTTGGTTTTTTTTCGGTTGGTAGCCTGGTATGTACATGTCACTTAGCATGTAATCATAAAACTGGTCTCCTGATTGAAGGGCTGCTATCTGAGTCTTGTATATACCCGAGGCATCAATCATCTGAGTGTCGGGCACATCATGTCTTCGGACAGTCTGGGGTTTTCGATGTACCACCCCGTATTTCACCATTATTCTAGGTCTGATCTCTTCCGAACTCGAAAATGTAACATCAGCACTGAAGTCCCGGTAGTGAATGCGACCTTTGTGCCCGTATCAGTGGTTAGAAGTATTTCCACCGTGTCGAAGGAGTAACGATTCAGCGGTATGTAGTGAGGTTTGTCGTAGGCGCGAAACACTGAGGTCGAGCGCTGATTCATGATAGGAACCGTCCTTAGTAGTGGGACCATGACATCTCCCACTGGTCTCGCCGCAATGAGATCGCAGTATACGTAGACATTTTGCAGGTCGTTATTCAGCTCTATCGCCCCTTCACCTTCAATTGTGTCTAGTATCTCTTGCAACTTCTCACTAAATGTAATAGTGGCCCCGGGTTCGAGTATTTTCACGATAACTTTCTTTGATGCATTGTCGAAGTGGAATAGAACACAGAGCTGCTAGTCCACCTTCCGATCTTTCATTAGTCGATTCAGTGCAGCTATAAACGCCTCTGATGAACTGTACAGTCACGGGGGACATGCCTTTCTTATCACTCTACAGTTTGGTGGGATGTATCTTACCCATACTTCATTCTCTAGCACATTGCAGTAGTAGTTGGAGAATTTAATTTCGGCCAGACCCACTTCAAAATGTTGATTCGCCTCAATAGTCTGCGGTAACTTGACGCAATAGTGAACTAGTGTGTTCTTGGGAAACATGTTCGGCGAAGCATTACTCGGTAATGTCACGTAGAAGCTTATATTTTAGGGTTTGGTAGCATGTAACCCAAACAGCTGCTTAGAAGAGCGATCCACAACTTGCTCTCGACCGCGTCGACGTTGTCACGAGACAGATTAAATAGTGATACGCCAATGACTGTGTATATAACAACCAGTTGACAGAAGAAGACAATCTCTAGTCGCGGCACTCGCCGACCACACATGCACCATAACGAATTTCTTTCCCCTTCTGGGGTATTTTGTGGGTTAGTTTCCACGTTGGTTTCTTCCATTACTACTGTTTTTGACCTACTGGGTCATTACACTCGTGTCTCGGTTGTATCATTAGTTGCTATTGGCAAATGCAAAAATCAGTGCTCGAGGCGTTCGTTGTGGGACATTGTCGGTACTAAGGACACTACTTTCTGAACTTAGCCGTAGGCATAAGGTCACCATACAAGAGTTGTCATCCCACTGTCGTGTACCCAGACACGCCAGCGCTGTTCGATTGGTTTCGGAAGGAGTGGAATAAGATAAGTCTGATCCACCCGTTACATACCACCAAAAGAAATGAATGACGAAGTCAGCCAGAAAGCCACAGTACTTGCTCAAGGTGACTACCTTGTTATGGACAGATCAGAACGAGACATTATTCTGCCTCTCAGAATAGGCCACCTGTATACAAACATTCAGGTTAATCAATCAGCCATGTACATGTGTTGATTGGTGTCGCAGCCAGCCCAGCACATACTCCAGTTATATGCGATTAGCACCATATATCTCTTTATTATACTAGTATTTTGATCGGTTTTAGTCACGTGGTTGTACCCTTACACATGCAATCGAGTGCGACGCCATCTTTACCGGTTTTAGTCATGTGTTTCGATTGTATACCTTAGATATATGACCGGAAGCAGCGCAATATTTAATCGAGTGTGAGCATTACCCAAGTGTTTCGACTGTATCGTTATGTTGTCAGTACACTCTGAGTCATCGTCCAGTTTTCCCCAAAGACATGTCTGAACACTTTCACGTACGTTCACTCCGCTGACATAGCCCCGTGATGAATCACCCAGTTGGTCACCCTCAGATGATGATGAGCTGATGATGATGATGATGATGATGATGATGATGATGATGATGATGATGATGATGATGATGATGATGATGATGATGATGATGGCGACGGCGGCGGCGACGGCGGCGACGGCGACGACGACGACGACGACGACGATGATGATGATGATGATGATGATGATGATGATGATGATGATGATGATGATGATGATGATGATGATGATGATGATGATGATGATGATGATGATGATGATGATTATTTTTGTTGGTGGTGGTGGGTCATGACGGTGATGGTAATCCTGCTGACAGACATCGCAGAAGATCATGGTTGCCGGTCGTTCAGAAAGACAACGGCAACATTGCCCAAGAAGCATGAATGCTGGGGCTGACTGACTCGTCCTGTAAATGCAATGCATTGCAACTTGACTGCAGTATGTAATAGCCAGACACAACTATAGTACGAGGTATATCTTTGGTTGTGACATGAAACCCCAAATCATGGTGGCACACGAACAACCAAACAATGTTGGGGCTGACTGCGACGTCCTGTAATAGATAGACAACTAGCTGTTGATACACCCTCTTCACACGCACATGACATGGTTGTCGTTCATTCAAAATGAGAATCGCAAACTTGCCCCAGGACAGTTGACAATCCATAGAATGTTGAGGTTGACTGCGATGTCCTGTAATTAATAGCACACCCACGCACACACAGACGCCTACATGCGCGCACAGATACACACACGCGGATGCCATGGTGGTACACGCGCAACCAATCAATATTGGGGCTGTCTGCAACGTCCTGTAAATGCATTGCATAAACAAGGTTGGGGCTGACTGCGACGTCCTGTAATAGATAGACAACTAGCTGTTGATACACCCTCTTCACACGCACATGACATGGTTGTCGTTCATTCAAAATGAGAATCGCAAACTTGCCCCAGGACGGCTGACAATCCATAGAATGTTGAGTTTTACTGCGATGTCCTGTAATTGATAGCACACCCACGCACGCACACACGCATGTACATACACAAACGGACACATATCCCGCGTGACCAAGTCATCAAGGCAAGTATATATGCCTTACCCATTGGGACAACCTACAGGCAGCTATAGCCCGGGTTGTATCACGTCGTCTGATCTCTATCTGTGATAAGCATTGAAGGCCGTTGACGTTAATTGAAAATTACCTAGGCGTTCTGGTTGATTAGTATTGGATAATCTCGTATGACAGTTGCTGGTCATTGTATTTCGCACGGGGCGTGATGGGTCAGCGCGTGATCTTTGCCTGTGCACGTAGGTACATGGTCATTTAAGGGGATGTTAGTATGTAAAAGGGGAAACAATTCTGGGTGAGTCAAGATCCACGAATAGTCTCCCTTGGCATACGTTTATAATTAAGGGGTATAACTGTGGGGTTTAATAATATTACATATTTGTATAATTATCTCGGGAATTTATGGTTTAAATTAATGGAGAGTCGTCGTTTTTTTTTTTATTGACATTACTATTCTACACTAAACATACAAGAAATGTTGGTGTTTAATTAAGTTTTAGGGTTAATTTTTAGTATTATTCTATGTATGGCTAGTATATTTTTAAACCAGATTTTCACCAAGTGCTTAATGTTGATACCTGGGTACTACGGAAACATCTCGAATTAGTTAGCATGGTGGAAAGTGTATTAATGCATCCAACTATGGATCCTCGAGTTATATCGAGAGATGGAATAAATCGATTTTCTGTCATATTGACTTCGGTCTCCTCATCGAAGGGGTCGATATGACTGGGGTTCGATCACACCACGTGACCGCACCACACACGCACGCACACACACACACACTGGGACTCGAACCTGCCACCATCACCGCCCCACCACCGCCGCCGCCACCGCCAGGGGACCGGAAGTGACAACCGGAAGTGACCCAAGAAAATAACCGCCAAAATTCTTAAAAATGCGGTCGGAAAAGGACTCAGTTTGGTGATGTCAGAGCATAGGATCATGACTTTTGTATAGTAAAATATGACGTCACCACGAAGGACTAAAGTCCTAAAATACTAAGTAAATACCCTCTGACATACTACTTATACCCTATTGTCTCAACCTTTTGTCACCATCAACCCTAGTTGTTATATTCCCTATTGTCTCAACCTGTTGTCACCATTTACCCTAGTTGTTATATTCCCTATTGTCTCAACCTGTTGTCACCATCAATCCTAGTTGTTATATTCCCTATTGTCTCCGCCTGTTGCCACCATTTACCCTAGTTGTTATACTTCCTATTGTCTCAGCCTGTTGTCACCATTAATCCTAGTTGTTATATTCCCTAGTATCTCAACCTGCGGTCACAATTTACCCTACTTGTTATATTCCCTAGTGTCTCAACCTGTTGTCACCATTTACCCAACTTGTTATATTCCCTATTGTCTCAACCTGTTGTCACTATCAACAATAGTATAGTCCCTATTGTCTCAACCAGCTGTCACCACTTACCGTAGTTTTTATATTCCCTATTGTCTCAAAATGTTGTCACTATCAACCCTAGTTGTTATATTCCCGATTGTCTCAACCTGCTGTCACCATTTACTCTAGTTGTTATATTCCCTATTGTCTCAACCTGCTGTCACCATTTACCCTACTTGTTATATTCCCTAGTGTCTCAGCCTAATGTCACCATCAACCCTAGTTGTTATATTCGATATTGTCTCAACCTGTTGTTATCATCTCCCTTATTGTCTCAACCTGTTGTCACCACCTTCCCTATTTGTTGTATCCCCTATGGTCTCAACCTATTGCCACCATCTTCCATTTTTATTTGCATTGTAAACTGTGGTTGTAATTTCATCAATCAATCAGGTGCCGTCTCCACAATAATGGTTGGCTGCAATGGATCTGCAATAAGCCTTGATTGTAAATATTGCCAGACTGCTATTCGTCAATCTCTTGATGTTATTTCGCCACTTATACCGTTATCTACCTCTTGCTTGCTTGCCTTCCATCGTACCCTTCTCTATGGTTTTTATAAGCCTAAAATAGTTTATGACCTAAATATTTTACTTGTCGCCTTTTTTTAAATTTCTTTCATCAACTCTCTTTGTATTACCAGTTTTTCTAGAACCTCTGTATTTGAATGTTTTTGTTTCCATGAAATACGACACATTAGTCTGTTTTTGTTTCCATGAAATGCGACACTTGCGTATGTTTATCCACATCTCCAGGGCCACTATTTGACTTTCTTATCGCTTGTTCATTGCCCAGACGTCCGCGACATATAGTATTGTTGAATAAACGTAACATTTGACAATTCTCATTTTTAATGTGTTGTTAATCTCTCTAGATGTTAACTCATTCGTTGATGAATGATTACATATCGCCAAATGTTGCCTCCCATGTAGACAGAGGGAGGATATATCACCATACTAGGGTCATGGTGTTATTTGTTTTGCTTGGCGATATCTTCCACAATTCCTATACTCTGTGAGCGGAAATCTACAGTATAATACTTGTTCATTTCATGGTGCATCATGTTTGGTCCATTACTACTTTTTGTTTGGTACTACATCAGTTAAAACTGATTTCATGATGTTGAAAACATGTTTGGCCATTCTTATTCTCTTAACATTAAATATTAAGACCAAAAAAAGGCTGATATTCTGAATGTTCTACAAGAAGTAAGACTTTTGCAAGAACCAAGTGATGACTGTGAACCTACATCCATGGTCAGACTGCAAGAACAGCAAGTTAAAAGAGGTGTGGCCAAACAAGAACACAATGCAGGAAGCCAAAGAAGATTTATAAACCAACACAGAACTGACATAGTAAGCCGCAACACGCTTCGGGAATTACCGAGGAGGGGATCCGAACACTATGGGCTGAATGGTTCGATGTGCAATGAGGGTGCTCTGTCGACTACATAACTGACAAACTAACTAACAAACTAACTAACTAACTAACTAACTAACTAATTAACTAACTAACTAACTATTATCTTGTTTATAACATACCTCCCCCTGTGTAAACTTGTTGGCCAAAATATAGGGAAGTGTGAACACACAGGTTCTCAGAGCTCCACAGGAAACCATGAAGACGAAGTACACCTCCACTCGTTGAGTAAGAATCAAAGTCAACAGGGAGGCAATCAGAAAGACATGGCACACCACAAATTGCACTTTTTCTCCTGTCAAGGACAATGAAATAATACAGAAAAGTAGGTCATTGAACAAATCAATGCAGAAAATTAGGTAGTTGAACAAATCAATGCAGAAAAGTAGGTAGTTGAACAAATTAATGCAGAGAAGTAGGTATTTGAACAAATCAATACAGAAAAGTAGATAGTTGAACAAATTACTATAGAAAAGTAGGTGCTTGAATAAATTAATTCTGAATGTAGATTTATATTTATTGCAATCCCGAAGAAATCATTAGCCATGGAATGTGATCAACATCGAACAATTAGTATAATGAGCCACATCACGATGATTTTGTTAAGAATTATCATGCACAAAGTTAGGAAGAAAATACATCCTGAAATAGGGGAAGAACAATGTGTGTTTGTAAAAGGTAGGGGTACAGCAAATACATAGTATTTGCTGAGAACGTTAATGGAGCATTCGATAGAAGTAAACAAAGCCCTGCTTCTTTGCTTCATTGACTGCACAAAGACTTTCGATAAAGTAAAACATATCGATAAAGATGATTGTATACCTACACAGTGATTGGAAAGGCATTAGACTTATAAAAAAACATATATCAGAAACAACCAGCTACCATTAAAATGTACAGTAAAGTAGGCCAATATCAACCTATTAAAAAAGGTGTATGTTAAAAATGTGTAATGTCTCCAGATATTTTCCCTATACGGTAAAAATATGGGAAATTTGGAGGATATAAGAGGAATCACCATTGGGGGGACATAACATCAATAACATTAGATATGCGGATGATGCAGTATTGATTTCAGACAATGAGCAGAATCTGCAATATTTAGTAGATGCGGTTAATGTACACAATGAACAAATAGGGTTAGAATTAAATTGTAAGAAGACAGAGATTATTGTGTTCTGAAAGAAGAAAGAAATACAATGTAATTGTACGGGAACATGGGAACAAGTGAATCAGTATGGCTATCTCAGAACAGTCATAATATCTGATGGGAGATGCCTTGAAGAGACTAGAACGTGAATATCTATGGCGAAGGTAGCCTTTTCTAAGATGGAAAACATACTGACCAATAAAAAGATGTCAATCGCAAAGAGAAAAAAGGTGTTAAAGTGCTACACAGAATCCATACTTTGGTATGGGTGTGAAACGTGGACAGTGAGCCGGCAAGCTGAAAACCACCTAATGACAGAGAAAATGTGGTTTCTGAGGAAAATACAAAGAATACCATGGACAGACAGACAAATAAACCAATGGGCAGGTCCTATGAGAAACAAATAAAAACGGTAAACTGATTACAGAAACTAGACGTAGACAGCCAAGATTTTTTGGGTACCATATAAAAAGAAATAAACTAGAGAAATTAGTGACAATTAGCAAGGTTGAGGGGGATGAGGGTGTAGAGAGAGAGAGAGAGAGAGAGAGAGAGAGAGAGAGAGAGAGAGAGAGAGAGAGAGAGAGAGAGAGAGAGAGAGAGAATAAGGGAAAGCAGAGAGATAAATATATGGATAGTTTGGATACATGGCATAATCGAGACACGAACACCGAGTTGATCCACGACTCTGGTGATTGTGTGAGATGAAAAAACATGACCGCCCACACTTAGCGACATGCCACATGATGATGAGTACGTTGCACCCAATACCCAATACACCTCAAATTTAAATTTAAAAAAAAAAACTTGTATTTTCTTTTAACTCTTGTTATGGTCCTGGATTCAAACCCCAGCCATTACTATGTTTGTGTCTAACCAGTATGGCTCTATTATCGAACCAGTTTCGTAAAGCGGCTACCTGGTAATGTTTTGAAATACTTTTGGGGAAAGAAAAGCAAGAAGGGAGAAATCTCGTCCCCTAAGCCTATGTGGTGACCTGGCGTACATTAGGCCCAGTACTTCACATATCTAGGCAGTATCTGTCTGCCACTGAATTATCTAGCAGTTTTGTGTGCCTGATGGCCTGAATATTTCACCTCTCTTACACATAACCATATGTGACCTGCCAGGCCGTATGTGGACCTGCCAGACTGTATGTGGACCTGTCAGACTATATGTTGACCTGCCAGACTATATGTGGACCTGTCAGACCGTATGTTGACCTGCCAGACTATATGTGGACCTGCCAGACTATATGTGGACCTGCCAGACCGTATGTTGACCTGCCAGACTATATGTGGACCTGCCAGACTATATGTGGACCTGCCAGACCGTATGTTGACCTGCCAGACTATATGTGGACCTGCCAGACTATATGTGGACCTGTCAGACCGTATGTTGACCTGCCAGACTATATGTGGACCTGCCAGACTATATGTGGACCTGCCAGACCGTATGTTGACCTGCCAGACTATATGTTGACCTGCCAGACTATATGTGGACCTGTCAGACCGTATGTTGACCTGCCAGACTATATGTGGACCTGCCAGACTATATGTGGACCTGTCAGACCGTATGTTGACATGCCAGACTATATGTGGACCTGCCAGACTATATGTGGACCTGCCAGACTGTATGTTGACCTGCCAGACTATATGTGGACCTGCCAGGCTATATGTGGACCTGCCAGACCGTATGTTGACCTGCCAGACTATATGTGGACTTGCCAGACTATATGTGGACCTGCCAGACTATATGTGGACCTGTCAGACCGTATGTTGACCTGCCAGACTATATGTTGACCTGCCAGACTATATGTGGACCTGTCAGACCGTATGTTGACCTGCCAGACTATATGTGGACCTGCCAGACTATATGTGGACCTGCCAGACCGTATGTTGACCTGCCAGACTATATGTGGACCTGTCAGACTATATGTGGACCTGCCAGACTATATGTGGACCTGTCAGACCGTATGTTGACCTGCCAGACTATATGTGGACCTGCCAAACTATATGTGGACCTGCCAGACCGTATGTTGACCTGCCAGACTATATGTGGACCTACCAGGCTATATGTGGACCTGCCAGACTATATGTGGACCTGCCAGGCCGTATGTGGACTTGCCTGACAGTATGTTGACCTGCCAGGCTATATGTGGACCTGTCAGGCAGTATGTGGACCTGTCAAACAGTATGTGGACCTGCCAGGCCGTATGTGGATCTGCCAGACCGTATGTTGACCTTCGAAAGAAGGTTTGAAAAGGAGTTAAAAAGACTAGAGAATCGACTTCATTGCACCTGGTTACAGCTCATATAGCCCGGTCTCTTTCCGAAGCATGGTCTGCAGAACACCTCACACAGAGCACAAACTCCGTAGCTCTCGCGACGACCCCCAGGAGTCTCAGAGAACCGAATAACGTAGCCAGGAATTTAATCCATGATCTTTGGAAGCAGCGAAATCACTACAAAATGGAGACTCCTACACGTCAGTTGATTGTAAAGCTATGGCTAGACAATCAAGCAATCAATCATGTGCCGTCTCTGCAATGAAGGTTAGCTGCAATGGATCTCCAACACTGTCTGTCTCTCGCCCTGACTTTACATTCTGTCAGGCTGATGCTCGTCCATCTCTTGATGTTATCCTCCCACTTGTATCGTTGTCTACCTCTTGCTCGCTTGCCCTCAACCTTGCCTTCCAGGATGGTTTTTATAAGAGTATCGTGTCTTTTAACCATGACTAGACAGAGCTAGACAGTGCCCAACAATCACATCAATGCATTGAACTTACCAATTGCAACACACTGTCGTGGCTAGACAGTGTGTCGCAATTGGTGAGTTTAATGCATTGATGTGACTGTTGGAAACTTGCAATAATACAATAAATACATCGATCGTGGCTAGTTTGGTACCGTTGTGCTTATCTCCACGAGGCCTGTATTGCATAGCTGCCCTTTTCCTCTCCAAGTGCAGGAACCAGTGGAATGTGCAAGATTGCTACTGGAAATTCACATCTGTGTAGCCGCATGGCGATCTTTGGAACATTAACCACACGGGGACTCAGTCTGTTGATTGGCTCCACCAGGACGAGTTCGCCAAAGTTTGACCAGTAGAAATCTCAGCATGTTCTTCCGACGACCTGCCGGAAATTAAGGAGTTTGAAGACAAAGAAGGCATCAGAAACGCAACATAGACATACATACCTATCAGTTTAATCAGTCGGGTATTGTTTATGCTGATGATCATGTACGTTAAGTAGAGAACCGTATTTCCCAGAGCTGCGGTCCGAAGGCCTGCCTGGTAATAATCATAAGCCTCAGTTCCTGGCAGAGCTGTAGGATCCCCCTTAAATATGCCTATGTTGAGGGCATTAGAGATGTAGATGATGAAAGTTATCATTCCGCCGAACGTGAAGAAACAAGAACAGCACAGAATAATTAAACGTTTGTTCATGACTAATGTGCTGCCTTTTTTCGTATCATCCTTTTGTTTCTTGGGCATGTTTTCGAGTTTTCTTGTATGGAAATCTCCAAGTGGTGCCTGAGCTATGGACAACGACATGGAATAGGATTGCTTGATTGCTTCAAGAAGTGAAGAAGCACGATGAATAAGTGGCTGCCGTTTATTCTCTACATCATTGTCCTCTCTCAGTTCGTTATGCTCTTCGCCTTTGTGCAGTGCAATCTCGACTTCCATATCGTTGTCGTCTCTGAACTGAGTAGCGTTGTCAACGGTTGTGTTTCTGTACGAGCCATTCTCTTGTTTAGGAGTGGCTATATCATTGGCCTCGTATATAGGAAGCAAGGATGCTGTGCTGATGGACAAGGCAGAATAACTGTTGCCCTTAAGACTGTCGTCCAGCATCAATGGCCTTGTAGAGGCATCCCCTTCCTCTGTGTGTAGAATATCTGGTACATAAGAACGACTGGCAGGATAATGATCTGGTCTGTTCTGATTTTTCCCTTTAAGAAGCCGCCTTCGTGATGAATTCGGAGTTCCGTGATCTACCGAGTTTGGGACCGGATTTGCAATCTGCTGGTTGTTTATATATTTCGCATCCGATTCTCGCGTGCCTTTAGTTATAAGATGGCCTGTGATAATGGTAACACTGTACCCAATGAGGATCAGGCAGAAAAGAAGGCTACAGAAGAATATAAGAGTAGCAGCTACTCCCTCGACGTGAAAGAGAGGCCCCAATGCTCCTGGAAAGTCAAAACAACCAAGGAAGGAGAATGTTGTACCAGCTGCTGATGCCGCCACAGTGGACATGACTAGTAGACGAGTGTGTTGGAAGACAGGCGTGCTTGCTAAAATAAAGGCTCGGGTTAGGGATATGCTCATGTCGAAGCCGATGTCGATGAAGGAAAACGCTAAAATTGACAAGATTGCAGTTACTGACACTTGAGAGTCGTAACTCGGGTCAGCTTCTAGTGAACCTGTCACAGTAGATTCTGTGACGGTTGCCCGTGACAAGGCCGTGTCATTCGGTGCAATGCTGGAAAATCCGAAAGATTGAGAAGTAGCCGGTGTAGTGAGAGTGGCTTCGTCAGAAGAGCTGTTTGTATGCCCCTTCCAATAGATTGCGTCCAATGTCTCCAGCTTGATGAATCCAGCGATGATCAGAAATAGCAGCCCGCATAGGAACATGCTCATTCCCACAAAAAGGGAGCACAGCTTCCTTTTCTGGCAAATACAACATAGCACGTATCATTATTCATCATCATCATCATCATCATCATCATAATTATTACAATATCAATATCGGATTTTTCACTAGTTATAAACAATAGGTCTCTTTTATACGCAAACGGCCCACTGGACATATGGAGTTAGACTCATATTTTTATGTGGCCAAACTGCACACACTGACTGATGTGGTCGGTATCACACTGTTCGCCTTTACTTCCCATGATATTTCCTGGTAGCCATATCAGACTGGGTAGATCTGGCAGTCCAGATCAAATTTTAAAGTTCGAAACCGCCCTGGTAAGGGTTGAACCCAATACCATTTGTACGGTAGGCTTAGCCACTACTCTACCACTGCTCACAATTTTGTTTTCCCGCTCGCTCGCATTGAACTCAAGTGTAGTTCATACACACTACTTCTAGTAGTGCTGGACTGAATTTTGCGTGTGGATTAGCTTTCCCTATTAACAGTGTCCCTCGCCATCAGGTGAACCCACTCCGACTTCAAGGGTACTTGTAATTTACGTCCCCAAGTGAAGGACGATGGGTCAACATTATAGTCCAACTGAACCCTTACCTCGGCAACAGCATACCAGATGTTTAAGAACACTCGTTCTTATCCATTCGGCCATGCTGATCCAGCTCCCAATTTACTAGCCATGGATGGAAAATATAAATCGAGGCTTATCGAATACATAGTACAGTACTGTAGAGAATGGTTAGAGGTTAGCCAACCTGGCCGGCGGTCAATGGCTCGAATCTGGTTATACTAGTATTTATCCTTTGCAGGACGCTGTCATCAACCCCAACGCTATGTGGATTTACTAGGCAAATTTTATCTTCAGGGGTTTGCCATGGCTTTCTGACCAAGAAATCAACGTTTAAGACCAACTGACCGACGTGTTGATTGACCCATATTGGTACCTAGAAGAAGATACAATCTTCGAAAATGCCTAGAAGAATATAAAACATTTGAATATACCTGCAAGAATATACAATCTTTGAAGATACTTACAAGAATAAACAATCTGTGAATATACCTCCAAGAATATAGAATCTTTGAAAATACCAACAAGAATATACAATCTTCGAAAATACCTACAAGAATATACAAACTTTGAATATAGCTACTAGGCAGGTCGAGAGGGGCATCATACTGCATGGGCAACACATGGTCTCTATATTTTAGCCCAGGCTTTGTGCTATGGAGAGGCAATAACTCCATCCCTGGTCTTAGCCGGTCTCGGAATCAAAGCGTAGACATGGGGCGCCACGCGTTGCCTCTGACGGTAGGAGACAACTGCAGGTGTCACTGATCAGCTACCCCCGCCTCAAGCTGGGCAGCCCCCGGCCAATTGGGTGCTGATCCGCCACAGCCTGCCTGCTTCAATAGGTGCTTGAGGCTAGGACAAAATCTGAAACGCACGCTGTAAAACCAATGCACCAGGTACTAATAAAAAGAAAAATAGAAACATTAAGCTACGGCTTGCAACCTGGAACGTAAGAACCATGTGTCCAGGATTTTCCACTGACTTGACAAATATTTACGGCTGTGATTGATGCCAAACTCAATCGTCTTAACATTGATATTGCTGGCCTGCAGGAAACTCGCCTCGCTGAGGAAGGGTCACTCAGGAAAAACAATTACACCTTTTTTGGAAGGGTAGAAGGCAGGCAGAAAAAAGGCAACATGGTGTGGGCTTTGCAGTGAAGAATTCGCTACTGGGAATGATTGATATCCCAGCTGGAGGTAATGAAAGACTACTATCCCTGCATTTGGCAACCTCTTGTGGTTTTGCCACCATTATCACTGCATATGCAGTGACATTCGCTTCCTCTGATGATGTGAAGGATAAGTTCTATGAGGAGCTAGACTCCGTGATCAATGATCAAGGCAGTTCCAAAATCTGACTACATTTATATGCTAGGTGATTTCAATGCTCGTGTGGGCAAGGACTCGAGTTCATGGCCAGTGTGCCTTGGAAAATACAACATCGGTAGCATGAATAAAAATGGGCAAAGGCTGCTGGAGCATTGCACCAGAAATGACCTATGTATTACAAACTCCTTTTTTTAACAAACAAAAGAGCTGCATAAGGTCACATGGAAACATCCAAGATCCGGCCATTAGCATCAGCTGGACTTCATTATCAAATGGAGACAACATCTGAACCATACATCATTACCTCGAAGTTACCACAGTGCTAACTGTGATATGGATCATTCTTTGGTTGTTGCAAGCGTTAGACTGAGACCAAAGAGAATCTACACTGCTAAACACAAATCTAGCCCCCGGATTAATATTATTAACACTCACGATCCTGGAAAGTGCTTTGAGTTTCAACAGCAACTTGAAGGCACTTTCACTGATACATCAGACAACTGTACGTTAAGTGAAAAGTGGAGTATACTTAAGGAAACTATTTATAAAGCAGCGGTAGGGGTTTACGGCTCTGTGGATCATAAGAGGCTGGACTGGTTTGCGGTAAACAGCCAGATACTGCAGCCCTTGATTGATAAAAAGAAGATAGCTCTCTTAAGAAACAAGGAAAGACCAACGCGTAACACTCTGAGTGAGCTGAAGCAAGCGAGGAAGGATGTACAAAAGGTTGCCAGGCAGTGTGCGAATGACTATTGGATCAAGTTATGTGAGTCCATTCAAATCGCAAGTGATAAGGGAAAAATCAGAAGCATGTATGAAGGGATAAAGAAAGCCTGTGGTCCAATGATCAAAAGAAGTGCAGCGCTGAAAACCTTGACTGGAGAAATCATCACTGATAAGAAACAGCAGATGGATAGATGGTAGAGCACTATTTAGAGCTTTACTCAAGTGAGACCAAGCTAGCGGATGATGCCCTCAACCCCATAGAGGCCCTGCCAACACTTGACCACCTGGACACACTTCCCACCATAAAAGAAATTAAGTGTGCCATAAATTAACTTGCATCTGGCAAGGCTCCAGGTAAGGATGGGATTCCAATAGAAGTAATCAGGAGTGAGCAAGCCAAACTCTACAAATTCACCAGCTAATTGAGCTATGCTGGCGAGGAGGACAAGTGCCACAGGATTTCATAGATTCAATCATCATAATGTTGTACAAGAACAAGGGCGATCGCGTATTGTTGGGAAAGTATTTGCCAGAATTGTTCTGTGCAGACTTTAAGTCCTGGGAGATCAAGTCCACCCCGAATCACAGTGCGGCTTCAGTCAGAACCGGTCTACCATTGATATGATATTCTCATAGCGACAAATGCAAGAAAAATGCCGGGAACAAAATCAACCACTGTTTATTGCCTTTATCGACCTCACAAAGGCATTTGATTTGGTCAGTCGTGAGGATCTGTTCAAAGCACTAAAGAAGATTGGCTACCCACCAACTCTTCTGTCCATTGTGGAATCGTTCCTCACAGGCATGAAGGGTATAATCAAGTTTGATGGTGCAACTTCAGAAGAGTTTGAAATCAAGAGTGGAGTTAAGCAAGGTTGTGTACTGCCCCCCCCCCCACCCTCTATGGGATATACTTTTCACTTCTACTGAAATATGCCTTTAGTGATCAGGATGTCGGTATATACATTCACTCACGCTCAGATGGTGGCCTCTGTAATGCTAAGAACGAAGGAACGAACGAACAGACTTTATTTTCAAAGGGTAACAAATTGGGCACGCAGGCCCGTCTTCCATTCGGCCCTTCCAATCACTCATCTTTCTTTCATCAACAGTGCATAGGAAAAAACATTTTCATGTGAATTTTGTAAACATAAACAATGCATATTACTATGTTATGTGACATATCCACCACCCACCCACACATCCCCCATTCACTCCAACTCCTCCACCCAACTACACACATAACCCACACACACATACATTCCCCCACCCATCCACCACATCCCTACACCTACACATCTCCCCACCCACACACACCTCTCACCCACCACACATCCCATCCACCGACACCACAAGCACACATACATTCCCCAACCCACACATCCCCCACCCACACACATCCACTCACATACACACATCTCCCCACCCACTCACATATCCTCTACCCGTCCCATTTCCCACCAACAATCACTCACCCACATATCCTCCTCCACCCACACACCTCCAACCACCCAGCCAAACACACATTCCTCAGCCACACATCCCCCACGCACACACACACATCTCCCCGTCAACTCACATATCCCGCACCTACCCACACACAAATTCCGAACCCACCCATATAATCTCCCATCTCCCCCAGCCCACTCACAGATCCCGAGCCCACACCTACAAACATCCCCCACCATCTCCTAACCTGCACACACTCACCCACCCTCATATCCTCTACCCACCCACACATCCTCTACCCACTCATCCCCCAACCAAACATCCCTTAACCACACACCCTTACTCACGTACAATCACCCACCCACACATCCTCTACCCAACCACACATCCTCTACCAACCCATTCCCCAGCCACACATCCCTTAACCACACACCACTACCCATATACACACACATCCCCTCCCACGCACAATCTTCCCATCCATACACACATCCCTCACATACATCCCACCCACCAACACATCCCCCATTCACAAACACATACCTCCCATTCACGCACAACCGACACACACATCCCCAACCCATACACTCATCCCCTCACACATCCCTAGACACACGTACTTATCCCTCAACCACTAACACCCACACATCCCTCACCCACTCATCGACACATACATCTCCTATCTACCCACCCACACTCACACACCCCAACCACCTATCTAAACACACATCCCCCACCCTCACACACATCCTTCACCCACCCGCACACCCAACCACACCCCACCCAACCACACACACATCCTTTATCCACTCCCAGCTCCCCTCCCACACAACACCACACCCACACACATCCCAAAGACACATCCCTCACCCACACACACATCTCCTCACACATCTCCTACCCATCCACACATCCCCAAACTACAATCACCCTCACTACCCATACATACATCCTCCATCCAGCCACACACACCCCTACCCAGCCAGACATATCCCCCACCCACCCACACATCCCCAAATCCATCACCCACACCCACCACGCACCCTCCCCCAACCCACACACATCCCCCACACACATTCACCCACACATCTCTCACCCACACACACACTCCCCACCCATCCACCCAAAGATCCCACACCCATACACATCCCTCACCCACACACACATCCCCAAACCCACAACCACCCCCACCTGCACACATTTCCCACCCATCACATATCCCCACACCTACATCTCCCCACCCACACATATATCCCCCACCCAATCATCCACCCACATATCCTCCTCCACCCATTCACCCACAGCCACCTAGCCAAACCCACACACACACATCTCCCCGCCAACCCACACATCCCGCACGTACCCACACACAAATCCCCACCCACCCACACAATCCCACCCCGCCCACCCACACAATCCCACCCCGCCCACCCACACATCCTGAACCCACCCACACACATCACGAATCCACCCACACCCCCCCATCCCCCAACCTACTATTATGATCAAACTCCCACACTTTACACACACATACAGTGACGATTGTCGTGAGCATTGTCGCAAAATTGTAAAGAAAATGGAGAAAAATTGTACATATACATTTTGTAACTTAAAAATTAGTGATGCAATTCAACTCTCTCTCTCTCTCTCTCTCTCTCTCTCTCTCTCTCTCTCTCTCTCTCTCTCTCTCTCTCTCTTCTCTATCTCTTCCCCCCCCTCTCTCTCTCTCTCTCTCTCTCTCTCTCTCTCTCTCTCTCTCTCTCTCTCTCTCTCTCTCTCCAACTCACTAACGCTCTCGCTCACATTATAGTAATGTTATATTATACATGATAAAATCAAGTGTCATACATACAAGTTGATAATGTGAAAGATGAAAATACACAAAAAATATGGAATGGCATATTACAGGACACGCGTGCACTCAACTCTCTCTCTCTCTCTCTCTCTCTCTCTCTCTCTCTCTCTCTCTCTCTCTCTCTCTCTTTCTCTCTCTCTCTCTTCTCTATCTCTTCCCCCCCTCTCTCTCTCTCTCTCTCTCTCTCTCTCTCTCTCTCTCTCTCTCTCTCCAACTCACTAACGCTCTCGCTCACATTACAGTAATGTTATATTATACATGATAAAATCAAGTGTCATACATACAAGTTGATAATGTGAAAGATGAAAATACACAAAAAATATGGAATGGCATATTACAGGACATGCGTGCACTCAACTCTCTCTCTCCCTCTCTCTCTCTCCCTCTCTCTCTCTCTCTCTTTCTCTCTCTCTCTCTCTCTCTCTCTCTCTCTCTCTCTCTCTCTCTTTATTACACAAGCACACACTCACACTCATTAACTCTCTCTCTCTCTCTCTCTCTCTCTCTCTCTCTCTCTCTCTCACTCATACTCCCTAATTCTCTCACCCACTCTGCAGTGATGTACATGTGTACATGTTAGAAATTATAACATCAATCGGCATTCAAAATGGTAATATGAACATGAGAATACACAAAATATATGGAATAGCATGCTACATCATATGCGTGCGCTTAAATCTCTCTCTCTCTCTCTCTCTCTCTCTCTCTCTCTCTCTCTCTCTCTCTCTTTCTCTGTCTCTCTCCCTCTCTTCTCACCAACACACACCCATAGTCACTCACAAATAATGCGCGCACACACACACACACACACACACACACACACACACATTAACAGATCCATTCTTCCACTGTCTCTCTCGTTTGCTCTCTCTCTCTCTCTCTCTCTCTCTCTCTCTCTCTCTCTCTCTCTCTCTCTCTCGCAATCACTATTTCACCCATTAAGTCACTGTCTCCATCTTTCATTTACTCAATATCACACTCTCTTTCACTCTCACTCACACACAGACAGACAACACCCTCTCGCTATCAAATACACACTCCCTCGCATACAAACGAAAGCATATACACATACATACACGAGCATACACACAATATACACACGCAAATACACGCATATCCCCTCGCACACATACACACATCCATTAAAGGCCAAGACCAAAATTAGGAGTGTACTGATCAGAGAGTTGCTTTTTTGGGGATGATGCTGCAATTACGACCCACTGTGAGGAAGAATTACATCTACTATCTACATTCTCCAATGCTTGTTCTGAATTTGGTTTAACAATTAACAAAAAGAAGACACAGATTATTCTTCTTCTTCTTCGGTACGCTTGAAATATGTCTATAACTACAATATTATCTTTTGTATGAGTTTAACTGTCTTTTTTAGTTCACACAGCGGTCCATAGAGTTTATCTTCCACTGTCGTCTCTCTAGGCCAGAAGGTTTGCCTAGATATGTTATATTTTGGGCAGCGTTGGAGTATGTGCTCTGCTGTCTGCGACACCAAACCACATGACCACATGGCTGTTTCACCAATCTTGAATTTTGTATACATGTGGTTGTGTATTCTATTGTGTCCTGTTCTGAGGCGCAGAATAAGGACTTGTTCTGGTCTGTCCATAATGTGGTAGTCATCTTGAGCAGGCTTTGGTGGCTGTTTGACTGATTTGATCATTCCTTTCTTTTGGTGATATGTAACGGGCACATCAGGCTGTTCTTCTTTTGCTCAATCCTTAGCCGATTGATCAGCTCTGTCGTTCCGGGTACTCCACAGTGGGGTGGTATTCACTGCATGGTGACCTTACGCTGCCTGCTAAGTTCAGAAAGTAGTGCCCTTAGTACTGGCAATTTCCCAGACAGGAGCGCTTCGAGTACTGGTTTTGCATCTGTCAATAGCACCACATGTTGTGTACCATGGCTGGTATTTAGTAATTTCTCTGTTGCTATCTTGATTACCTCAATTTCAGCATCATAGTTATGGCATTACTTTCCTGTCGGTACTCTGGCTGTGTCCAGCGACCACGCCCACTCTAGCTCCAGTGACCACCCCCACTCTAGCTCCAGCGACCACCCCCTCTAGCTCCAGCGACCACCCCCACTCTAGCTCCAGCGACCACCCTCACTCTAGCTCCATCGACCACCCCCAGAAGTCTCCGAAAAAATTGCACTTGTGAACCGAACGACATAGCCCAGAATCGAACACACAACCTTCGGAGGCAGGCAGGGTAACCACATCGCCATGGAGACTCCCGTGTTACACAAAGTTCCTTCGCCCAGCTACTGAGTTGAGTGCGTGGAGCGACACCGTGAGTTGTGAATTTCGTGTGGAGTGTTTTTACATCTGTCCGTGGTTGTTTGTAGCCTTTTCTATGTGATTAAGAAAAAGGCGGCCGACCTGTCGATGAACAACTGGGTTGCCTTAATGCAGTTTTCAAGTGACTGCCGCTTCCATTGATGTTGAACTGTATTTTTTCGTGGCGGACTTTTGTGTTGGCATTCTGGCAGCGAGATTACGCATTGTATACCTGTACGGGCTGTTGGTTTGTCGAGACTCTTGTGAGTTCCACTTTTCACATGGGGCAGTGAGGAGTATTTTCTGTGATATTCACTGGCACAGGAACGGAGCATAATGGGGCGATTCTTAGCCGTGAAGCTGAAGCCACGACTAACTAACTAACTAACTAACTAACTAGCTAACTAAGTTACGTGCCATGTGAAAAGGTACTTACCATTGGATTAGGTCCCCTGTCAGAGTAATAACCCAGAATAGGTAAGAACGTCATGCTGACAGCTCCGCATATAATTCCGTTGATGGACAGCAGGGAGACGGGCACGCCCAGAAACTGGTGGCTGGTGAGACATGCATGGAATCAAGTCAATCAATCCAGTGTTCGGTCAGGGGTTAAGGTGTATTGGACATATGGTGTAAACCCATAAGTTTTATAGATCAAACAGCTAGCACACGGTGCTACACCCATAAGTTGTATAGATCAAACAGCTGGCACACGGTGCTACATCCATAAGTTGTATAGATCAAACAGCTGGCACACGGTGCTATACCCATAAGTTGTATAGATCAAACAGCTGGCATATGGTGCTATACCCATAAGTTGTATAGATCAAACAGCTGACATATGGTGCTACACCCATAAGTTGTATAGATCAAACAGTTGACATATGGTGCTACACCCATAAGTTGTATAGATCAAACAGCTGGCATATGGTGCTACACCCATAAGTTGTATAGACCAAACAGTTGACATATGGTGCTACACCCATAAGTTTTATAGACCAAACAGTTGACATATGGTGCTACACCCATAAGTTGTATAGACCAAACAGTTGACATATGGTGCTACACCCATAAGTTGTATAGATCAAACAGTTGACATATGGTGCTACACCCATAAGTTGTATAGATCAAACAGCTGACATATGGTGCTACGCCCATAAGTTGTATAGACCAAACAGTTGACATATGGTGCTACACCCATAAGTTGTATAGATCAAACAGTTGACATATGGTGCTACACCCATAAGTTGTATAGACCAAACAGTTGACATATGGTGCTACACCCATAAGTTGTATAGATCAAACAGATGACATATGGTGCTACACCCATAAGTTGTATAGATCAAACAGATGACATATGGTGCTACACCCATAAGTTGTATAGACCAAACAGTTGACATATTGTGCTACACCCATAAGTTGTATAGACCAAACAGTTGACATATGGTGCTACACCCATAAGTTGTATAGATCAAACAGCTGGCATATGGTGCTACACCCATAAGTTGTATAGACCAAATAGTTGACATATGGTGCTACACCCATAAGTTGTATAGATCAGACAGTTGGCATATGGTGCTACACCCATAAGTTGTATAGATCAAACAGTTGACATATGGTGCTACACCCATAAGTTGTATAGATCAAACAGCTGGCATATGGTGCTACACCCATAAGTTGTATAGATCAAACAGCTGGCATATGGTGCTACACCCATAAGTTGTATAGATCAAACAGTTGACATATGGTGCTACACCCATAAGTTGTATAGACCAAACAGTTGACATATGGTGCTACACCCATAAGTTGTATAGATCAAACAGTTGACATATGGTGCTACACCCATAAGTTGTATAGACCAAACAGTTGACATATGGTGCTACACCCATAAGTTGTATAGATCAAACAGCTGACATATGGTGCTACACCCATAAGTTTTATAGATCAAACAGTTGACATATGGTGCTACACCCATAGGTTTTATAGACCAAACAGTTGACATATGGTGCTACACCCATAAGTTGTATAGATCAAACAGCTGACACATGTGCTACACCCATAAGTTGTATAGATCAAACAGTTGACATATGGTGCTACACCCATAAGTTGTATAGATCAGACAGTTGGCATATGGTGTAACCCCATAAGTTGTATAGATCAAACAGTTGACATATGGTGCTACACCCATAAGTTGTATAGACCAAACAGTTGACACATGGTGCTACACCCATAAGTTGTATAGATCAAACAGTTGACATATGGTGCTACACCCATAAGTTGTATAGATCAAACAGTTGACATATGGTGCTACACCCATAAGTTGTATAGATCAAACAGCTGACATATGGTGTAACCCCATAAGTTTTATAGATCAAACAGTTGACATATGCGCTACACCCATAAGTTTTATAGATCAAACAGTTGACATATGGGCTAAACCCATAAGTTGTATAGACCAAACAGTTGACATATGGGCTAAACCCATAAGTTTCATATATCATAGAGTTGACATATGGGCTAAACCCATACGTTTTATAGATCAAACAGTTGACATATGGGCTAAATCCATAAGTTGTATAGACCAAACAGCACTTGTGTGTGTGTGTGTGGGGGGGGGGTGTTATGTGGTCAGTATCTGGGTCGACCTGGGAGCCGAAGTCAGTTTTAAGAAAGCCACCTCCCCGCGAATGAAAACCCCATGACCAGAGGGCCTCCAGGCAAGCGTTTTACATGTCGATATAAGTTAAGGTAAACGGGGCACTTGTGGGTGTGTCCGGGCGCTATAACATGGCTTCTGTAAACCATCGACTGTAACTTGACATTGCTAATTCTAGTAGCAGAGTATGGTGGTGCCAGTCACATACAGCCAACAAATAAAAAAAAGAATCATCATCAATCAGAAATCCAGCAACACCAGCACAAGATCATCACTATTCAAATCTCTTGCATCACGTAAGCAATGGTGTAGTCGTGCCTGGGGCGCACCATTACGCACATCAGCGTACCAGGGCGCTGATAGGGTGCTATTTTATATAATCAGAATGCGCCCCACCTCACAAGATGACAGTAAATATGGAGTGTTTACATAGGTTTTATTAAGTAAGAATACTTTTTTCTTCAAAGTTATCCTCCTAGAGGTTTATAAACAGCTGAGGCATCACATTAGTCCCAGCTTGACGTCAACTGTTTGTACTGAGGCATCACATTAGTCCCAGCTTGACGTCAACTGTTTGTACTGAGGCATCACATTAGTCCCAGCTTGACGTCAACTGTTTGTACTGAGGCATCACATTAGTCCCAGCTTGACGTCAACTGTTTGTACTGAGGCATCACATTAGTCCCAGCTTGACGTCAACTGTTTGTACTGAGGCATCACATTAGTCCCAGCTTGACGTCAACTATATGTAATCGGTTACATACGCTGCAGCTGCAGCAGTAGCTGATGATGGTGTTGATGATGATGATGACGATGATAGTGGTGGTGGTGATGTGATGAAGATGATGATGACGGCGGTGATGATGATAATGATGATGATTATGATGATGATGGTGATAATTATGATGGTGATGATGACGATAATGATGATGATAATGATAATGATTATGGTGATAATGATGATGACGATGATGATGATGATAATGATAATGATTATGGTGATAATGATGATTATATTGATGATGAAGATGATGATGACAAACGACATCATGTAACAACTATGCTACAATACTGAGTAGCTTTACAAATTTACTATTAGTCTTTTATATCGTTGTGATGCAGTTTGTAATGCGCCCGGTTACTATTTATTTTACGAATAAATCACTGCACACAAGGAGTATCTCAACACAGTGCACAAACTCCGTAGCACTGACGAAGTTCCAAACTTACCTATATACTAGAATCCCGCCAGCTAACAATATTTACTTATGGCTAAGTTTAGTTGTCTCCTCATAAAAGCTTACCTGGACGGCAGCGCTTACAGATTTATTTATGTTTTATTTTTTTTTTTTTTTTGGTTCGCATATCTTTTACAGGACATCGTTGTCAACATCAGCATCTTTCAGCTGATTGTTGATTTCTTGGCAAGATTACTCTCAGTAGTTTGCCATTGCTTTCTGAGCGACTGGCTCACATACCCCATAAGTTACCGACGCAGAGAGAACCGCTACTGATTCTCGCAAACGTCACGTTACTCACGAGAGTATGCGGGATTACGGAGAAAGTCGTGTAACCCCTAGACCAGGGAGAATGCTCTTTGTTATTTCCAACTCAGTGGCACTTGGCCGACTTGACACACGATCATTTGATTTTTAAATAAAAAGTTCGTTGCATATCCTTTACAAGACGTAGCAGTCAACCCCATCATTTTTTGGCTATTCGTGATTCCTGTGCAGGTTTACATTCAGTAGTTTGCCATTGCTTTCTGAACTATCGGCGCTCATACCATTTTATTACCAAAAAAAACAACGCAAGGCAGTCTGCTGCTAAATCGCCCACAACTGTGTTTCGAACGCGGTATACGGGATTACGAACGGCGTCCGTAACCTCTTCACCATGAAGCCGGATAGTTAGTTGCATTGTGTTTAAAAAAGGCATAATAACTAGAACCCATGGCGTAGACCAGGTATGGAGTTATACCTCTCTATAGCTCAAAGCTTGAAATTGCTTGCTTGCTTGAGTTCGCTGGCTGCCTGTGAACTCTAGCGTAAAGTCTTGTATGTCGGATGAAGACATCCTGTTGTCCAACATCCGTGAGATATCATACCAGACTGAGGTTTGCGTGAGGATCCCTTGTCCCATGTCTGACTTATTGGTGTGCAGACTGGTGGTTCCTCGCCGTGCAGGCATATACTCTCCGATGTCGGAAGAATCAGCGATCCTGCTACGTTAGCCAGGACCCCGCGGGAACCTGCTGCCCAGGTGGAACGACTAGGACGTATTAGTAGGTCTTGGCCAGTATAAAACCTGGCCCTAGTGCCTTGGAAACACCTCTGCGTCCCCTTGAACTGAATTGTAGAGACCATGTGTTTTCCATGCAGCATGATAACTCTCTCAGCCTGTCTAGTTTGCTCCAGAGGGACGATAACACCAATCTATCTGGAACAAGACAAGCTACAGAAGCTGCCGGATCAGAAAAGCAATTCTCTAACTGTCCGCCTGCCGGAGTTTCAATCCTAGACCAGTTGCCAACCAAGGCTTAGGGCCTGGTCTGCGTTACCATGACATTTAGTCTTTACTTTTTAAATGTTGACTTTTCGTCCTAGACTTGGGGACATAAATTATATGTACTTCTGAAGTCTGAGTAGGTTTACCTAGTGGCGAGGGACACTGGTAATAGGGAAATCTAACCCACACGCAAAAATCAGTCAAGTACACTAGAATAATAGAACGTGTATGATCGGCGTTTGAGTTCAAGGCTAGCGAATGAAATATATATATACATTTTCCCCCATGAAACAAAGATTACTTGATTACTCACAATAAAATCTGGTAAATTTGCTCGAATGCGATCACCATTTCAATGCCAAAGAGAGCAGACACCAGCAAGACTTGCACGAAAAATCCAGGTGCCTTGGACTGTTGGGCAGGAGAAGGTTGCTCTGTCTGCTGGGAATGTAAGTGTTGCTGCAGGATCATTGAGGCTTGGATCGACTCAGACATCGATACCATTGTGGCAGCCATCTTGTATACAATCTTTTGTTTTTCGTTGGTACTGTAGAATATGTTCCAATCTTACTTACCGCTTTGGGAACAGTAGAATGTTTACCAAATTGTCTTAATCTGTGGGTGTTGAGGAATGTTTACCAAAGTGTCTTAATCTTTGGGTGCTTTAGAATGTTACCAGATTTTCGTAATGTGTAGGTCCTGTATAATGTTTATCAAGTCCTTTCCTTTGAACAGAGTAGCATATTTTATCTATGTTAACTTGAGGTACAATGTAATGTTTACAATCTTGAATAAAGTAAAATTATCACCGCGACACCTCACTGTTTTAGTAGCAATAGAATAATGATCCAACAATTCCCACGAAACTTGTTGTGCAAGGTTTACCGAGTCTTTTTCGATCTTTAGTCGAATGGAATGTTTACCAAATATTATTCTGTTCTTAGGTGAATAGAAAGTTCACTGGCTACAACTCTTCCCTTAATCTTGGCTTAACAATGATTTTACCAATTGTCTTCATAACCTTGAAAGTTTGACTACTTTAAAATTAAATAATTTTGCAAATTCTCATCACCTTAAATGTTTGACAACATTAAAACTAAATAATGTTACAAATTCTTCTCACAATCGTGTACGGTTGATTATCTTGAAGCTAAATAATTTTACAAATTCTCTTCACTACTGACTACCTTAAACATAAATAATTGTATCAATTCTCCTCACAATCTTGTACGTTTTATTACCGTAACACTATCACCTTATATCTCTTTAGTTTCTGCGCTTTTATATTTATTTGTACTGACGTTTCTATTCTTATGCAATACCTTCCTAGATGAATCCTAAAAGAACCGGGTTGTCTATTTATTTCTATCCGTGTCCAAAACTTCCACAGAACGTTCTCGAATCGATTCCGAAAAGAAGTGGACTATTATTTATTGATAATCGGTTCTATGCTTCTATAGAATGTTCTCGAATTAATCCGATTTTTCTATTTATTTCTAACCATTTCCAGAACGTTCCCAAGTTGAATCTGCAAAGAACTAGATCTCACCAAGGTTCAGGGGTAAGATTCAATTAAAGGGCAGACACATATAACTGGCATGTAACAAACACGTTTGGTATATAGCTGTAACGAATTATCAGTTGAAGTTACGAGTCACGTTTATCTAAGACACTGGGGTAAATAATGAACAGCTTTATGCATGTTTGTTATGCAAGGGTGTGTTATTATGGCATCCGTGGGCAAACTACAGGGCAATGACGATTGATGGACTAACTCTTGGGCTGTCAAAGAAATGAGATCATAAATGTTTCATTGCCAAACAAAAAGTAGGTTTGAAACTAACAAAAATAGATGGTGAAAAATATGATGTAGTGGTGTGTCAAAAGTTGTTAATATGGTGGCAGACATGTTGTATTATATATCAAATAAAAGGGTTGCTTAGGGACATAAGCCCATGGCATATACGAGAAGTCACTTGAGATGACTAATCATCCCATGGCACTTAACCAGTTAAGTTAGTTGTATGTCCTTTACAGGGCGTTGTAATAAACCCCAGCATTTATTAGCTGTTTGTGATTTACTAGGCAACTTGAGTTCAGTAGTTTGCCAGTGTTTTCTGAACGGCCGACTCTTCATATAATCGAAATCGACGCATAGCGGTCTGCTTCCAAATCGGCCGCAACTGACTTCGAATCCTAGACTCGGTTCGACGGGGAATTATGAAACTTGAGTCTTACAATCGCCTAAACCGCAGCGCCAGTTGCACATGAATCTTTAATAATTCTATAGCAACAGAGGCAGACCATTAGGCTGGTGATAGAGACAGGCTATCAGGCTGGTGATAGAGACAGACTATCAGGCTGGTGATAGAGACAGACTATCAGGCTGGTGATAGAGGCCGACCATCAGGCCGGTGATAGAGACAGACTATCAGGCTGGTGATAGAGACAGACTATCAGGCTGGTGATAGAGACAGACTATCAGGCTGGTGATAGAGGCCGACCATCAGGCTGGTGATAGAGACAGACTATCAGGCTGGTGATAGAGGCCGACCATCAGGCTGGTGATAGAGACAGACTATCAGGCTGGTGATAGAGACTATCAGGCTGGTGATAGAGACAGACTATCAGGCTGGTGATAGAGGCCGACCATCAGGCTGGTGATAGAGACAGACCATCAGGCTGGTGATAGAGACAGACCATCAGGCTGGTGATAGAGACAGACCATCAGGCTGGTGATAGAGACAGACCATCAGGCTGGTGATAGAGGCCGACCATTAGGCTGGTGATAGAGGCCGACCATTAGGCTGGTGATAGAGGCCGACCATCAGGCTGGTGATAGAGACAGACCATCAGGCTGGTGATAGAGACAGACCATCAGGCTGGTGATAGAGGCCGACCATTAGGCTGGTGATAGAGGCCGACCATCAGGCAGGTGATAGAGACAGACCATCAGGCTGGTGATAGAGACAGACCCTTCATGTTAAGTTAGTTGCATATCATTTACAGGACATCGCAGTCAACAACAGCATACTTTGCTGTTGTGAGCTCTTGACAAGCTTACGTTCAGTAGTTTGCCATTGCTTTATGAACGACAGGTATACCATTTCGTAAAAAACCAAAGCAAAGCGGTCTGCTGTCAAATCTCCCTGTGTTTCGAACGTGGGTATGCGGGATTACTAACTACGCCTGTAACTACTTCGCCATGGAGCTTGCTGTTGGTTCATGGCATATTTCATTATCAACAATCGTTTTCGGGTGTGTTCCGATTGTCCCTCTCTTGAAACCATCTTGTAAGCATGACTAATTCTTTCGCCCAGATTCAGCGAATTCAACTGGCCTGTGTTGTCATAGCAACCAATTATCAAACAGGTTATCCAACCTTTTCACGCATGAGAGAGTCGAGAGTTAAGTCTCTTAGCGACACGCTACACACCACGGTCAAGGCTAAGATACGTTCATAAATAAAGTCACCATCTAAGCTCAAAACTCACTATCACCTTGCCTTCTTGGCAGACGATAATTTGTTATATTGTACTTCTGAGAGGCATTACAACTACAACCGCTGGCGGTAGTATATGTAATACCCATCTATAGCACAAAGCCTGGGCTGAATTGTAGATAGCATGTGCTGCCTATTTAGCATGATCCATCTCTCGGCCTGTCTAGTTTACTCCAGAGGAAGGGTGTTCCAATACATCTGGAACAAGACAAGCTGCAGAAGCTGACAGATCAGCTAAGCAATACACTAACTGTCGGAACTTCGATCCTAGACTAGTTGTCAGCCAAGTCTTAGTTAGGACCTGGTCTGCCCTGCCATGACATTTAGTCTTTAGGTTGCATTACCTCTCACCAGGATAAGGCGTGTACCCTCTCAATTGCGCTCCTCTGCCCGAAGCCGTTGGCGCAATGTGGGGTGTTGGGCTTGGAGAGTGCCACCCAATATTCGGTGCTAACCGAAAGTAGGTAGTACCGTCTACTGTTATACGCTAGCTCAGTTATATCTGATTAAGACCTAACATCCCAACGTTTGTCGCTAACAGAAAGCAGGTAGCACCGTTTACTATCATACGGTAACTCAAGCTGATCTGACTACGATCTGACAGAAATGCTCACAAGTTCATAAATAAAGCGACAGTCTAAGCTCAGACAAGCAGACTCGGCCGAATCTGTGAGTGGAAAGGGCAGAACTGGCGGACGTATAAATAAACAAGAACATAAGTTTGATACTTTGACGGGTAGTGACTATTACTTGCGAAGGACAAGGTGGAAAGAAAGAGAATAGAGGTAGACCAAAAAAACGTCCAACAATATGAAACAGTGCCTTTTATAGAACTTCGCAGTTAACCCCATCATTTGCTGATGCTAAGATAGCGTGTTCGACCCCTACGCCGGTCAGTTGGGCTTTAATGTTGACTTTGCGTCCTTGACTTGGAGGCGTAAATTACGAGTTTCTCAGAAGGCGAGGTGGGTTCGCCTAATGGCGAGGGACACTGATTATAGGGAAAGCTAATCCACACGAAAAAATCAACCCAGTGCACAAGAAGTAGTAGCGCGTAAATGGACTACGCTTGAGTTCAAAACGTGATAACGCAACAAAAAAGGGCGTGTTTTAGCTGTATCTATGATTTACTAGGCAAATTTACGCTCAGTAGTTTGCCATTGCTTTCTTAACAACCGACGCTCATAACATTGTATTTGAAACCAGCGCAAGCAGCCTGCAGCTGTGTTTTGGACGCGATTTGCCGGATTGCGACTCGCGTTCCTAACACCTTAGCCACAGCGCCGGTCTGAAACAGTGAGTCTTAATACAAACAAATGAATTGAGTTGAGTGGAACTGAGTTGAGTGGAGTTGAGTGGAGTTGAACTAAGAACCGACATCACTGCACTCAGGACATTCCCATGCGCGCCTCGTCCCCTCGTTCAACAGCCAGCGAAGAGTCATGCTACTAGTCGTCCGCACCGCTATCTGATTGAAAGTTCGCCTTGTCTCCCCTCTCAGATTTGAGAGTCTTTCAGAACTCCTGCCATTGCCCCACAATATCATTCTTTCCACATAAGGATTCTCAATCTGTTCCCCCGCCTTCTCCAACTGGTCCCACAGGCACACAATCATCGCTACCTTGTCCATAGGTAATTTACCACCGAGAGGTTCATTCCCTGCCAGCTTATCAGCCTGTTCATTCCCTCGCGCTCCCGCATGGCCAGGGCAAACTATACATACAATTCTCACAATCTGTGACCTCTGAAGCGAGGAAATCCATTCCACACTAAACATTCCTTTCTCCACCTTACTTAGCATACTCCTTGAGTCCGTAATAAATGCAATGTGTGTTGCAGTGGACTCCTCCAACCAACGGAATGCCGCTGTTACTGCTTCCGCCTCGATTCTAATGCTGGAGGTCGTAGTCTCATATGCCAAACTCACCTTTTTCAGCATCGTCCATTAGCCTTCGCGATGAAACCCCAACCACTGCGTCTGTTTCTCACCACCGACCCATCGGTGTAGATCACTATGTTGCCTTGATGTGTTTTCCCTGGATCAGTTGTTGCACCTCAACCTCTGTGTGGCCTGCCGCCCATTCTCTACCCTCATGACCCAGTGTTACTACGACGGAAGGAAGAACATTTCTGTTTTTATATCTCATTTACAGGACATGGTAGTCAACACCAGCATTTTTCAGCTGCTGTTGATGTCTTGGCAAGTTTTGCGTTCAGTAGTTTGCCATTGAGGAAAAACATACTGACGAATATTTCAACCAGTCTTGATCAACGTAACATCAAGAAACGAAACAATGAACATTAAATCAATATTTTCCGGTAGTGAATGTTAATAATGAAGACACAAACAATAGAATGCATGATTTACTGGCATATTTCACTGAATAACGTCATGTTTTTTTTTTTTTTTTTGCGCTCGCTCGCTTTGAACTCAAGCGTAGTCTATATACACTATTTTATAGTAGCGATGGACTGAAATTTGCGTGTGGGTTAGCTTTCCCTATTAACAGTGTCCATCGCCATCAGGTGAACTCACTACAACTTCAGAGGTACTTGTAATTTACGTCGCCAAGTCAAGAACGACAGGTCAACATTTTAGTCCAGCTGTCCGGTGTAGGGATTGAACCGCTTACCTTGGCATCACCACACCGGATGTTTAAGAACACGCGTTCTTATTCATTCGGCCATGCGGACCTGTCACGTCGGGTGTATGATGCAGAGATCACACACCATAAACTAAAGTAATTAGATAAATACTTGAATTTGAAATATGCGTATGTATACGTGTGTTGTATATTTCAGCTGGAAGAATGTATGTCATTACTTTAGTTTATGTACCAAGTCTGTGGCGAAGGGGTTATGGGCGCAATTCATAAACCCGGGAAAGTAGGGATGTGTCAGTTATGACTTAAAAGTATTAATATGGTAGTAGACATGTATTATATTTCAAATTAAAGGGGTTGATTCGGCAAAACTACTGTATATACACCCGTAGCACATACTGGAAATCGCTTCAGGAGATTAATTATCCTATGGCACTTGATCCATTAAGCCCTGCGGCCACACTTACTCTTAATTGGGTAAGAAAGTTACCCCCCCCCCCTTTCCCCAAGAAAGACGGAATTTAAAGACCCGTTCACGCGCCTTGTGGGTATTTTATAGACCAACTGAGACTCAAAAGGTGATGAGTAAATAATATATCGATCGCCTTTAATTTTGGAACGTTTCAAATTACGCATTTAACTGATTCAGTGCCAAACAACATTAGGTTTGCACCAAACACTGTACACAAACAAGTAAACTAGTATTATAATGTGAATTTCCGTCCCTTGTGCATTAACATTGCGGACGATACCACGAAACGAAACAAACAGCACAATGACCCTGGTATGGCGATATATCGCCATTCTTTCCAAAAGGCAGGTTACATTCTGCGATATATTATCCTTCGACACTGAATCAGTTATGTAAAGATGTTTGGTCTCGTTAGAAAAAGTTAGTTGCATATCCTTTAAAGGCCAATCAATCCCATCATTTTTGGCTGTTCGTGATTCATGGGCAGGTTTACGTTTAGTCGTTTGCCATTGCTTTCTGAACGACCGCACCGATACCATTAAAAACCAACAAAAAAAAAAACAGCGTAAGTCGGTCTACTGTGAAATCGCCCGCAGCTGTTTTTCGAAGGCGGGTATGCGAGATTTCGAACTGCGTCCGTAACCCTTTCGCCGTGGAGCCGGCTTTGGTCAGGCTACGAGGGGAAATAAACTCGAAAACTGACAACTGGCAAACTTGATGGAAAACGAAAGAGTGTTACAACAGGTTGAACAGGATGTCGATCGAATGGCTGCAATAAAGACTGAAACGGAGGAGACTCCGACGAAGATCCTAGAATAAATAGAAAAGATAGAAACGCTCAAGTCAAAGAATGAGACATCAGAAACAGTAGACATCAAGTCCCAGACAGAAGAGGAATAAACAGAAGAGGAAATAGAAGAGGAGGTAAAAAATCTAAAACGACAGCGACCAAGAATGGACAGCGGCCATGGAAAGAGAGCACTCGCCAGCAAGATCAAGCTACCAAGTCGTCCACAACACAAGATACCACGGACATTAGGAAGATACGAAAACAGACCAAGACAGGGAAATAGATGGAACCACAAGGGGGGTGGGGGGCAACAACTGGTAAAATACTCCCTGAAGTAAAAAAAAAAACACCATGAGACGGGGCGGGAACACAACTACACCAGGTCTTACAAGTGTACGACTCGGACCAGATATGTGAAAAGCCACCAAAGTTATATCTCACTAACAGACACACAACACTGACCCCAGGAAGCGAAAACACAGCCCTATCTACGCAAGAAGGAGTACAAGATACACCATAAGGGTACCAATTTTAACCAATCGCACACTCGACAGTTGAACTGGGCAGGAACATCTTTCTTCATAGATTGCAATTGAAAACGAGAGAGGGGAAGGCAGAGAGATAACTACATGTGGTTTAACCACATGGCAAGGTAGAGACGAGAACACAGCCTTTATAGACAGGCTGATGATCGTGTGATATGGCAAACTATCACCACCCATGCTTATCGTTATAGCACATGATGATGATGTTTTAATACTGGGTTGGTCCCCCCCCCCCCTCACCCCCAATTGGTGGGGCCGCCATATAATATACGAGACATCTCCATCCTCCATCTAGGCTATCCATCCGTTTTGTGAAGAAGAAATAAGAAACTTTCCACCTGATTCAACTAGCCTTTGTAGCGTTGGTTATAATTGTGGTGGTTCATTGTGCGGTATAAATTGTCCTCATCTTTTACGACTTTGGGTCATCTCTTATATTGGTCATCTTATACGCCGACAGTATATTCTGCAGCAATAGGTGGTCGCGAAGCGACCGGTGTCGCTGTTGGAAATTACCGTGCCGGATTATTCGCTTCAATTGCGACTAAATTGCATGAAGTGGACATTGTGGACGAACACAATGGGAGCACAACGAGTGTTCAATGCATGAAACTTCAATTGGTTATTGAAGGAGCATCAATTGTTGGGGAATGCTGGAGGCCATTGAAGTAGCATTAGAAATAAATATTGGGGTATAGGTCGGCACTCATCAATCGCATAAGTACTTGGTGTGATGAAGCTGGGGCAATGGTCAACCCAACAAAGGCAACAGTGACTTGGTTCTCGTTGAATAATCATATTGTCAACAATCCAACACCAACTGTAATGCTGTGTTCAGAGACGGTGGAAAGAACGCAGGCAATGAATTACCTGGGGATACGGTTTGATCGAAGTCTTGCTTATAATGTGCACATAGACCAGGTGATAACAAAGGCCAAGCGGGGTTTGGCAGCGATGCGGGTGATGGCGGCAGCAAACTGTGAGCAGCGCCATCTTTGTCTTCTGTACGAGGGGCTGGTCATGTCTGTTTTGGAGTATGCAATGGCAATCCTGACTCTCAGCCATAAGCAGATAGAAAGGATGGAAAGGATACAGAATGAAGTTATGCGCATTATTCTTGGATGTACAAGAGATACAGCATGCAGGGCGATGCGCTACCTTCTTGATTTTCCAACCATTGAAGAAAGAATACAAGCTTGCAGGGCACGCGCCTACCTCAGAATTAACGCAAACACACAACATCCACTGCATAGTGAAATTAGGAAGGTGAAGGGCAGCAGGTTAAAAAGAGGACGGTCGTGGATGGGTCAAGCCGAAGACATTCTTCAACAGGTGTGTTCACTTGAGGACTTAGAACCTGGCGAGGAGTGGGTGCAAGTGCCAACAGACTTCTGCACATCCTTTTCAGTTTGCATCCAACTAGATAGAAAATGCAGACAAGAAAATCCGGCTGCTGTTGAGGCTGAAGTACAAGCGTTGATTTTCGAGAATTCGCTAGACGGTGACGCGGTCATCTACACAGATGGGTCGGTCGTCCGACATGTGAGAAGCTCATGGGCCTTTACAGCTCAGGCCATGGACCAGGCTGACATTCTGAATGCTCTACGAGAAGTGAGACTTTTGCGAGAACCAAGTGATGACTGTGAATCTACAACAATGGCCAGACTGCGGGAGCAGCAAATTAAAAGAGGAGTGGCCAAACAAGAACACTACGCAGGAAGCCAAAGAAGATTGATAAACCAAC
>OY992876.1:104708028-104710528 GCA_963921405.1 Cepaea hortensis | reverse complement strand
ATTCCTCCTTTACCTTCCTTACAACTTCTCTAGAGCCAGATTGAAGAGTAGCGGCGATAGTGCATCACCCCTGTTTCAAGCCAGATGTTATTTGGAAGGGGTCTGATTTCCTGCCTTTATATGTTACTATATTATAAGTATCTTCCATGCATAGTCTGGTCATGTTGATTAACTTCCTTGGTATTCCAAATTCCTGCATAGCATTCCATAGACTATTCCTATGGACACTATCATAAGCCTTTTTAAAATCCACAAAAATGTTATGGAGATCTCTTTTATATTCCCAATGTTTCTCGGCTATTTGTCGTAAGATAAATATCTGATCTATTGTTGATCTGTTTTGTCTAAAACCCGCCTGGTAGTCACCTAATATGTCTTCTGAATATGGTTTTAGTCTATTTAGTAATACTGCGGATAGTATCTTATAGCTTGTGGACAGTAGTGATATTCCTCTATAATTTCCACATTGGAACTTGTCTCCTTTCTTAAAGATAGGTATCAATGACTCTTTCCAGTCATGGGGTAATTCTTCTGTCCTCCAGATTTTTATTATTAGTTCGTATAGCTTTAGATGTAATGCATGGCCACCTGCCTTTATAAATTCAGCAGCAATTCCATCAGTCCCAGTTGCCTTATTGTTTTTAAGTCGTGTGATTACATATAGGATTTCTTCAAATGTAGGTTCTTCAATTTGTGGTTCGCATGTTAGAACCTCTTCCTGTGAGAAAATGTTACTTGGAGCTTCACAATTTAGTAATTCAATAAAATATTCTTTCCATGTGTTGCACATTTCCTCATTGGTATTTATCATATTCCCATTTTTGTCTTTTAAACCATATGTGTTTTGTTGGTGCCCTCGTTTCATTGACTTCAGTTCTTTAAAAAATTTTCTGGATTCATTTTTCTGGTGATTAGTTTCCATATCTTTGATTATATTACTCATATATTCTCGCTTCTGCTGTCTGACTATTTTTGTAGCCTCTTTACATTCATTTCTATAATGCTCTTCCTTTTGGATGTTATTGATGTCATTTAACAGAATATATATATATATATATATATATATATATATATATATATATATATATATATATATATATATATATATATATATATATATATATATATATATATATATATATATATTTGTTTTGTAGACAACAAGAAAGCTTTTGATATAGTACACCATGAACGACTAATTACATGCCTTCAAGATATAGGAGTAGACGGAAAGGACATCAGACTAATTAGTAACTTGTACTGGGAACAAGTGACGTCTATTAGATCCAGAAACAATTATTCGTCGCCCATGGAGATAAAAAGAGGAGCACGACAGGATGTGTGTTGTCCTCAAGCCTGTTTAACCTATACACAGAACGAATTTTTGAGGAAGTCGAATTGCCTAGACTTAACATCAATGGAAGAATCATAAATAATCTTAGGTATGCTGACGATACCGTCTTAGCGAGCAAGAGTTACAAAACATAGTAGAAAAGTAAACAGGCATAGTGCAGAATGAGGCTTATATATATATATATATACTAGCAGACCCGGCCCGGCTTCGCCCAGACCCTGGTAGGGAGCATCTCATTTAATTAATATAAGTAGTCATATAAGCTCCCGTTCCCGTTCCTGACTGTCTGTCTGTCTGTCTGTCTGTCTGTCTATCTATCTGTCTGTCTGTCTGTCTGACCCTGCCGGCATCGCCTGGCTCCTGGTGTGGAGTATCTCATTTAATTCATATAAGTAGTCATATAAGCTCCCGTTCCCGTTACCGACTATCTATCTGTCTGTCTATCTGTCTGTCCCTCCTTCTCTGTCTGTCTGTCTGTCTGTCTGTCTGTCTGTCTAATCATTTATTGGTTGCGGTTAGAACAACCTTAGATAAACGGACAAAAAGCATTAGAAAGAGCACTTGAAAGATCTTTACATCTTCCCCCAACATTTAACTTGGGTAAATGGAGCGGCGGCAGCAGCAGCAGAAGAAGAAGAAAAAGGAGGAGTAGGAGGAAGGAGGAGGAAGAGGGTGGAGGAGGAAGGAGGGGGGAGGAGGAGGAGAGAGGAAGAGATAGGCAGAGAGAGTAGGAGGAGACAGGAGGAGGAGTAGGGAGGAATAGGAGGGAGGAGGAGGGATTAGGAGGAAGAGGGGGGAAAGAGGAGAAGGAGGAGGAGGGAGGAGGAGGAAGGAGTAGAAGGGAGGAGGAGTAGAGAGGAGGGAGGGGGGAGGAGGGGAGGAGGAGGAGGAAGAGGGAGGAGGAGGAGGGAGGAGGAAGAGGGAGGAGGAAGAAGGAGAAGGAGGGAGAAGGAGGAGGAGGAGGGAGGGAGGAGAACGCAGGAGGAGGAGGAGGGAGGAGGAGGGAGGAGGGAGGAGGAGAGAGGAGGAGGAGGG
This sequence comes from Cepaea hortensis, assembly GCA_963921405.1. Taxonomy (NCBI): domain Eukaryota; kingdom Metazoa; phylum Mollusca; class Gastropoda; order Stylommatophora; family Helicidae; genus Cepaea; species Cepaea hortensis. The sequence continues at coordinate 104,708,139 of OY992876.1, read as the reverse complement.
AGGAGGTGGAGGGAGAAGGAGGAGGAAGGAAGAAGTAGAAGGAGGATGGGAGAAGGAGGAGGGAGGAGGTAGGAGGGGGAGAAGGAGGAGGAGGAGAAGAATGATGAGAGG
>OY992876.1:104490828-104707828 GCA_963921405.1 Cepaea hortensis | reverse complement strand
GGAGGGGAGAAGGAGGAGGGAGGAGGTAGGAGGGGGAGAAGGAGGAGGAGGAAGAATGATGAGGAGGGAGGAAGAGGAAGAGGGAGGAGGAGGGATGTGGGAGGAAGGAGGAGAGGGAGGAGGTAGAGGAGGGAGGAGGAAGAGGGAGGAAAAGGAGGGAGGAGGAGGGAGGAGGAGGGATTAGGAGGAGGGGGAAAGAGGAGAAGGAGTAGGAGGGAGGAGGAGGGAGGAGGAGGAGGAGGAGAGGAGGGAGGGAGGAGGAGAGAGGAGGAGGTATTAGGAGGAGGGAGAAGGAGGATGGAGGAGGGAGAGGGAGGAGGGGGAGGAGGAGGGAGGAGGAAGAGGGAGGAGGAGGAGGAGGAGGAGGAGGAGGAGGAGAGAGGAGGAAGAGAGGTGGAGAGAGGAGGAGGGAGGAGGAGGGAGGAGGAGGAGTAGGGAGGAATAGGAGGGAGGAGGAGGGAGGAGGAGGGATTAGGAGGAGGGGGAAAGAGGAGAAGGAGTAGGAGGGAGGAGGAGGAAGAGGAGGAGGAGGGAGGAGGAGGAGAGAGGAGGAGGAGAGAGAGGAGAGGTATTAGGAGGAGGGAGAAGGAGGATGGAGGAGGGAGAGGAAGGAGGGGGAGGGGAGGGAGGAGGAAGAGGAGGAGGAGGAGGAGGGAGGAGGAGGGAGGAGGAGAACGCAAGAGGAGGAGGAGGGAGGAGGGAGAGGGAGGAGGAGGAGGGAGGAGAGAGGAGAGAGGAGGAGGAGGGAGGAAGAGGTAGAAGGAGGAGGGAGAAGGAGGAGAGAGGAGAAGGAGGGGGAGGAGGAGGAGGAGGAATGATGAGGAGGGAGGAGGAGGAAGAGGGAGGTGGAGGGAGGAGATAGAGGGAGGGGGGGAAAAGGGAGGAGAGAGGAGGAGGGAGGAGGTAGGAGGAGGAGGAAAGGAAGGAGGAGGGAGGGAGGAGGAAAGAGGGAGGAGGAGGAGGAAGAGGGAGGAGGAGGATGGAGGAGGAAGAAAAGGGAGAGGGGGGCAAGAGGAAGAGGGTAGGAGGAGGAGGGGAGAGGAGGAGGAGGGATGTGGAGGAAGGAGGAGGAGGGAGAGGAGGGATTAGGTAGAGGGAGGAGAAGGAGGGAGGGAAAGGGATGAGGGAGGAGGAGAGAGGAGGAGAGAGGAGGAGGAGGGACGGAGGAGGAAGGAGGAGGAAGGGGGAGGAAGAGGGAGGACGAGGATGGAGGAGGAACAGGAGGGAGAGGGAGGAGGGGGAGGGGGAAGAGGAAGACGGTAGGAATTGGAGGAGGGGAGAGAGGAGGAGGAGGGAGAAGGAAGGGGGGTAGGAGAAGGGAGGGGGAGGGAGGGAGGAAGGAGGGAGGAGGAGGAGGGAGGAAGCGGAGGGACAAGGAGGAAGGAGGAGGAGGGAGAGGGAGGAGGGAGGAGGAGAGAGAGAATGAGGAGGGGAGGAAGGAAAGGGAGGTGGAGGAGGAGGAGGAGGGTAGAGCGAGGAGGAGGAGGTAGAGGGAGGAGGAGTAGGAAGGAAAGGGAGGAGGAAGAGGAGAAGGGAGGAGGAGGAGGGTGGAGGGAGGAGGAGGAGGTAGTGGGAGGAGGAGGAGGGAGTAAGATGGAGGAGGAATAGGGAGAAGGAGGGAGGAGGAGGAGGGAGGAGGATGAGGGAGAAGGAGGCATGAGGAGGAGGGAGAGGGAGGAGGAGGGAGGAGGAGGAGGGAGGAGGCGGAGGGAGAAGGAGGAAGGAGTAGGAGGAGGAGGATGGAGGAGGAAGGGAGAGGAAGAGGGAGAAGGAGGAGGGAGAGGGAAGAGGGAGGAGGAGGGGGGGGAGGTAGAGGGAGGAGGAGGGAGGAGGAGAAGAGAGGAGGAGGGAGTTCGCCATTCCGAATTCATACTCGTCTAGGTTCTGTGATTTCGGTCCTTCCATTGATTGTTCTTCCCTTCTACACGACTGTGGATAACTTCCTTACACATAAAAAGATGAATTGTTATTGATATTGCCGTGGCATGGAGGCATATATATCAGCAGCAGAGTTGATCCAGAAAACCAAAGACTGAGATCTATGGAGAACCATGAACGCCTACGCCAGCCGGCACGGCACTTGATGATGATGATGATTGCCGTGTGACGATTCTGTGTAGTCACGTCATTTTCTTCGCTTGTCCTAGCGTTTTGGTTCGGGGATTCTTTCATCATCATCATCATATATTTACGTACGTATTTAGGGAGGAGGAGGAGGGAGGAGGAGGAAGAAGAAACAAAAATATGACAGTTGGCAGCGCTGGAATGAGAGGAAGGCGTGTAGAAAATTTCATCTCAATCGGATGGGCCGTTCGCGAACGCATAAAGGACATACATAGAGACATATACATCCACACACATTGCCTTTTATATATAAGATCAATCAATCAATCATGTGCCATGCCGGAAAGCGTGGGCGGTCATGATTCGCCATTTCACTCGATCACCAGTGTCGTGGATCAGCTCAGTGTTCCTGTCTCGTCCATGCCATGTAGCCAAGCCATCCAGGTATTGTGGTGCATGAATCAACCCGGTCGCTCACTAATCTTTATCATCTACAGGGTCCTTCTTTTGACCGTAAATGACACCGCAATTTAGTCATCATGCTTCCATTTTTAAGGATCTGTTCAGCTGTCTGTGTAGTTTGTTCACACGTACACATGAGTGACAGACCCGCTTTGAGTCTTCGTGAAAGATTGTCTACTCTGCTGTTTACCGTTCAGAGACGGAACATGATTACCTGTTTTGCACTATGAAAATAGTTGTCAGTGTCTCTGTAGTGGGCTTTCTTCTTAACGACCAAGATGTTGGTCCTCTTTTCATTGAAGTTTATAGAATGATTCGTATGCACGTGTGTTTCCCCTAATTTGACAACGTGTTTGCTCTCACGTTTCTTGTTATGCCACAATATGTCAGTTTCCACCGCAATATTACTCTTCTGTTGGTATTCAATGCGTTTAGTGTGTGTTTGTTTGTTTGTTTGTTTGTTTACAGTTGTTTGTCACCGCTGAGGGCTTGCGGAATTGAAAATTCTGCACTGGGGAATACAAACTGTTGCCATTGACATTATACTGATGCTGTAATGTTTAGGGCCTACAATTCTTCTGAATATTTATAGCAAAATATCCAAGTGGATGAAAGTCTGCGATCTGCTCAGACCTTAATCTGTGTCGGACGATTCCAGTTGGTTGATGACTGCTCTCGGTTGCATACAATTTAATCCATCCTTTCTCCAATAATGCTCTTCCTCTTTCAACACATGGTCCTCACATTGTTCCAGTAACTTTTATCAATATTTAATAGCGCGGACTGGACTATTATCCTGACGTCAGACAATTGTCAGCTGCCACCTGTCCTTTAATTTTAGCCCACACAAGTTCTATAGGGTTAAAATGAGGATGGTACGGCGGAAGTCTCAAGCACCCATGACGATGCTCTTCTATCAACTTGTCGATTTGATATTTCTTTCTTTTTGGCGTCTGTTTTACAAGGGACAACAATTCTAGCTAGAAATACGTTTCTGGAAATGGTATGTTTTCCATTCGGAGTCATATCTTTATTGCTCCCTTTGTGCTCGATGTTGTACGTATTTTGTCTTCTTGGGCAACAACATTGATATCATGCATTGTCCATAATTGGACACGACGGTCTATCTAGGGATGGAAGCTCAGTATTCTCGAGCCAATCTCTAAATACATTACCATTCATCTTATTATGATAATCCCTATTGTCTGTATGCTTTGATATGAACACGAGCCCAGCATTCTGTTGTAAGCCATTATGCGTATTACCAGCATGGGCCATGACCAAAAGCAGTCCTATACTACTGGGCACATATCGCTTTATCTGTCCATCCACTGATTGTCATACCTTATTAATTGTGTGGTGCGCATTGATCCACATTTCATCCAAACACACTATGCTATAATTATCTTTGCGCATTTCCCTTATTTCACGTAGGTATCTGCTTCTCATGGTTCCTAAATGCGGTTGCTCGCAAAGATTATTTCTACCGCCCTTGTACTTTCAAATAGTGAAGATAATGTCCTTATAATTTTCCACAAAGTTGTTTTGGATAGCTCTATGTTATTGTTCTTTCTTAACCAAATCCTAAGTTTTCTTACAGTCACTGTTTCTTTGGCATCCAGTATTTTTATAATGCTGTATAATCGTGGATATAAAATCCAAAATTTTTATAATTTTAGGAGTCTCCGTGGCGAAGTAGTCAAGCCTTTTGACTCGGGTTCCAAAAGTCGTGGGTTCGATTCCGGGCCGCATCCTTCGGTTTACGAGTTAAATTTTTCGGAGACTTCTGTGGGTCGTCGCTAGAGCTGCGGAGTTCGTGCTTTGTGCGATGCTTTCCGTACTGCGGAAAGAGACCGAGCCATATGGGATAGAACCCGGTGCAATGAAGTCGACCCTGTCGTATATCAAGCGACTTTTTAAAGCATTTTTATAATAGCTCGCCTTATGACATCTTTGTCAAAGCTGTCGACGAAATGACCGTTTACTCAAACCCAATGCATGCATTGTTCTTTTTCGGAATTTGTAGTAGTATAAAACAGTTTCCTGCGAACAGCTCCTTGACAAAAATATGTGTACAACTTCATAGCGATTCTTTGAAGTGTATAATTTCGCATTCAATCCCATTGAAAAATATTCACACATTTCAATGTTAGCGATAAGTGGTAAGATTTAAAAAAAAAAAAAAAAAAAAAAAAAAAAAAAACATATTAATCAGGTTTCATGAAATAACCCACATTTTGAGACACCTCTGAATGAACAGTCCTAGTTTAAACAACGCGGGTAGTTGGCATAAGGCTAATCCCGTGAAAAAACTAACAATATTCAACACTGAGCGCTGATTGTCTGGCTACGCTGTAATACATTTAAAATTAAGAATTTCATCTCAGACCCGTAAATTATATACCGCATATAAACAAACTTTGAAATCTGCTGTAAAATCTCCAGAACAAACTTTTTTTTCTTGGGTGGACATAATGATAAGGTTATATACTAAATCTCATAATTTTCCCTCAGTTGGTTACTGAGATATGGATGTTTATATTGGAGCAAAAAAAAAAAGACGTACAATAGGCAAGATTACGCTCAATAATTTTCCAGTGCTTATTGAGCGACCGGCTCACATACCCCGTAAGTTATCAACGCGGCGAGAACCGATACCGATTCAAGCGCAGGTTACGTTACTCACGAGAATATACGGGATTACGGAGAAAGACGTCAACGCCTAGACCAGGGAGACCGGCTATATAGATGCAGAAATAATTATTCGTCGCCCATAGAAATAAAAAAGAGGAGCACGACAGGATGTGTGTTATCCTCAAGCCTATAGCTTAGATATTAACATCCAAAAAACGAAAACTATGATATTTAGCAGTGGAAAGGACAGGTCATCAATGAACATTATAGTAAACGGGGAGATACTAGAACAAGTAACAAGTTTATCCTATCTTGAATATGTGTTGTTTGTCCATCAAGAATGATGATGACCATTCATTTCATCCAGTGGGGTTGAAAGTATGGAGCCGTGGGTTCTAAGATGGCTGGTAAGGCCTATTTTGGCTCGAAATGTTCTTTGACAAAGTGGACAAAGAATGCTTGACGTTTCTGGAGGAGGATTTCCTGCAGTGGTTTTTCTGTCCTGTCTTTTCTTTACAGCTCTTGCAGTCCTGGTTGCCTCACACATGACTGCACCCTTTGCATATGTATGAATATGTAATAACAGATAATGACAGATCTGAAATAAAAATCAAATGTCCAAAAATGCTTTCTCATCTCATCTCATTATATTCCTCTTGTACCTTGCGGTGTCGAGGTGAAGTATAAACATCGTGAGAGTGCCCGATTATGGGCTTCATGTATCGATATTCCCATGGACTCTGCTATTCCCTCCGTCCAACGTTTACGTGGTCGGCCTCTTCCTCTGTTTCCATCTGGTGTGTACGTCATTGTTTGTTGTGGTATGCTGTTGAATGGTAACCTACTTGCATGACCAAACCATTTGACTTGCTGCCTTCTAATAAAAACTAGTGCTGCTATAACCCCCACTTTAGTCCTGATTTCTTCATTTCTGATCTTATCTCTTCTCGATATGTTGAGTATTCTTCTCAGGAATCTCATTTCTGTTGTTGTGATTTTTCTTTTCTCTTTTTCTGTCATTGTCCAGGTTTGGCAAAAATGCTTGCAATAGCATGAAATCAGTATTAACATCTAGAAAGATTAACAATGCATTCAAACTGAGAATTGTCAAATGTTACGTATATTCAACAGTATTGTATGGCGCGAAAGCCTGGACATTGAACAAGCAACTAGAAAGTCGAATGTGGAGATGTGAATATACAGAAGAATATGTCGTATTTCATGGACACAAAAATAATCAATTACAGAGGTTCTAGAAAACCTGGGAATGATGAGAGAGTTGATGAAATAAATTAAAAAGAGGCAAGTGAAATATTTCGGCCACGATAAAAGACATAATACTTTTATAAAAACCACCCTGGAGGGCAAGGTTTTTTTTTAGGGGCAAGCGAGCAAGAGGTAGACAACGATACAAGTGGGAAGATAACGTCAAGAGATGGAGGAACATCAGTCTGACAGAATGTAGTACAGTCAGGGCGAGAGACATATAGTGTTGGAGATCCATTGCTGCCAACCTTCATTATTTAGACGACAACTGATCGATTGATTGATTGATTGATTGATTGATTGATTGATTGATTGATTGATTGATTGATTGATTGATTGATTGATTGATTGATTGAGTAAATGAATAATACTTTATCTGAAATACTTAAAACATATAGTCACAGGTTTTGTTCAAATGTCGATACAACGAAATATGCTAGACAATAAATGATGCAACATCTTGTGTGTGGCTTCTGTGTGTAAATTCAATAAGGGAATACATTGTGTTTGAAGGCAGTTATAGCTATCTAAGATAAATATACAGTATCACTGTTAAGAGAGTGTTTACTATGCATTTGTTAAATTTATTGTTTTTGTTTTTTTAGGGAAACATAGTTTGTGACGGTGGCATGGAGGAATATCGTCAGCAGAGTTGATCCAGAAAACCTAAGACAGAGATCCGGGGAGAGACATGAATGCCAACGCCATTTGGCAAGGCACTTGATGTTGATGGTGATATATAATGTACTTAGATAGTGTTCAAATAGGTTGCGATTGTATGCATAGGGATTGGTGGTGTCTGTGATTCATTGTGCAAGATTGCTTCACAGCTATGCCGCGAAGTACACTAAGCTTGGTTTGTATAAGTGTAACCAAGGCTTAGAGAACAATCATATATTTAGTCGTTTGCTTTGTCTTGCGTTATAAACAATTACCAAAGGTTGCTAGCAACATATTGATATAGAATTTTTAAAACAAAATTAGTTTGATTTTATTAAAAAAAGTAAGTGTTTGCGGAGTTGTAGTATCTGAAGATGTTTATATACCTTATAATTTTCGGTAACCATTTTACTATAAATTAAACCCACAGCCCTTATCTGAAGTGGGTATAAGCGCTTCGTGATTGAATTGGAACGGACATCCCAGCTTGTAAAGCAATAGTCAATATGTGTCTGAATGTGAGAAATATAGAATATCTTTCTCGTGTTTTGATCAAGGAAATTTTTAGTTTTAGCTAGTTGATAGACTTTATTTCCTATTTGTTTAGCGAGCGCTTGAACATCGGAATTATAGGTTAGATTTCTAGCAATGATAAGACAGGGTGCTTTGTACCCAGTTACACGTTTTACAGACGACAGCGTCTGACATTAGGAACAAGTGTGCTTGTCGTACCGCCAACTGCACACTCCTAAAGGGGTGTCTTTAATTAGCCAGCACTAACCCCGATCTGAATGTGGTCAGCATGACCGAATGGATAATAATTCTCGATCTTAAACTTCCGATGTAGTGATGCCGAGATAACAGGTTCAACCCCTACACATGCCAGTTGGCCTACAATGTTCACTTCTCGTCCTTGACGTGGGGATGTAAATTACAAGCACCTCAGAAGTCGGAATGTGTTCGCCTGATAGCGAGGGACACTGGTAACAGGGACAGTTAATCTATATGCAAAAAGCAGTCCATGCACTAGAAGTAGTAGCACGTGTATGGCCTGTGCTTGAGTTTATAGCGAGAGAACAAAAAAACAAACAAACATTTGAATCTACAATGTATCACGCTATTTTATGGCTTTATGCTAACACTGTTCAAATTGATCATGCGCTGTTTCATCATACACCGTTAGCCAGGCATAACTAATTGGTCATCGCTTGTACTATGGCTGATAAACATGTTTCATTGTATATGTCGAAGCACGAAATGCGTTCCTTCAGATGTTTTAAAGTTCGTGTTTTCACGTGGCAATGGTGTGGATCTCGGGTATTAGTCAGATATGACTGAGCTACTGTATAACAGTAAACGTGCTTTCTGTTAAGCGGCGGTAGACATGCATGAAGTGTTGGCGAACGGTCTGCGTACCATCGATCGAAGCAGGCTGTTAAGCAAATTCAAGATCTGATGTCTCCAATTCATGCTTATTCCTAAACTCCTGTAGCCGCTGTTAATATATGATATAGGCACGACCACTGTGAAAGCGATTGGGAGGAAGATAAGCTGCTACATAAGGAAGTGGCTTGGAGCACCACCATGCCTCACGACGGTCGCACTATATTGTAAGCAGAGTAAGCTCGTCCTCCCGTTCCTGTTCTTCAAGGAAGAATTCAAAGTCGGAAAAGCCAGACGCGATGATGCTGCTTGAGTCTCCAGACGAAACAGTCAGTAGCTCACAGCCCGCGCTGAGAACGGGAAAGAAGTGGAGAGTCGTCAGCGCGGGCGAAGATGCCCAGGCAGCACTCCAGCTGAAGGTGGTCATGGGGCACACCCAGTCGGACAGAAGGGGGTTCGCGCACCATGACAGAGATCCGATGTGATCTTGAGCGACGACTAAGAAACGTGGAGACGTGCATGGTGGTTCAGTAGATCAATGAGTGAGAGGACGAAGAGCGAGTCCGTCTGGCTGTCCAACAGGCGCAGCAGGGCCAATTGATGTCATGGGAAGGTGTCTCTTCTTTCTTTCTGTCTGTCTTTCTTTCTTTCTTTCTTTCTTTCTTTCTTTCTTTCTTTCTTTCTTTCTTTCTTCTTCTTCTTCTTCTTCTTCAACAACAAATTTAAGCCAAGCCCTTTGTAGACTTGTTCATGGTGCCTTGGATTTTCCAACCCCCCCCCCTCCCCCTCCCACCTTTCTACCCGTTACAATGTGTACCCCACGTGGTAAAAGTACCCATGAAACACACAAAGACTGTGGCGCTGACGTCGCCAGTTTAAACCCACGCGCCATCCAGCGACTAAACCGAAACTATATGGAACCAGTAATTGTACCAACTCCACATAATCTATCGCTGCATGCAAACTCCGGCGTTTCCAAAAATCTCCAAGATTATACACCTCGGTTGTTTTGCCTGGAAACTGAGCCACAGTCTGTTGACAATGAAGTACTCAACCCATGTGGAAGAACCACTACCAGTCTGTTGGCAATAAAGTACCCAACCCACGTGGAAGAACTACTACCAGTCTGTTGACAATGAAGTACCCAAACCCCGTGGAAGAACCACTACCAGTCTGTTGACAATGAAGTACCCAAACCCCGTGGAAGAACCACTACCAGTCTGTTGGCAATAAAGTACTAAAACCCCGTGGAAGAATCACTACCAGTCTGTTGACAATGAAGTACCCAAACCCCTTGGAAGAACAACTACCAGTCTGTTGACAATGAAGTATCCAAACCCCGTGGAAGAACCACTACCAGTCTGTTGACAATGAAGTACCCAACCCACGTGGATGAACCACTACCAGTCTGTTGGCAATAAAGTACCCAAACCCCGTGGAAGAACCACTACCAGTCTGTTGACAATGAAGTACCCAAACCCCGAGGAAGAACCACTACCAGTCTGTTGACAATGAAGTACCCAAACCCCGAGGAAGAACCACTACCAGTCTGTTGACAATGAAGTACCCAAACCCCGAGGAAGAACCACTACCAAGCTGGCCCTAATTCTATCTGTTCTGTACGTGCAGTGCTGAATCATGACCTAGTTAAGATGCCTCTCCGAAAATGGCAAGTTCCAGTACCGGTCCAGTGCTCGTTCTTAAACATCTGGTGTGCTGATGCTGATGTGAGGGGTTTAACCCCTACAAGGTAAGCTGGACTAAAATGTTGACTTCTCATCCTTGACGTGGAGACGTAAATTACAAGTACCTCTGAAGTGGGAGTGGGTCGCCTGATGGCGAGGGACACTGGTAATAGGGAAAGCTAATCCACACGCAAAATTCAGTCCAGTGCTACGACAAGTAGCGTGTTTAAACTACGTTTGAGTTCACAACTAGCGAGAGCAAACAAAACACATCAAATAAATATATGGGCCTCACTTGCAAAAATGCAAGCCTGAAGCTTGGCGAGGTGAAGGAGAGGCCTGCAGCTCAATCCCTGGATGTATGACATTTTGGAACTAGATTGAAAGAAACAGTTCTATTTCAGTTTGACTTCTGTAGGCGTAAGCCCAGTTCAGGACTACATCCAGCTGCTCACTAATACATCTAGCTCAGAGTTCTCCGGCAGATCTACCAGTCAACCTACTGTCCATACAGAGTTCTCCGGCAGATCCACCAGCCAACCTACTGTCCACACAGAGTTCTCCAGCAGATCCACCAGCCAACCTACTGTCCATACAGAGTTCTCCGGAAGATCCACCAGACAACCTACTGTCCATACAGGGTTCTCCGGCACATCCACCAGCCACCCTACTGTCCATACAGGGTTCTCCGGCAGATCCACCAGCTAACCTACTGTCCATACATAGTTCTCCAGCAGATCCACCAGATAACCTACTGTCCATACAGAGTTCTCCGGCAGATCCACCAGCCAACCTACTGTCAATACAGAGTTCTCTGGCAGATCCACCAGCCAACCTACTGTCCATACAGAGTTATCTGGCAGATCCACCAGACAACCTACTGTCCATACAGAGTTCTCCAGCAGATCCACCAGTCAACCTACTGTCCATACAGAGTTCTCCGGCAGATCCACCAGACAACCTACTGTCCATACAGAGTTCTCCGGCAGATCCACCAGACAACCTACTGTCCATACAGAGTTCTCCGGCAGATCCACCAGACAACCTACTGTCCATACAGAGTTCTCCGGCAGATCCACCAGACAACCTACTGTCCATACAGAGTTCTCCGGCAGATCCACCAGACAACCTACTGTCCATACAGAGTTCTCCGGCAGATCCACCAGACAACCTACTGTCCATACAGAGTTCTCAGGCAGATCCACCAGACAACCTACTGTCCATACAGAGTTCTCAGGCAGATCCACCAGACAACCTACTGTCCATACAGAGTTCTCCGGCAGATCCACCAGACAACCTACTGTCCATACAGAGTTCTCCGGCAGATCCACCAGCCAACCTACTGTCCATACAGAGTTCTCCGGCAGATCCACCAGTCAACCTACTGTCCAAACAGAGTTCTCCGGCAGATCCACCAGTCAACCTACTGTCCATACAGAGTTCTCCGGCAGATCCACCAGGCAACCTACTGTCCATACAGAGTTCTCCGGCAGATCCACCAGTCAACCTACTGTCCATACAGAGGTCTCCGGCAGATCCACCAGGCAACCTACTGTCCATACAGAGTTCTCCGGCAGATCCACCAGTCAACCTACTGTCCATACAGAGTTCTCCGGCAGATCCACCAGTCAACCTACTGTCCATACAGAGTTCTCCGGCAGATCCACCAGTCAACATACTGTCCATACAGAGTTCTCCGGCAGATCCACCAGTCAACATACTGTCCATACAGAGTTCTCCGGCAGATCCACCTGTCAACCTACTGTCCATACAGAGTTCTCCGGCAGATCCACCAGTCAACCTACTGTCCATACAGAGTTCTCCGGCAGATCCACCAGTCAACCTACTGTCCATACAGAGTTCTCCGGCAGATCCACCAGCCAACCTACTGTACATACAGAGTTCTCCGGCAGATCCACCAGTCAACATACTGTCCATACAGAGTTCTCCGGCAGATCCACCAGACAACCTACTGTCCATACAGAGTTCTCCGGCAGATCCACCAGTCAACCTACTGTCCATACAGAGTTCTCCGGCAGATCCACCAGCCAACCTACTGTACATACAGAGTTCTCCGGCAGATCCACCAGTCAATCTACTGTCCATACAGAGTTCTCCGGCAGATCCACCAGCCAACCTACTGTACATACAGAGTTCTCCGGCAGATCCACCAGTCAATCTACATTCCATACAGAGTTCGCCAGCAGATCCACCAGTACAATCTACTGTCCAATCTGTCATAAGTAGAGACATATGTATTGTTTGGCGTTCATACAAGTAGGGACTAAAGGACGCACTAGACAACGTAACAATTAACAGCTTTAGTTACCGACCGAGATGTGACAGGTTGGCCCACCTCTCAGATCGTTTTGTTACTAGATGGAGATAGCCCTCAGTAAACCCCTCTATGTATCCTGTAGTAATTTTTATTTTTATCTATATTTTCAAATATTAGATAAAATCGTCTTTGGTTAGTGTATTTATATACATAAAACTATAGAGAGAGTTAAATACTATTTCTTCTTATAGTTAGAAGTAGATGTAGGGTAGAGTTCGTTTACAAGCCAAGAAATCAAGTCAGGCTGAATTTATATTCAGGTTTGGCTATGAAAAATAATTTGGCCACAGGAAGGGAACTCTCCTGGATGAGAAGTTAACTTCCGGTAGCACCCTAAGATCTGCCATTTTTTCTAGCAACCTGGAAGGAGCAGGAGCTATCACGTCAATTGGCTAAAATTGAACACCTGTCTGTGTTTAAACATATTTTATTGCTGGCTCTTGTTAAGCCGAAAAACCCTCTAAAACATAGAAAAGCCAATGATAGTCTCCACTCCCGATAGGCCAGTCAAAATCTAGTTGCAGGGTGAGTTAATAATAATTTTGTTAAACATTTTTCTGTGTGTCAAAATGCCGGCAAAATCTACCGGCCATGCCGATCGATAATAGATACTATTAATTAAAACTAGTGTTAGTTAACTAATATTAGAATTAGGACCATGTTTGTGCCATGTGGCTTGCCGACAAGGGTAAAACGAAAAGCTCGTCACATGTGGCATTAAAAACATGGATAAATTACATTACGTGATTCTCGAAATTAGGTATCTGCCTGCGGAAGGACACCTGAGTTAGTCAGTAGACGATTAGAGTTAAGATAATTTAATTATGTGCTTAAACTTCGGAACTAGCGGATTTCTCTAGATAAAATACTTATTAGTTGAAGGAATTAGTTCAGAGAGTGAATAAGTTACCATTAATTATTCTTTATTAATCTCTATCTTGCCCATAGTCAGATTACTACCATGTGGTCCAATATGGCCCACTTAACAAAGTTCAAACCTTGGGGGAATTCTCCAACCCTAATATTGTTCTTGTATATAGTGAAAGTAATCTTAAATCTAGCTAAGAAATCTTCTAGATAATTAATTATGTTTTAATTAATATAAGGAAGACTTGCTAGTAGTACAACTCATAACTCCTTATGTGAACTTGGGGTGTTTCATTGATTTTTAATGGTTCACTCGTGTACATCGTGAAGTTATAGTTGTTGTGTGTGATTTCATTTCATTCTATGGAATTCATCATGTGATGTTAATTCATCGTGTGGAGTGTAGTTTGTGTGTTTCCATACTTGGAAAATGATGTGTGGTGTTTCATCGATTTAATGGTTTGTTAATGTATATGTGACGTCGGAGTTGTGGCGTCTGAGTTCCATTCCATTGAAGTCATCCTATATGTACTGTTAAGTCATTATGTGAATTGTGGTTCATGTTTCCATGATTAATCGTGACTTAGAATATATATATTTGGAATGTGGTCTTTGAAGTAGAGCATTGTGATTGTACATGTTTGATCTAAATGTCAGCAGAGAGAATAGGATATCATTTGTGTGCTGTTTCCATTAGATCAGTGTGCTGTTGTAGATTTCAGATAAGGAATCAACCTGTAAATTTAAATAATACATGCTATGAAAATTTATGAGACAAGATGCCATGCAGGACATGGCCAGAAGAATTTACAAGGCTGTCTTGAAGGATTATTCACTCCTTCTCACTGTCATTCACAGAGCCTGCACCCTGATCATCTGTAGCCGTAGTCACGACCGGTGATTGAGCTACGAACCACTCACTTGATGCAGCAGAGAGTGGAGTCCATACCACGATCCAGTCAGCACTGCCAGCTTACCATCCAGGAGGCTACGAATTATCAGATGAGTGGCTACCCACCCGTTTGCCACTGCACAGCAATCCTAATTTGTCCGCTATTGGCTAAGTGTCTATGATTATATCATCTAGCTGAACATTATCTGGTCAAGATGTCAGGGATCTGCGTATCTCTTATGTGTCAGTGAGTTCCCAGTGGGGCTCACGTAGTGTTCTGTAGGATTAAACGTTATGTTATATTTGTATTTTTAACAACTGCGTCTGTCATCATAGTAGTCGAATTAGCATTATCAGATTGTGTGACGAGTGAAAGGACTACATCTATACGTATCATTCTGTCTTATCATTAGGCAGTGGGGGCTCATTATTCATCCAGGCACGTTAGCAGGAATAACTTGACATACTGTCTTCGTGTGTTAGTACAGTTAGTCGTCATAACTTTCCGCCTGGCACTGTTTAGAAGTAGTGATCCATTCTGGGACTTTGTTAATCATTCTTCTAGAACTTCGAGCCATTTGATCGCTTCTTCAGCAGTGGTTAGATTCTCTATTTGTAGAAGTCTATTTAGTATCTACTTTGATCCAATTCCATCCTAGTAGAATACGTTACGCGACACTGGGGGCTCGTCCGGGATGACAATCCTATAGATTGTTGGGTTCAGTCGAGTATCCAACTTCATAGATAGTTCTAACTTTCAGTCACTAAATAGAGATAGCTACTAATCATACTAGTTAATATATACATACTTATAATATAGGATTAACATAAGAATAGATATAAGATAACATAAGTTAGGGCAAAGGTGAATTGCTGGCAAACGGGTAAGTGTTGTGTCATTGTGTAACATTTTTTATGCTTGTCATTGAAGATATTTGTAAATCTTTGCGACAAACACATTCTTGATTAAGTGAGTGAGTTATCCAGGTGTATCAACAGATATATTATTACATAACTAACATGTCTTCTGAAAAGCCACCTACTAAGGAGGAACTGCGAGAACAAGGAACATTGTTAGGTTATGAGGGTGCAGAGTTGGAAAAATATGTAATAGAAGAAGGAAGAACATGGCGCCGAGAACAAAGGGACATCATCAAAGAGAGGGACGAACGAGAGGAAAGAATTAAATTAAAAATCCAGATGGCGGAAATTGAATCCAGACAGAAGATGCGACAAGCTGAATTGGACAACCAGTTGAAACAGGCTGAATTGGACAACCAGTTGAAACAGGCTGAATTGGACAACCAGTTGAAACAGGCTGAACTGGACAACCAGTTGAAGCAAGCAGAACTGGACAAGGAGTTGAAATTAGCTGAGCAGTTAAGACAGCACGAGTTAGAACTGAGGAGATTAGAACTACAAAATCCTGATGCCTCCAGATTTAGCAGTGCCAGCTCTCCAACTGACAGCCAAGACATTTCCTCAGGACCACATATTACTCCAGGATCAATGAGTTTTCCACTGGCCCACTTCGACCCGAAGGAGGATCAGATGGATGAATATCTTGACAAATTTGTGTTAATGTGTGAAGCCTACAATCTGCCTAAGGATAAATTTAATATTAAACTCTCCCAAGCACTTCGCGGTCCAGCGTATGACGTGTTTGCAAAACTCCCTCCAGGTCTTGAGAAGGACTTTGTCACACTCAAAAATGCTCTCTTGAAACGATATCAGTTAACTTCTAGTGCCTACAGGTTGAAGTTCCGTACCGCCAAACGGTCACAAGGAGAATCATTTCCTCAGTTCGCCTCACGGTTACACACTTATTTTAACAAGTGGGTAGAACTGAGTGATTTGGATGCTACTTATGACGGGCTGGAGGAACTAATACTTGTTGAGCAATTTAAAGATGTTCTTCCAAAACAGCTTCAAACATTTATTGCAGAGAATGGTGGCGCTCGGCTAGAGGAGGTTATCTCACTAGCCGAACGATATTTAACTGCCCATGGCGAAGTAGCTACCACTAAATCTTGTAATTCTTCTACTGCTCAAAATACTCCTGCAACACAGAATAAGGGTTTTCAGCAGAACAACTCTTACGGTAAAGACACCAGAGGGCACACTGGGGGTCCGCACCAAAATCCTGGTTTCCAAAAACAAAAACCACCAGCAAACAATAGTGGATGGGGTAAACCTTACTGCAAGAACTGCAAAAGTAATGATCACCACACGAGCGTGTGCAGAAATAATCCCCCTACCCAGTATGCTGCGTGTATGATTACGGGGGCAAGTACCCAACAGAACATATGTTCAAGTAATGGAACTAGGCCACCCACAGTTGAAACTATTCTGGTTAACGGTAGTCCAGTACTATGTCTCTATGACAGTGGACTCCAGTGTGATGCAATAATAGCTAAGCAGTTAGTGAAACCATCACAGTTAACAAAACAAACAGTTGTAGTTAAAGGGGCTACCAGGAGCTCTCCAACTATAATAGCTAAGATAGCCAAAGTACATGTGACATCTAAGTATGTCACTGGACTCATTTCAGCTGCAGTGATCGATGATCCGGTATATCCTTTCATGCTTGGTCGTAAGTATGTATATTTAGGAGAACCCTCATCACCAATGATAATGGCAGCAGTGGAGACCCGGAGTCAGGTTGCACAGTCACATGAACCTATACTCTCAATCAACCCTCTACCTCGGGAGATTAGGGCTGCACAAAATGAATGTCCGACTTTAGTATCTTGTTTTGGCAAACTGCCAAACGGTAGAAATCCTCCAGCAGCTGGAAATTTCTATTTAAAGGACAAGTTGTTGTACCATAGGGCAGGAACTATGGGTACCGAACACGGGCAACTTGTCGTGCCGAAACAATATCGTAATCAGATATTGCATATGGGACATACCATATCCTTCAGTGGACATATGACTGTAGGAGTTACTACCCAGCGTATTTCTTGTCATTATTTTTGGCCGGGAATGACTGCTGACATACGAAGATACGTCCAGTCTTGTCCGGAGTGTCAACATGGCTCCCCCAAGCAGTGGTCTACTCCTGTTTCCATAGGGGAAGGGTTAGTTTTGAACATTCCTTTTGAGCGAGTAGCTATAGACATTATTGGTCCACTGCCCACTTCTAAGAAGAAAAATACTTATATTTTAACTGTAGTAGATACAGGTACAATGTGGGCTGAAGCTACTGTACTGCCCTCCATCAATGCAACTAGGGTAGCAGAGGCTCTCCTAGAAATATTTACCAGAGTAGGATTCCCTATTCTTATTGTAAGTGATAATGGGTCATTATTGAATGAGAAGTTAAGGGGAGAAATCTCCGACATCTTCAGGAGGCACCATATCACCACAGGTTTTAGTCTCACAGAGAATAAGCGACTTGTGGTCAAATATACGGGGACTCTCAAATCGATCATGAACAAGTTAGTCCAGGAGAAACCAGATAGTTGGGACACGTACTTATCAGCAGCAATGTTTGCCTATCGAGAAGTACCACATGTCGCCACCGGTCTTCCACCTGCTACACTATTGTTCGGACGACCAATTAAAGGACCGCTGGAGGCTCTTTTGAGAACCTGGACTGATGAAGGAACAGATGAGAGTGTCGTCAAGTCTTCACAGTATGTAGAGGAACTGAAACAGAAACTGCACACGGGATGGAAATTAGCTAACTCCACTCTCCGTCGTGCCAGAAAACAACAGGCTTCCTTCTATAATAAATCTATTAGAAACCAGTCTCTAGAGGTAGGAGATAAAGTGCTCGTCTTATTAACCAAAGGGGATAATAAGTTAGAAATTGCTTGGCAAGGACCATTCATCATTAAAGAGAAGGTGTCCAGCAACAAGTACTCTGTTTCTATTCGCGGGAAAACTACCGTCTTCCACGTGAATTTACTCAAAAGACATTTTGAGAACAACACGAACCCACCAGTTCATATTATGACTCTGGCAGTGGTTGATAATGGATCCAAAGGGGATCAATCCAGATGGGAAGACAACCCCGACAGATGTGAGGAAGATGACGCGGCTGAACACGATCCCAACTTAGAGACGTCTAAAGGGAAAGTAAGGACGACGCGCATGAAGTATAGGGATCAAGACCAATTGGGTCGAAGGAGAGATGTTGGAATTGTAGGACCTTTATCAGTGACAGACGAAGGACACCCCGACCAACGAAAGCAAAGTCTCCAGAGAAGATTTCCATGGAAGCGACATCAAGCGAGGAGGTTTCTTAGAAGGTGTCTTAGAAACGAAGAGTCTGAGAATTGTGAATAGACATTGTGCTATTGATGAAGAGGGGGACCTGTCCAAATGACCCATAAACGTCAGAGTAAGGGCTGACAAAACTATATGAGAGTTCGGGCTAGAGAAAAAGTTGCTTCTCCAACTTTTTTGAACGATGGGCATTTGTGACAGGTTGGCCCACCTCTCAGATCGTTTTGTTACTAGATGGAGATAGCCCTCAGTAAACCCCTCTATGTATCCTGTAGTAATTTTTATTTTTATCTATATTTTCAAATATTAGATAAAATCGTCTTTGGTTAGTGTATTTATATACATAAAACTATAGAGAGAGTTAAATACTATTTCTTCTTATAGTTAGAAGTAGATGTAGGGTAGAGTTCGTTTACAAGCCAAGAAATCAAGTCAGGCTGAATTTATATTCAGGTTTGGCTATGAAAAATAATTTGGCCACAGGAAGGGAACTCTCCTGGATGAGAAGTTAACTTCCGGTAGCACCCTAAGATCTGCCATTTTTTCTAGCAACCTGGAAGGAGCAGGAGCTATCACGTCAATTGGCTAAAATTGAACACCTGTCTGTGTTTAAACATATTTTATTGCTGGCTCTTGTTAAGCCGAAAAACCCTCTAAAACATAGAAAAGCCAATGATAGTCTCCACTCCCGATAGGCCAGTCAAAATCTAGTTGCAGGGTGAGTTAATAATAATTTTGTTAAACATTTTTCTGTGTGTCAAAATGCCGGCAAAATCTACCGGCCATGCCGATCGATAATAGATACTATTAATTAAAACTAGTGTTAGTTAACTAATATTAGAATTAGGACCATGTTTGTGCCATGTGGCTTGCCGACAAGGGTAAAACGAAAAGCTCGTCACATGTGGCATTAAAAACATGGATAAATTACATTACGTGATTCTCGAAATTAGGTATCTGCCTGCGGAAGGACACCTGAGTTAGTCAGTAGACGATTAGAGTTAAGATAATTTAATTATGTGCTTAAACTTCGGAACTAGCGGATTTCTCTAGATAAAATACTTATTAGTTGAAGGAATTAGTTCAGAGAGTGAATAAGTTACCATTAATTATTCTTTATTAATCTCTATCTTGCCCATAGTCAGATTACTACCATGTGGTCCAATATGGCCCACTTAACAAAGTTCAAACCTTGGGGGAATTCTCCAACCCTAATATTGTTCTTGTATATAGTGAAAGTAATCTTAAATCTAGCTAAGAAATCTTCTAGATAATTAATTATGTTTTAATTAATATAAGGAAGACTTGCTAGTAGTACAACTCATAACTCCTTATGTGAACTTGGGGTGTTTCATTGATTTTTAATGGTTCACTCGTGTACATCGTGAAGTTATAGTTGTTGTGTGTGATTTCATTTCATTCTATGGAATTCATCATGTGATGTTAATTCATCGTGTGGAGTGTAGTTTGTGTGTTTCCATACTTGGAAAATGATGTGTGGTGTTTCATCGATTTAATGGTTTGTTAATGTATATGTGACGTCGGAGTTGTGGCGTCTGAGTTCCATTCCATTGAAGTCATCCTATATGTACTGTTAAGTCATTATGTGAATTGTGGTTCATGTTTCCATGATTAATCGTGACTTAGAATATATATATTTGGAATGTGGTCTTTGAAGTAGAGCATTGTGATTGTACATGTTTGATCTAAATGTCAGCAGAGAGAATAGGATATCATTTGTGTGCTGTTTCCATTAGATCAGTGTGCTGTTGTAGATTTCAGATAAGGAATCAACCTGTAAATTTAAATAATACATGCTATGAAAATTTATGAGACAAGATGCCATGCAGGACATGGCCAGAAGAATTTACAAGGCTGTCTTGAAGGATTATTCACTCCTTCTCACTGTCATTCACAGAGCCTGCACCCTGATCATCTGTAGCCGTAGTCACGACCGGTGATTGAGCTACGAACCACTCACTTGATGCAGCAGAGAGTGGAGTCCATACCACGATCCAGTCAGCACTGCCAGCTTACCATCCAGGAGGCTACGAATTATCAGATGAGTGGCTACCCACCCGTTTGCCACTGCACAGCAATCCTAATTTGTCCGCTATTGGCTAAGTGTCTATGATTATATCATCTAGCTGAACATTATCTGGTCAAGATGTCAGGGATCTGCGTATCTCTTATGTGTCAGTGAGTTCCCAGTGGGGCTCACGTAGTGTTCTGTAGGATTAAACGTTATGTTATATTTGTATTTTTAACAACTGCGTCTGTCATCATAGTAGTCGAATTAGCATCATCAGATTGTGTGACGAGTGAAAGGACTACATCTATACGTATCATTCTGTCTTATCATTAGGCAGTGGGGGCTCATTATTCATCCAGGCACGTTAGCAGGAATAACTTGACATACTGTCTTCGTGTGTTAGTACAGTTAGTCGTCATAACTTTCCGCCTGGCACTGTTTAGAAGTAGTGATCCATTCTGGGACTTTGTTAATCATTCTTCTAGAACTTCGAGCCATTTGATCGCTTCTTCAGCAGTGGTTAGATTCTCTATTTGTAGAAGTCTATTTAGTATCTACTTTGATCCAATTCCATCCTAGTAGAATACGTTACGCGACACGAGATTCGAACCTGTCACCTACACATGACGACAGTTTCTCGCTGTAGGAACTAGTGTACTCTGACGTATGAACAACTAGACACCCTTAAAATGGTGTCTTCGTTAGCCAGGTCTATCATCCACATTAACCCACAACGATGGAATATGGACAGAATTCGTATCTAGCCATTGAGATAGCACCATGGGTCTCAGAATTGTTCATTCATTCAGTAGCATGTCCTTTGCAGAACCTTGCTCCTGTAACAACCTTCCGGAAAACCTCTCGGTCATAAGCAAGATGTCCGCGTCCGATACACCCATCCGGAGATCAACTGCCACCGCTTGCAGCTATCGTCTGTTTGGCTTTTCCCTCAGAATTGTATCACGTCAAATAACAAACACAGAAACACATCTGACCGTAATACTGTGTCCAGTATATTAACGAACATTTAAAAGAAGAGAAAACATTGGTCGGTTCCAATGCTGTACACGTATTACACAGAAATATCAATTGGGGACAGGTTCGAATCCCGGTCGGTAACTATAACTTTCAATTGTTATGTTGTCTAGTGCGTCCTCTAGTCTCTACTTCTCTCTTCTACTTCTATGAGCGTCAAACAAAATATATGTTTTTATTTACGAACTGTCTTGTTGGCCTCAAAGGCTTCCCCAATTGATTTTTCTGTGTATTTCGTATCCAATATGTCGCCTCAACAGAGAAACCGGAAGACGACGAGCACAAATACCTGGATGGATTGGACATATGTCATAAACGGAATACAAACCTGGATAACTTGGCCACGTGACATAATTAGAATAAAAACACCGACGCGATGTCGATTGGCGATGGTGCGAGATGGCAAATCATGGCCGCCCAAGCTTATGAACAAAACTGGTGGAACTGCGTTAAAGCTTCATCCATCACGTGCCATGCCGATAAGCGTGGGCGATCATGTTCTGCCATCGCACTCGATCACCAGAGTCGTGAATCAGCTCCGTGTTCCTGTCTCGACCATGCCACGTGGCCAAGCCATCTAGGTATTTACTTCTCGGTCTTCCCCTTGGTCTCTTCCATTCGAACATGCCAGTCGTCACCAAGTTCTCCTAGTCATTTCTTCTAGTACCATGCCCAAAAACTTTTGACTGTCTACATCTAATGACTCTAATAAGTTTACGATCTTCATTTGTTTTTCTGTCTGACCATGGTATTCTTTGCATTTTCCACAGAAACCACATTTCCACAGACGTCAGCTGTTTTTTTTTTTTTAGCTTGACTGCGCATTGTCCACGCTTCACATTCATACAAAAGTACAGGTTCTATGTAGAACTTCAACACTCTTTTTCTCGTTTCAGTTGATATATTTTTATTGGTCAGTATGTTTTTCATCTTGCAAAAGGCTACCTTCGCGATGGAAATTCTTGTTTTAATCTCTTCAAGGCATCTCCCATCAGATGTTATGACTGTGCCGAGATAACAGTATCGATTCACTTGTTTAAGAATATGCCCATTTGCTCGTATATCACATTGCGGTATTTCCTTCTTCCCTGTGACGACCATAACCTGTGCCTTCTTAATATTCAGTTCTAATCCTAGTTGTTCACTGTGTGCAACTACCACATCTACTAAATGTCGCAGGTCCTGTTAATTGTCAGCAATCAAGACTGTCTCATCTGTATATCAAATGTTATTGATGTATCGTCCCCCAATGTTGATTCCTTCCATATCTTCCATATTACTGAAAATATTTTCACTGTACAGGGAAAAAAGATCTGGAGACATTACACATCCCTGTCTTACACCTCTTTTAATAGGCTGATATTGACCTACATCGTTATCAATTCTGAGGCAGCTTGTTGTTTCCAATATATGTTGTTGTTGTTTTTTTTACAAGTCTAAGGTCTTTTCCATCAATTTGTTGATCTTCAAGCATCCTTATCATGTCGACACGTCTCACTTTATCGAAAGCCTTTGTGCAGTCAATAAAGCAAAGATATAGATCTTTGTTTACTTCTATAGAACGCCCAATTACTGTTCTCAGTATATACACAGCATTTACTGTGCCCTTGCCTTCTACAAACCCACATTGTTCTTCTCCTATTTCGGGTTGTATTTTCTTCCTAACTCTTTGCATGATAATTCTCAGCAGAATCTTCGTGATGTGGCTCATTATACTAATTGTTCGATGTTGATCGCGTTCCAAGGCTTCTGATTTCTTCGGGATTGCAATAAATATAGAATAACATAATTCAGGAGGTATATCTCCAGTATCGTCGTATATTGCGATCAGCAGTCTGGTGACGGTCTATTCCATATTCTTCTAAGGCTTTGATCATTTATAATGTGATGTTATCTTCATATGGTTAAGAGCATTCTGAACTTCCATCTAAAGCGTTATGTCTTATGACACAGCGTTAAATCTGCGAAAACGTAAATAATATAAAATAACACAAAATAATGTAGCCTTAAGTAAGAAAACAATTACGGAAAACATAGGACGTTGCGGAGACTAGCCTTCATCAGAAACCACAAAGAAGACACTACAGTGACTACATTAATGTGCTATTTGTCTCATAATCCCTTGACGCTTGTATCTCTCTCTCTCTCTCTCTCTCTCTCTCTCTCTCTCACTCTCTCTCGCTCTGTGTGCGTGCGTGCGTGCGTGTGTGTGTGTGTGTGTGTGTGTGTGTGTGTGTGTGTGTGTTCATCCCATGAGCTTCTTCGTCATTTTGTGTGTTGTTTTGTTTTCGCACTCCGTTATGATCTCAGCAGCAACAAACCCCTTGTATCGATATCAATATATATCGGCGCTGTGACGAGGGTGTGTTCAACGAACGCAAATAGCAATCCCGCATATCCAGTTCGAATCACAGCTACGGGCGATTTGGTAGCTGACATCGCGCGCTGGTTTTCATACAATGGTATGAGTGCTGGTCGGTCAGAAAGCAAAGGCAAACAACTGACCGTAAACTTGCCAAGTAAACATAAACAGTCCAAAAATGTTGGGGTTGACAGCGATGTCCTGTAAAGTATTTGCAGCTCACTTTTGTATGTACATATATGGCGATGGTTATTATTACTATTTTTTTTTTTCTTTTCGCTTGCTTTAAACTCGATCGTAATCCACTCATCCATGCATTCATTTATCGTGTGCCATGCCGATAAACGTGGGCGGTCATGTTTCGTCAGATTTACTCGATTACCAGAGTTGTGGATCAGTCCTATGTTCTTATCTCGACCACACCACGTAGCCAAGCTATTCAGGTATTTACTTCTCTGTCTTCCTATTGTTCTCTTCTTCTCGATCTTGTCAGTTGTCACCAGGTTCTCCAGCATATTTCTTCTCATAACGTGACCAAACCAGTGCCACAAGTCTGCTGCTACTACTTGTTGCTGCTACTATTAGAAAGTGCACAGGACTGATGTTTGCGTGAGGGTAGCTTTCTCTGTTACCAATGTCCCTCGCCATCAGGCCAACCCATTCCAACTTCCGAGGTCCTTGTAATTCACGTTCCCAGTTCAAGGACGAGTAGTCAGCATTTACGTCCACATGACTAGTGTGTGATGATATTGATGATGATGAATTAAACACACACACACACACACACACACACACACACACACACACACACACACAGGGTGTTTGTAAAGTCTCACTACACTTTGTCTGCAGAACATATTTGAAAAATGAAGTACATGACGTACTCCACAGTCCATCGTGAAGCAAAAGGCAGAGAATGGTTGTCGTCTGCTGGGGTAATTCTTTGCACTGCAAACAGAATGGTGTTTAGTTTAGTTTAGTTTAGTCGACGGATCAACATCACGGAACACGGGTGTAACCCATAAGTGCTCCGTTCTACTCCTAACTCAAGCCTGAGTCCGGAGAATCTCAGCTCAGTGTACGAACTCCGTAGCACCGTCGAGTATCCTGAAATACTTTGGGTAGATTTGTAACTCGAAGTTTTGCCCGCGCAGCGCCATTAGGCTACTTACTCTTTTTTTCGATTTCCAACTGCGAGGGGATCTTTTACGTGCGCAACAATACACACGGGCGTCCAATCTCGCTACCTAGGGACCAGAGGAAATTTTGTTACTAGAAGTCCACGTGAAATAATCCCGGCCCTCACCGGGGCTTGAACCAGGGACCTCCAGCACTCGAGGCGGACACCATACCTCGTGACCACTCAGCCCAACACAGAATGATGATATTAAGGGAAGAAAGATGTTTCTTTTGGTTGAACAAGTGTTTCGAAATGGCTGTCTATACACACGGAAATAACAACAGACACGTTGCAAAAGGCATTTGACAATATGAAGAGACGTGTGCAGTCATGTCTTGAAGCCCATGGTGGACATTTCCAACACCTTTTATAATTAATGCTGCATTGGTACTTTCCAGCTTCCCCAAAACAGCGTTAGATCATAGCAGTAACTTCTTTTCTTTTCTTTTCTCTTCTTTTCTTTTCATAGCAGTGACTATTGTAACTAACTGAGTGAATTTTTAAGCACATTTTCTTATGACGTCATGTACTTCATGTTTCAAATTTGATCAACATACAAAGTGTAGTGAGACTTTACATACACCCTGTATATTCACACACACACACACACACACACACACACACACACACACACACACACACACACACACACACTACATACACAATGGTTTGATTTCTCATGCCTAGAAAAGACAGGTCTGGTGTGTGTCAAAGGTAGTCGGCCCACGCGCTACCTACCTGCCACCGAGCAGCCAAGGGTTGTACAAGCTGTAGCGTTCTCGGAATGACTCAGGAAACAAGCTGATACTGCCTTTTTCACGTGTCGTGTTGTGTCAACGATTGTCCGCGTGTTGCTTCTGTCTGTGTCAACTGTTTAGGCAGAGGTTAGACAGGATTTGTTTTGATGCCTTATTTTCTTATTTTTCTTTCTCTCTCTTTCTCTTTCTCTTCTCTCTCTCTCTCTCTCTCTCTCTCTCTCTCTCTCTCTCTCTCTCTCTCTTTGTGTGTGTGTATGTGTGTGTGTGTCTGTCTTGCTTTCATAATGTATGTATGTCTGCTCCGTGCTTTCTCTCTCTCTCTCTCTCTCTCTCTCTCTCTCTCTCTCTCTCTCTCTCTCTCTCGTCCATTGTCTTCTACATTTGTATAGTTATTTTACTGTATACATCTCTGTTCTCATTTATCCCTTTCTGTTTCTTATATTATGTATTCTCCCTGACTGCCCTCACTGTAGTTGGGGGGAAGCGAAGGAAACAAAACACAGGCCACTCAGAGATTTAGAGGAATCTATTACCTACCCATGGCCCCAACATTCCCAATTTGGGAGTTATGCTGACGTCACGTCACGCTAGAATACCCTCAACCACAGGTCACTCAAATTTGGCTGGTCCCCCGTCCGTGCTTAGACAAAAAGAGAACTGGCAGTTTGACATATGAACTGCCCACGTGTTGAATGGGGCAATCTGTTTCATATTTGATGTCCTTGCGTTTACTAACATTTTGTTTGCACTCGGTTTGCAAGCAGTTCTTTGAAAACAAAAGAATGTAAAATATTAACTAATTCAGTGTCGAACAAAAAGTAAGTATGGAGCAAACAAAAATGGATGGCAAACATAGGAAGTAAGGGTGTGTCACAGTTATGTCTTTATAGTTGTTAATAATGCAGTAGATATGCTCTATTATGTCGCAATGACATTTCGGCGATATATAAGCCCATTACAGATACGGAAGGTGGCTAACAAACTCCCATGGCACTTAACCAGTTCATGGACACAGAAAAGATAACCGATTGATGGACAGAATATACAAAAGAGTTGTATTATTGCGATCGTAGATCAGAAACAAACACTTGCCATCAAAGTGAATGACCGCCAATACTGAAAGCATAAGTTGAAGATGCTATACTATACATGTATCTGTGTGATTTGTATTCATCCGTTGAGCGTCTTCGTCATATTGCGTGTGTGTGCGTGTGCGTGTGTGTGTGTGTGTGTTCGTGTGTGTGTGTGTGTGTATGTGTGTGTTCGTGTGTGTGTGTGTGTGTGTGTGTGTTTTATTTTTATTTTCGTCACTCCGTTATGAGCTCGGCAGCAGTAATCCCCTTTTATCGATGTCAATACGTATCGGCGTTGTGGCGGGAGACTCCGTGGCGAAGTTGTCAAGCCGTCAGACTCGGGCTTCGAAGGTTGTGGCTGCGATTCCGGGCCGCGTCCTTCGGTTCATGGGTGCATTTTTTCCGGAGACTCATGGGGGTTGTCGCTGGAGCTACAGAGTTCGTGCTTTGTGCGACGCTTTCCGCGCTGCGGAAATAGACTGAGCCATATGGGATAAAACCCGGTGCAATGAAGTCGACCCTGTAGACTTTAAAACGACTTTTTTATCGGTATTGTGGCGATGGGAATTTCAACGAACGCAATTTGCGATTTGGAAGCTGACCGTCGCGCGCTGGTATTCACACAAAGATGTGAGTGCGGGTCGTTCAGAAAGCAGAGGCAAACCACTGACGGTAAAATTATCAAGTAATCACAAACAGCACCCCAAAAAAGTTATGGTTGACTGCGATGTCCTGTCAAGGCTACGCAACACACTTTTTTATGTGCACATCATATAAAGATGATGGTTATTATTACTATTTTTGTTTTTCCGTTCACTCGCTTTAAACTCGATCGTAGTCCACACACCTACTGCTAGTACTGGTTTTAGCTAATGGTAGAAAGTGCACTAGAATGATGTTTGCATGAGGGTTGGCTTTCTTGTTTGCCAGTGTTTCTCGCCATCAGGCGAACCCATTCCGACTTCTGAGGTACTTATAATTTACGTTCCAAGGTCAAGGACGAGGAGTCAACATTTAAGTCCAACTGATTAGTGTGTGATGATATTGATGATTATGAATTAAATTCACACACATATATATCTACACACACGCGCGCGCACGCGCGCGCGCGCGCACGCGTACACAGTGGTTTGATTTCTCAAACCTAGGTCATCAAGAGCCGGTCTCTCTGGCCTAGGGAGTTACACGACTTTCTCCGTAATCCCGTTTATCCACGCAGGGTCTCGCAGCGGGTGGGACTGGAAGCGACTCTATCCCCGCTGGTGACTTGCGGGATAATTGAGCCGGCCGCTCAGAAAGCAATGGCAAACTACTGAGCGTAATCTTGCCAAGAAATCAACAATCAGCTGAAAGATGCTGATGTTGACAGCGATGTCCTTTAAAAGGATATGCGAATTTTTTAAAAAAAGGTCATCAAGAAACCTAGAAAAGACAAGCAGGTGTATTTCTAATGTAGTCGGCCATGTGCTACGAGCAACAAAGAGTGGTACAAGCTACAATACTTGGAATTGAATGACCCAGAAAACCGGCTGGCACTGCCTATATCACGTGTGGTGTAGTCCTACACATTGAGAACGTTCACGGAAAGATTGATTGAAATGAAGTGATATGACTAGCTGTGCTCTGTTGACTACACGAAAGCATTTGATAAGGTGGAAAATTGGCACCTTGCCGTCTTGACAGACGATAGTTTGTTACACTGTGCGTCAAAAAGGCTTAATAACTACAACCCATGACGGTAACGAATTAGACTAATCAGACCAACTCGCGCTGTACATTTTTGTCCACAATGGATGCATATGAACACATGGTCATTCTCACCATCACGCACCATCTTACGTCTCACGCGCTCAGTGTGTAACCTATCTAAAATCATTGTCTCCTGTATCTTTATTCCGTTTTTTTATTTTTTCGCTCCTTCGCCTTGAACTCAAGCGTAGTCCTTACACACTACTTTCTAGTAGTGCTGGACTGAATTTTGCGTGTGTAGATTAGCTTTCCCTATTAGCAGTGTCCCTCGCCATCAGACGAACCCACTCCGACTTCAGAGGTACTTGTAATTTATGTCCCAATGTCATGGACGACAGGTCAACTGTCCGGTGTAGGGTTTGAACCACTTACCTCGGCATCAGAACACCGGATGTTTAAGGACAATCATTCTTATCCATTGGGCCTCTGCTGATCTACATTTCGGTTCTGATATTTGCCTGTCCATATCACAAAGCATGGGTTGAAATTTTGAGACCATGTGAGGCCCATGCAGCATGATCCCTCTCTCCCTCCAGAGGACATGTATAAGGTGAAAAATGAATAAATTATTACTATGTTGAAATGTTAAACACTGATGGTAAAGATCTAAAAATAATACAGAACATGTATTGGCAACACAGAGCAGCCATAAGAATTGACAACTAATTAGGGACTTTTCAGCAGATTTAGGTAAGAGGTAAGATGAGTATGGTATAGGCAGAATTG
Source organism: Cepaea hortensis (assembly GCA_963921405.1). Taxonomy (NCBI): domain Eukaryota; kingdom Metazoa; phylum Mollusca; class Gastropoda; order Stylommatophora; family Helicidae; genus Cepaea; species Cepaea hortensis. The sequence continues at coordinate 104,678,429 of OY992876.1, read as the reverse complement.
CTGCCTAAATGGAATGGCTGACATGAAACATGATGATATGGTCTGTTTCACGTCTCGTTTTACCAACGATTGTCCGTGTGTGTTTTCTGTCTGTTTCACGTGCAGTGGCGTGCAGTGGGGGTGCGGGGTTGCGACGGCCCCGGGCTTCCAGCCGGGAGGGGGGCATCCAATTAGGGAGATGGGGCAGCACAGTGCAGTGGGAGGGGAGGAGAAATGAATTAGGGAAAAGAACAATTTAGGGACCTCCAATTAAGGGGTTGGCCCCGGGCATCAAAGAAGCTCTGCACGCCACTGTTCACGTGTTGGTTTATCAACGATTGTCCGTGTGTGTTTTCTGCCTGTTTCAATTGTTTAGGCTGGACTTGGGTTGTTGTCTTTCTTTTATTTCTTTCGATCTTTATTTTCTTCTTGCATTTATTTTGTCTGCCTGTCTGGGTTTTTTTTCAGTCTGTTTTCCTCGCTTTCTCTCTCTCTCTCTCTCTCTCTCTCTCTCTCTCTCTCTCTCTCTCTCTCTATCTCTGTCTGTCTGTCTCTCTCTCTCTCTCTTCGTGTGAGCGTGTGTGTGTATGTGTGTGCGTCTTATTTCATGTTTTTCTTCTTCTCTCTCTTTCTCATCTCTCTCTCTGTCTCTCTCTCTCTATCTTTCTCTCTGTTTCTGTCTCTCTCTCTCTCTCTCTTCGTGTGAGCGTGTGTGTGTATGTGTGTGCGTCTTATTTCATGTTTTTCTTCTTCTCTCTCTTTCTCATCTCTCTCTCTGTCTCTCTCTCTATCTTTCTCTCTGTTTCTGTCTCTCTCTCTCTCTCTCTCTCTCTCTCTCTCTCTCTCTCTTCGTGTGAGCGTGTGTGTGTATGTGTGTGCATCTCTCTCTCTTGCTTTATTTCATGATTTTGTTCTTCTCTCTCTTTCTCCTCTCTCTCTCTCTCTCTCTCTCTCTCTCTCTCTCTCTCTCTCTCTCTCCCTCTCTCTCTCTCTCTCTCTCCGTTTCTTATACATGTGTATAACCTTTTACTATATACATCTATGTTCTCATTTCTCCTTTTATGTTTGTATTTTTGTACGTATTCCTCCTATCTGCCCTCACTGTAGTTGGAGGGAAGCGAAGTGAAACAAGACACAAGCCACATACAGACTCAGAGGATTCCATGACTATCCCGTGGCGCACATATCCCAGCATTCAATGTTTGAATGTGTGACGTCACGTCACGTTACAATACCCGCAACCACAGGTCACTCAAACTGGACTGGTCCTCTGTCGGCGCTCAACTGAAAAGAGAATTGACAGTTTGGACAAATTAACTGCCCACGTGTTGAATAGAACACTCACGTGTTGAATATGACACTCTGTTTCATATCTGAAGTCTTTCAGCTTAGTAACATTTGTATGTCCACTGCTTGCTTGCGTTTATTTTACATGAAGTCATATTATCTGTCAGTGTTGTTGTTTTTGTTTTTTTTTAGCATATCCTTTACAGGACTTAGCTGTCAACACCAGCATCTTTCAGCTGTATGTTGATCTCTTGGCAAGATTACGCTCAGTAGTTTGCCATTGCTTTCTGAGCGGCCGGCTCAGTATCCCGCAAGTCACGAGCGGGGGTCGAACCGCCTCAGCTCTCGCTCCGCTACGAGACTCTGCGTTATAAACGGGATTACAGAGAGAAAGTGTTGTAACCCCACAGCCAGAGAGACCGGCTCAGTGTTGTTACTGTAGTCTAAACATAGAAGCCACAAGCTTTCATCCCCACCCAGTACTCACAGGTGGCTTCCCACTAACAAAGGACTGGCATCTATGGGAGTGAGGCTGAGGTAGAGGCTTTCATCCCCACACCCAGTACTCACAGGTGGCTTCCCACTAACAAAGGACTGGCATCTATGGGAGTGAGGCTGAGGTAGAGGCTTTCATCCCCACACCCAGTACTCACAGGTGGCTTCCCACTAACAAAGGACTGGCATTTATGGGAGTGAGGCTGAGGTAGAGGCTTTCATCCCCACACCCAGTACTCACAGGTGGCTTCCCACTAACAAAGGACTGGCATCTATGAAAGTGAGGCTGAGGCAGAGGCTTTCATCCCAACCTAGTACTCTCAGGCGGCTTCCCACCAACAAAGGACTCCCATCGATGAAAGAGGCTGGGGTAGAGGCTTTCATCCCCACCCCCAGTGCCGAAGTTCCACCCCCGCGGGGACTGTGCGGCCACTCCAAGGTCAAACACCAGCAGGAGGGGGAGGGGATTGTGAGTGTTCATGGAACTGCACACCTGCTGAGAGAGGCAAGCTTGCTTGTAACCAGGTCATGATGCAGAACAGCACGTGCAGACTGGCGGGGTTTCAGCCTAGGTTGGGGAGGTCAGCATGGCTGAATAGATAAGAGCTCTCGCTCTTAAATTTCCCTGTGCTGCTGCCGAAGTAGCTGGTTTAATCCCTACACTTGACTGTTGGACAAAATATTGTCTCGTCCTTGACTTGGGGACGTAAATTACAAGTACCTCAGAAGTCGGAGTGGATTCGCATGATGGCGAGGGACGCTGGTAATAGGGAAAACTAAGCCTCTCGCAAACATAAATCCAGTGCACTAGAAGTAGTAGCACGTATATGGACTACGCATGAGTTCTAAGCAAGTGAACGCTAAAAAAAAGCCTAGGTTGGTCATATTTCCTCCCTCTTGTCCATTCGGCCATGCTGACCCCCACTACAATGTCAACTTCTCGATCTTGACATAGCGACGTCAATTACAAGTATGATATTTTACGACAATTATGCATAGTGTACTTGTGCGGGCTGTTGGTTTGTCGAGACCCCTGTCTGTTCCACTTTTCACATGCGGCAGTGAGGAACATTTTGTGTGATATTCACTGGCACAGGAACGGAGCATAATGGAACAACCGTGAAGTTGGATCCACGACTAACTAACTGACTAAATAACTAACTAACAAGTTTGAGTTCAATGCGCGCGATGGCTAAAAAAAGAAAACATAACCAGGTTGTTCATGTTTCCTCCGTGGATATTTGGAACGTCAATGACAACAGACTCCAGCCTAACGCCCAGAGGAGGCACTTCCGGTAAAGCTTATCTACGATGAGAACTATTCTTATCACTAAAGATAACAATGTTTGTCTGGGATAAAGTGTCTGCCAGTATGAGTCCATAGATGGTGGATGCTATTAATGTCTAGGTACTGTCTTCTACTGTCTTCTACTGTAGAGACTTCTTTATGTGTTCTCTCGCTGTGAACCCCAGCGTATTCCCATACACGTGTTACTACTTCTAGCACTGAACTGATTTCTGCGTGTAGATTAGCTTTCTCTATTACCAGTGTCCTTCGCCATCAGGCCAACCCTGCTCTGACTTGTAACTTGCGTCCTCAAGTCAACAACGGGAAGTCAACATTTTAGTCCAACTGATCGGGATAGGGGTTAAACTCACTACCTCGCCATCAGCACACAGGGTGTTTAAGAACGAGCGCTCTTATCAATGCGGCCATGCCGACCTCATAGAGACTTTGTATAATGTATTTTTGTACACCGATAGAGGTCTTCGGAATGATGTCTGTCTGATTGACTGTCTTTTTTCTTGCGTCTGTCTGTCTATCTGTCTTTTTTTTCCCCTTACGTCTGTCTGTCTTCGGTCGGTCGGTCGGTCGGAAGGTCGTTCGGTCGGTAGATCGGTCGGTCGGTCGGAAGGTCGTTCGGTCGGTAGATCGGTCGGTCGGTCGGTCTGTCTGTCTGTCTGTCTGTCTGTCTGTCTGTCTTTTCTTACTTATTTCTTCGGCAACCTCCGTGGCGAAGTGGTCAAACCGTTTGACTCGGCCTCCGAAAGTTGTGGGTTCGATTCCGGGCAGCGCCCTTCGGTTCACGAGTTAAATTTTTCGGAGACTCATGTGGGTCGTCGCTGGAGCTACGGAGTTCGTGCTTTGTGAGGCGCTTTCCACTCTGCGAGACAGAGCTATATGGGATAACACCCAGTGCAATGAAGTCGACCCTGTAGAATTTTAAGAGACATGTTTTTACTTATTTCTTTCTTTCTTTATTTCTGTCTTTCTTTCGGTCGGTCGCCGATTTTTATTACCTTTTATCTCTGTAGTTTTCTTTTTCTTTCTCAATGTCTTTCTTTCTCTCTTCTTTCTACCTCTCCGTTTTCTTTATCTTGTTTTGCATGCTTCAACATGATTATATTTCTCTTATTTTATTTATATCTTTCCCAATCCCATCGTTTTTCGTTTGTTTGGATGTTTCTTCGGGGCCTTCTTCTTACACCCTGCATCCCCCACTGTGACACAGACCCTCAAACCAACTCATCCAAACTCTCCTATCCTTAGCTATCGCAGGCAGCTCGGCCCATGTCCTCTGCTAGTGATGCCTTTCTCGCGCCACACAGATTTCCAACATGCCAGGTGCCAGTTCCGGAGATTTTCCAAGGTAAAAGGAAGGAACAAGCTCCGTGGCGAAGGTGTTAAGGAAGCAGTTCTTAATCCCGCATACCGCTTTAGAAGCACACTTTGGGCGATGTGGCAGCAGACCGCCTTACGTTGGTTTTTTTTTTAATGAAAGGATATGGGTGCCGGTCGTTCAGAAAGCAATGGCAAATTAGTGAACGTAAGCTTGCCAAGAGCAAAAAAAACAAAAAACAAAAAAAAATGCTGGTGTTGACTGAGACGTCATGCAAAAGATATACAACTAACTGTTCATGGTTGACTGGATTTTGCAGCTGAAGTTGTTTTTCTAGGGCATGGGGAAGGCCAGCCCCAACTCAACCCTGCTCGGTGACCTCTTTTGATATGTATGGCAGGTATGTGTTGCTATTATTCGCCGGAAACCCTCCTGGTCAGTTCTTACGACATGCATGGCAGGTTACTAGGTACTATTCTTTACTTGCTCTTAGGGCTCTAGTTAATACATGGGTGACTTGGAGACCTGCTGGGGGTGGGGGGGGGGGGGGGGTTATTCTCTGCGACAACCTCATTCCAATAGGTGAACACTCTGTTAAGGGCCTGCCATGCCTGGCTGCCAAGGCATCGAACTTCTGAGTTGCAGAAATCAACCAAGCAGCCAACCAAGCAATTGACTGATCAAGCAACAAACCAAGCAATCAACCAAGCAATAAACTAACCAATCAACCAAGCAACTAACAAGGCTGACAACCGATCTTCCATGCAACCAATCAACTAACCAAGCAATCAACAGACCAATTAACCAAGCAACCTGCCAAGAAATCAAGACAGCAACCTACTAAGAAATAAAGAAAGCAGCCAACATAGTAATCAACAAACTAACCAACCAAGAAATAAACCAGAACAACCAAGACATCAATCAACCAATCAAGAAATCAATCAACCAACCAAGAAATCAATCAACCAACCTAGAAATCAAGAAAGCAGCCAACCAAGAAATGAACTAACCAGCCAAGAAATCAACAAATCAACTAACCAACAAAGCAACCAACCAAGATATCAATTTCTTCTTCTTCTTCTTCTTCTTCTTCTTCTTCTTCTTCTTCTTCTTCTTCTTCTTCTTCTTCTTCTTCTTCTTCTTCTTCTTCTTTTTCTTCTTCTTCTTCTTCTTCTTCTTCTTCTCCTCCTCCTCCTCCTCATCATCATCATCATCATCATCACCATCATCATCATCATCACCATCATCATCATCATCATCTTCCTCCTCCTCCCTCTTCTTCCTCATTCTCCTGCTTCGTTCGTACTATATATTTGTTTATTTTACACTTAATTGCGTTGAGACTGTTTGCAGCTTAGCTGTGATATTTGCACATTTGGGCCGATTCTTCTCAGTATTTGTTGACCGGATTAGTGTTTCGGGTTATTTCGCGGGTCTTGAATTCGTGACGTCATACTCTCCCCCAACTCTCCATTTATGGCCTGCGTAGACAACACGCGGTGGACACTTTAAACGAAGTGTCATTTAGTAGGTTTCTCGTTAGATCGACATATGAACTAAGTGTCGTTTAGTAGAATTCTTGTTCTATGGAAATGTGAACCTAGCTGTCATTTAGCTGAAATCTTTTACTCGTGATTAGAATGTCGGTTGACAATCAGGGCCGTGAAGTATATGTTCTCAGTATGATGCAAGTCTTGGAAATGCCGCTCCTTAGTAATGCAAGTCTTCGAAATGCTGCCCCTCCTTCGCTGCTTATGCAGCCCCCTTACGGTTCCGCCTGATGCGTCCGCCTCTCTGTATCATAGCAAGTTTCTGTTGGCAAATTTCAAAGATTTTTCCACTTGTCTTTGGCCACTATATCTCTAGGCGTCATCAGCTTCGGGATGTCCCGCCAGTTTGGTTCAGGTTGATGATTATCTTGTATCTGTGGCACACATCGAGGCCTTATAGCAGAATAATATATGAGAGAATTAACGGCTGCAGCAGGATATAACAATCTTCTTCTTCATTATCATCATCAAGTGTCCTGCAACTGAAGTAGGCGTTCATGTCTCTCCACAGATCTCGGTTTTTGGTGTTCTGGATCAACTGTGCTGATGATATTCCTCTAGGCCACCGTCTTAATTCACCTAGCATTATTTCTCTTTGTCAGCTTCTGCCTTTCTTCCTCTTGATCTTTCCAATTGTCACGATGTTCTCCAATGCCACTCTTCTCATCACATGACCAAAGAATTATATTTCTCTCTTTCTTATTGTTTATAATGTTCTAGTTTCATTAACCTCGTTCATGCAATCGTTGGCAGTCCAAGGAATTCGTCTCAGAAACCACATTTCTATTTGCTTCGAAGTTCTTTCTAATTTGTTCATTTGCGTTCCAAGATTCACTGCCATGCAGCAAAACAGATTATGTATAGTACTTTAGCACTCTCTTTCTTACATTCAATTATAGTGACTTATTGCATAAGATACTCTTCATTTTCTGAAATACAGCCTTTGCTTGCCCTATTCTGTTCTTAATCTCTGTTGTGCATCTTCCATGTGATGTTATAGATGCTACTAGGTATTTAAAATTATCCACTTGCTTGAGAATTGTCCCTTCAACTTCAATTTCACATTTCTTCTTTGATATCACCATTGTTACTGTTTTCTTTATATCAAAGTAGAGTCCTTTATTTGCACTCCCTGTTACTACAATGTTTAACAATAGTTGTAGATCTTTTGCATTATCCGCCACCAATACTGTGTCCTCTGCATAGCGTATATTGTTTACATTATAACCTCCGATTAGTATTCCTGGCTTCTCTCTCATTATTACATGGCTGTGTCTATGTTTATAATCTGTCACTGTGTCAGTATTTATTATCTCTCGCAGTGTCTGTGTTTATTATATAGCAGTGTGTCTGTGTTTATTACCTCTCACTTTTCCGCGAGGAGTTGACATCTGTTTTCATTCCGTGACAGAAGTCTCACATGGCTCTGTATACAGCCGACACACAATCTGCTAGCTTCCAATGTCAGGGACGGAGCTTTCCCATATACACTACACAGCGGCCATAACTGTTTTCTGGGACTTTGCCCGAAATAAACACACCATACAACAGGGATTTTAATGGGTTTTTTTATCCGTTAGCTCGCTTTGAACTCAAGCGCAGTCTACATTTGACTGATTTTTGCGTGAGGGCTAGTTTTCCCTATTACCAGTGTCACTCGCTATCAGGCGAACCCACTCTGACTTTTGGGGTACTTGTAATTTGCGCCCCCATTTTGAAGTCAACATTTTAGTACAACTTATCGGTGCCGGGGTTGAACCCACTACTTAGTCATCAGTACATCGGAAGTTTAAAAGGCAGCGCTCTTATCCATTCGGCCACGCTGGCCGCATTTTAAACAGTATAATCTGGGTAAAGTCATCAAACAACTGATGGTAACACTAAATTGACCCAAGAAAACTAAAGTATCTTGTACAATATGTCACTAACTATCATTAAATGTCAGAAAGGGGGTGCTGAAATGTTATATAGAACCTGTTTTGTTATATGGCAGCAAGTCATAGAACGTGAATAAACGAATTAGGAAGATCTTAGAAGCAACGGAGATGTGATTCCTGAGACGAGATGTTGCCAATATCCAGAACTGCTAGAGGAACTAACACCGATTGCCCGGAAGTGTCTAAAACTAGAACATTATATACAACAATAAGAAAGAGAAACAGCTTTCTTTGGTTGATGAGAAGAGGGGCATTGGAGAACATCATGACGACTGGAAAGATCAGTGAGGCAAGAGACAAGAGACAGACCGCAAGAAATGATACTGGATGGAATGAGACAGTGGCATGGAGGACTATCATCAGCAGAGTTGATCCAGAACACAAAAGACTGCGATCCATGGAGAGACATGGACGCCTGCGCCGGTTGACAGGGCACGTGATGAGAATTGGGGCATAACGAAACAAAACTCCATTATAAGCTATCCTGTACTAGGCGCTTTGAAGTATCGACTGCAAGTTCTGTCCACCCGACCTTGAAGCTATAAATATAATCGACCTGTGGTAATGTTACGACTGACTTGGCGCGGTGCAAGCCGGTACAACCAACTTGGCCGGTACCCCTGCCGACTGTGCAACTTTGTGGGGATTTGTAAGAATGACGTATCCAGGTTGCCACCAACGTCCGACAAGAGGCTTATTTCTGGACCTTACCCGGATTAAAAGAGCGAGCAGCCGGAGGGTGTACAGTTAAACAAATAAAGTAATTATCTCCGACCGTCTAGTCGCGGTGTTGGCATCTCGGGCTGTCAACAAAAAGGGCTCCACAACAGCCCAGCTCATGTTTGCCTTTCGATTGTTAGATGGCCAGGGGAAAAATGCATTCTTACTGGTGCTTGCTTTATTTGTGTTTGAGTGGAGTTATTCTTCTTTGCTGCATTCATTTGAAACACAGACAATGAGCTGACAAGCTGAGAAACATTTAATAGCAACGGAAGTGTTGTTTCCGACGACAAAGAAAAGAATGCTATGAAGTGACTTGTTGGTGGTGTTTTAAACGTAGTTATTTGTGATTCGTTTGGAAGTTTTTATGTTGTTTGTGTGTGCTGCTACGGCTTTATACCCGAAAGTCTATTTTGTCTCTTATGCTTGAGTTCTTGTAAAGCTAAACTATTAGACCATACGTTTTTGCTGATTCACTCAAAGAATACGATTGCCGGACAGAGAAACAAATGAAACAGATCTTCAAAAAACAAATAACAATCACAAATTGATTCTAGAATTTAAAAGTGGTCAAAATGTTATAGTGTGAATAAACATAGTGGAAACTGCTTTAAAATCCAATACACGAATATAAACATAAACAATATAAAATAACACGAAGTAATGCAGCTTTACAGAACACAATTATGGAAAACACAAGACGTTGAGGTGAGCAGCTGCATCAGCTAACAAATACACAAAATACAGCATAAGGGGAAGATACTACAGTGACAACATTCAGGTATAATAACGAAATTAACTTTGAATATACACATATCGCGATATATAAACATATAGGACGAGACAGTACAGTACACTAAGTGGCATTTTTAAACATAAACATAGTTAGTTAGTTAGTTAGTTAGTTAGTTAGTTAGCTAGCTAGCTAGCTAGCTAGCTAGTTAGTTAGTTAGTTAGTTAGTTAGTTAGTTAGTTAGTTAGTTAGCTAGTTAGTTAGCTAGTTAGTTAGTTAGTTAGGTAGTTAGTTAGTTAGTTAGTTAGTTAGTTAGGTAGTTAGTTAGTTAGTTAGTTAGTTAGTTAGCTAGTTAGTTAGTTAGTTAGCTAGTTAGTTAGTTAGTTAGTTAGTTAATTAGTTAGTTAGTTAGTTAGCTAGCTAGTTAGTTAGCTAGTTAGTTAGCTAGTTAGTTAGCTAGTTAGTTAGTTAGTTAGTTAGTTAGTTAGTTAGTTAGTTAGCTAGTTAGTTAGTTAGTTGGTTAGTTAGTTAGTTAGTTAGTTAGTTAGTTAGTTAGTTAGTTAGCTAGTTAGTTAGTTAGCTAGTTAGTTAGTTAGTTAGTTAGTTAGTTAGTTAGTTAGTTAGTTAGCTAGTTAGTTAGTTAGTTAGCTAGCTAGTTAGTTAGTTAGCTAGTTAGTTAGTTAGTTAGTTAGTTAGTTAGTTAGTTAGCTAGTTAGTTAGTTAGTTAGTTAGCTAGTTAGTTAGTTAGTTAGTTAGTTAGCCAGTTAGTTAGTTAGTTAGTTAGTTAGTTAGCTAGTTAGTTAGTTAGTTAGTTAGGTAGTTAGTTAGTTAGTTAGTTAGTTAGTTAGTTAGTTTAGTTAATTAGTTCGTTAGTTAGTTAGTTAGTTAGTTAGTTAGTTAGTTAGTTAGTTAGTTAGCTAGTTAGTTAGTTAGTTAGTTTAGTTAATTAGTTCGTTAGTTAGTTAGTTAGTTAGGTAGTTAGTTAGTTAGTTAGTTAGTTAGTTAGTTAGTTTAGTTAATTAGTTCGTTAGTTAGTTAGTTAGTTAGTTAGTTAGTTAGTTAGTTAGTTAGCTAGTTAGTTAGTTAGTTAGTTAGTTAGTTAGTTAGTTAGTTAGTTAGTTAGTTTAGTTAATTAGTTAGTTAGTTAGTTAGTTAGTTAGCTAGTTAGTTAGTTAGCTAGCTAGTTAGTTAGTTAGTTAGTTAGTTAGTTAGTTAGTTAGTTAGTTAGTTAGCTAGTTAGTTAATTAGTTAGTTAGTTAGTTAGTTAGTTAGTTAGTTAGTTAGTTAGTTAGTTAGTTAGTTCATGGCTGCTCAGCCCTCAACAATAGCGTTACCTGCAAGCCTGTCAGCCTGCTCATTTATTTGTACACCTGCATGCCCTGGCACGAAAATGAAACTAATCTTTGCTTGCTGTGACCGCTCCAGAGACGACAACTCTCTTAGGGGCCCACCCATCGCTATCTTCCTGAGCATACTCATTGGGTCACTAGGGAAACATGCCCGAGTGAAGGTCTGTGTCTCGCGCCATGTAATTACTGTACTTACTGCCATGACCTCTATAGTCAGACTACTTGTGGATCAGAAGTCCAACTGCCACATCTAAAAAATAACATTTCGTTGGAAGAGAGCTGCTGCAATCCAATTAAGGATGAATGGACTTATCTTGATCTCCAAAGCTGAAACATTAAGAATGCCAACGGTACTCTGTTGTACGCATCCTCACGATAAATTGTTGCAGCACATATTTCAGTCCCTGAGTGGAAACCTTCATACACATCATATGCAACAACTGTTGCGTTGGTCCAGGTTTCTCTCTCTCTCTCTCTCTCTCTCTCTCTCTCTCTCTCCCCCCCCCCCCCTCTCTCTCTCTCTCTCTCCAAGGGTAGGCAGGAAATGATATTGCCACTCTAATTGGCTTTATATTTTTCTGTCAGTCAACTTCTCCAGCAGCTTGCCTATTGTATTTTGCTTGGTGATTACGCATATCTCTGGATTTTTGTGTGATCTTTGCCAGGTCAGGGCAAAGGAATCAGATAGCTATGTAACCACTCCTCGTTGATGCTAGCACTCGCTATAATGTTGTACATAATGCTGTTTCCTCTACCTCGTTGTCTGTACTCATACTAATGTCGTTGTACCGTGTACCATCTGGCCTTAGTGCGCTGTTGTTTTTTGTTTTCTTCGGAGCACAGCCTTGATCTCTTTCACTGTCACAGTGTCTTCTTCTAAAATTTTCTGGGACTTATACCTATCTGAGGTAATCGTCATGGCAAAATGTCGGCCTCTCATGTCTTTCTGGTTGCTTTGCTCTAGATAGCGTTCGAAAAGGACTATTCCTTATCCCCATCAGTCCTCTGCCAGATGAGGTCAGCACGCTGGAAGGCAGGAATGCTCTTATCATTGACTACACCGTTAATACTTGTGTGTGGTCGCCAGAACAATTTCAGTGACTTGTCTTTGCTTGTTATTTGACAAAATTCATTTTTCACTTTTTATCACTTTAACCAGTCGTTTGAAACAGCTAACTTTTGCGTCCAGGATAAGACTAGGCTGGGCAACTCTGTTCATTTTGGTGTGTTGCCATGTCCTTACAGTATCATGCTTATCCAGCCAGGCCTTTTACACCTCAAATTTCCACCAAGGTGGTTGCTCCCAGCTTAATATTTTTTTAAAAATTCCCACAATGATGATTTCTGCCCTTATTTTACTCACCACATCTTGCCCTGTACGGTCATACTTGAAAATCTTAACCTTTGACTTGTGCTGCCTGGTTCTGCCTTTCTCCACCAATATGATGCAAGAGTGGTGGTCGCTGCCATGGTACCCTAGGACACCCCATCTACACACTGTATAGAGTGAAGGATAAACCAGCGTCATGTCAATAACACTATCCTCATCACCTGCAAGAATTGTTGTCCTGGTGACACAGCCACTGTTGATACAAACTAGTTCGATGATTTCAAGTGCAGCCTCGAGCACCTCCCCCTAAGTGTTGGGGGAAATGTGTTCCCATGATCTGCCTTTAGCGTTGAAATCGCCACAGAAAATTACATTCCTCTCGTGACATAGTATGTGGGAATCCACATTCGCGTTGCAGGCATAATTTTGACCAACATGAATGGTTGACCGGATTCAACTCTGACAGTCTTAATTTTTATGTCGTCGTTGTCCCACCAAGACTTGTCCACCTCTGAAGCCACTATGCTGTCTCGAATAAGGATCTCCATTCTCAAGTGTCGCCTGTTTAAAGCCGGCTAATTGGAGTGAATTACCACCTAGCCTTGTCTCCTGAAGAACTAGAATATCGTTCCTGTACGACAGGCTTTCCAGAATGGGACCTCGTTGCTTGACACTGTCACAATTCCAATATAGAATTCGATTATTCTTAAGGCCCAGACTGACGCATTTGAGACTGGAACGCCTGGTTCCAGCGCGGCTGCCTTATTTTTTGTTTTTATTTTCCCTCGATCACTCGATTTGAACTCAAGCGTAGTCTGTGCACGCCACTTTTAGTAGCACTGGACTGAATGTTGCTTTTTATTAGCTTTCCCTATTACCAGTGTCCCTCACCATCTGGTGAACCCACTCCGACTTCAGATGAATTTTACATCCCCATGTCAAGGACGAGAAGTCAACATTTTAGTCCAACTGGCCGGTGTAGGAGTTGAACCCTTTACCTCAGCATCAGCATATCGGATGTTTCATAATATACAGATATTGATAACAGATCGTGGAACAGTTCTATATTGAGATAATAGATCACGGAATAGTTCTATTTAGAGATAATAGATCACATACAAGTTCTATATAGAGATAATTGATCATGAAAAAGTTCTATATAGAGATAATAGATCATGGAATAGTTCTGAGTAGAGATAATAGATCATAGATCAGTTCTTATATTAAGACAATGAAATGTGGGCCAGTTCTATAGTGTGACAATAAATTGATGGTCAGTTCTATATTGTGATAATAAATTGTGGGCCAGGTCAATATTGTAACAATGAATTGTGAGCCAGTTCTATATTGTTCTCACTGTGAGACAATTCTATATAGAGAAAACTTACTGTGTGACAATTCTATATAGTAACAACTCACTGTGAGACAATTCTATATAGACAAAACTCAATGTGGGACAATTGTATATAGAGACAACTCATTATACTATACATCTGCTATAGTGAACAGTCCCCTGTTGTACCAGAACAGCGGTTTTAGCTCATTTACCGCTTGCATAGTATTTCTTCCGCTCACGCCAAATGTTGCTGCTGTGTAGCCTGGGGGAGCTGAGCTGTGGTGAGCACCCAATCTTGCAGAATACCCCGTGGCCGTGCATTCATCACCTCTGCAGCAAAAGTCCAACTCCTGGCCTTTACGTGGCGGAACTGTTTTAACTAACAGGAGAAGCGGCGGCGGCGAATCTCTGGCACCGTAAAAATAACCAGAATGCTCTAAAGGTGTATGCACGTACATACATGCACAGACACATATGTGCGTCCCACACACCTAAACTTGAGTAAGCCCACAGTCTGCTCTAGCAAAGGAAAGTTGATGAAGACGGAGGGAACCAGCCAGGAGGCGCACCACAGAAATAAGGATGCCACATAATTATGCAATGAGATATGTCGATTACTGCAACGCGGTATGGTGCTCGTGCTGGTTTGGACCCCCAGGCAGGTGCAGTGTCGGGCCCTGTACATCGAAATGGTCCAACCACAACTACTGTGGGTCCTTCTCAGATGTCCTGTGGAGCTAAGGGACTTAAGAATAAAGCGTCTGGCCAAATCAAACAAAAACTAAAAACAATGCACTGGAATGCGGAGGGAGTCAGCAAACAAAAATTTAAAAAATACAGCTAGAAAACATCATGGACTACGAAAAATTAAGTGTATGTAGGTTGCAAGAAACTCACTTCAATAAAAAAAAATATAGCCTTTAAAATCAGAGGCTACCAGTGTTTACGACCTGACCGAAAGGACAGGCGAAAAAGGAGGGATACTGACCTTTGTGAAAAATAACATCACTGCTTCCCAAATTGGAGTTTACATGGAAGGGACCGAGTATGACAGACTTAAACTTAAGACAGACAATTCAGACCTACTGGTAGGGGGGTCTCTGAGTCTATAGAATTAAGGCCGCCTGGCTAGTGCAGTCGCCGCGAACTCTGCAGATTCGAATTTTCTTGTTGCCCCCAACAGAAAAATATCCCACAATTTAACGAGGATACGAACCCGGGTCTCCCGAAGGAAAATCCGGCGTTTTAGCCACTCGGCCAGCCGCTCCTCCATCTACATCTGATCAATTACTACTGTACAAGTGATCGCCCACAGGCACTGGACACAAAAATAAAAATGATTGCGTATGGCGATTTCAACAGCCATTCGCAGAGCTGGGGCTATGATCACATGGACCAGAGAGGAGGGAGACTGACTCACATACTTTCTACTCGAGATCACGACACACTACGACTACACCTTGACCTGGCTCTTCACTCACCAGACCTGAAGTGGAACATTAAACGAATTGTTGGGAAACACCTTGGTGGCAGTGACCATCGGCCAGTAATTTTAACTGTAGAAAATGAGCTTGAAAGTGAAAACAGCACCCTCTCGAGGTGGAACTGCAAGAAAGCAGACTGGGCAAAGTGCAAAGCATCGCACCAACTTACTGGTTAGAAACCTGAACACAGACAAAGTCATAACTAAAGTAGTTGAAGAGTTCGGGAAATGCATACTATAGGCAGCACGAGAAACAGTACCAAGAGGAGTCAGTAAACATTATAAACCCTACTGGAGTAGTGAACTGGAACATTTGCATAACAATGTGGAAGTGTGTAGAAAGCAAGCAAGGGTCAAACGCAACCAAGAGCACCACAATAAACACCAGCAAGCAAAAGCCAAATTTCAAGGGGCCAAGCTGTAGGCTAGACGAAAAAGCTGGTAGGAGAAAACAGTCACTGAACTTTGGAAGAGACACAATGAAGTTGTGGAAACTAATAAAACAACTTAACGGTGAGGGCACAGGGAGAAACTCAAAGATTTCACTACATAAAGACGGAAACATCTTAACAGGAAAGCAAGCAGCTGACCATTTTGAAAATAACAACATGGGAATTAGTCAAGAAAAACAACAAGAGATTCGAGAGAAAAGGCAACATACAGAACAGAATGAAATAGTACATGAGGTTCTTGATGCGCCTACCACAATCAGTGAACTGTAGCTAGCAATATCAAGACTGAAAATGAGAACGTCACAACGAGCTGATGGCATCTCCAATAAAATGATCAGGAACCTAGGAGAAGTGGCCAAAAGCTGGACTTTGGCAGCGTTCCACAAGTCTTTAAAGCATACTTTCATAACAGAAGAGCCTGAGAACAGATAGGCGGACTCAGAGCAATAAAGTACTATAGTGTCACGTTGTTCCCCATGGCAGTGTCTTGTCTCCCACACTTTTTCTAATCTTCATCAATGATCTCGTTGCTAAACTATGGAATTGAAGTGGCAATGTACGCCGAGGACCTGGTTCTATGGAGCACAAATGAACATGCATCAGTGGCCACCGGATTCATACAAAGAGCTGTAGATGCATTAGTTGCATGGGCAAATAGATGGTGTATCAGTATAAACACTGACAAGTGCAGCGCCACTCTATCTACCCTCTCTCCAAAACAAAAGGCAGGGATCATCCAGATAAATGGAACACCCCTAAGAGAAGATAAAGAACCAACATACCTTGGAGTAACATTTGATGACAGGCTGACATGGAGAAAGCACATTAACAAAACAGTAGCAAAAGCCAGAAGGAAAATAGCCATCCTGGGAAAACTAAGTGGAACCATATGGGGAGCCAGTGGGAAAATACTTAGCAAAGTTTATCAAAAGAGCATACAACCACGCCTGGAATATGGGTCAACTGCGTGGAGTTTAGCATGGAAAACCACACTACAAGAGCTGGACAAGGTGCAAAATCAAGCACTTAGAGTCACCACAGGAGGGATGAGAACAACGCCTATGGTGGAGATGGAGAAGATGGGGAGGACACAAGCATTGAGAGAGCTTAGAGATACGAAAACATTAATACAAGCAGAACAGTTCCTCAGATTGCCAGGCCATCCCACGAAGAACACATTTGAAAACGTGGCTACGAGGCGGTTGAAAAGAAGCAGTTTTATCCACCAGGCCAAACGACTCTGCAGAGAAACCACTTATCTGCCCACAGTTGGTATCCCCCTGAAAACTATTCCAGAATGAACTCCGCGAAAAGAGGAACCTAGACTATCACTACAACTCCTGACAAAAGTGAGAGGAATAATTGTAAGGAAGAACAGCAGAGTGTACAACACAGAACAGCCACTCTCAGTTTCCTTGATGAAGAATACCCACAGGACCTTTGGATCCAAGTCTACACAGATGGGTAAGCACAACATGCTGCTCGAAGAGGAGCGGGAGTGTACATAGAATACCCAAATAATACTAGGGACACGGCCTGAGTACTAACAGGAAAGTACTGCCATAACTACGATGCTGAAATTGAGGCAATCAAGATAGCAACAGAGAAATTACTAACAACCAGCCATGGTACACAACCTGTGGTGCTATTGACGGATGCAAAATCAGTACTCGAGGCGCTCCTGTCTGGGATATTGCCAGTACTAAGGACACTACCTTCTGAACTTGGCAGTCAGCATAAGTCTCCATTCAGCGGATAGCATCTCACTGTGGTGTACCCGGAAACGACAGAGCTCATGGATTAGCTAAGGAGGGAGCAAAAGAAGAACAGCCTGATGTGCCCGTCATATACCACCAAAAGAAAAGAATGATTAAATCAGTCAGAAAGCCACCGAACCCTGCCCAAGACGCTACCACATCTGGACAGACCAGAACAAGTCATTGTTCTGTGCGTAGAACAGGACACAATAGATTACGCAACCACATGTATACGACAATGGAAAATAAACTCTATGGACCACTGAATTAACTAACAACCAGAGACGAAATTGCGGTTATAGACATATTTCAAGCGAACGAAAGAAGAAGAAGAAGAAGAAGAAGAAGAAGAAGAAGAAGAAGAAGAAGAAGAAGAAGAAGAAGAAGAAGAAGAAGAAGAAGAAGAAGAAGAAGAAGAAGAAGACGACGACGACGACGAAGAAGAAGAAGAAGAAGAAGAAGAAGAAGAAGAAGAAGAAGAAGAAGAAGAAGAAGAAGAAGAAGAAGAAGAAGAAGAAGAAGAAGAAGAAGAAGAAGAAGACAGAACGTCTTCTAGAGATGCCGATCATTGCGAGAGGCAACCAAGCGATTCACCCACCCATAAATTCTCAGCTGCCCACACACTCCATCACTTCCCATACACTCCACCACTGAACAGCACGATGTGTAACGCTGACAGTTTTGCTGCAATGTTTGCCAGGCGTTATCCTCTTGATACAGTGTCAGCGGATTTAAGCATTACCTGGTTGAACGAACGAACGTGCGAACGATCGAACGAACGATATTTTCAAAGGGTCAAAGTTGGGCAGGCAGGTTGAGGATGTTTCAGCTTCCATTGACACGCGCCCACGGGCGCTTTCTGAGACTGACAACAAATGACGGAGGTTGAGGTGTGCTTCGCGGTAGAAGCTTTCGGGCATGACCGTGTGGCTTGCTAGAATATGAAGAATGTTCTGGAATAAATGGGGCCGTGGATGTAATAAAGTTGATCATTTTATTGGTAGTGAATGGCTTCTCCTGGACACGAGCAAAAGTTGGTATCACAGACCGACAGATAGACAGACAGATTGATATCAGCATTGTCGATTGGATCTTTTTCTTTTAACAAAACAGAGGGAGGGAGGGAGAGAGAGAGAGAGAGAGAGAGAGAGAGAGAGAGAGAGAGAGAGAGAGAGAGAGAGAGAGAGAGAGAGAGATGGAGGGAGTGGGGGACGAATCTTCTTCTTCAGCGTTCCGAGCCATTGAGGTTCTTTGCTGCAAATACAATCCGTCTCCATTCTTCTCTCTGGTGGACCTTCTCTTGCCAGTCGTTGATTCCAAGTGCTTGTAGGTCTGTACATGTATTATCTCTCCACCGCCTTCTTGGTCTACCTCGGGGTCTACGGTCATTTATTTCCTGAGTGTAAGCGAGTTTTGTTTCCCTATTATCTTCCATTCTTTCTATATGCCCCAGCCATTGTAGTCTATTAGCTTTCATGATACCAGTGATTAGCGGGGACTTAAACAGATCATAAATGTCTTTGTTACTTCTTCTTTTCCACTCTCCACTTTGTGTATCCCTAATGGGTCCAAAGATGCGTCTTAAAATTTTGTTCTCAAATGTTTGTAACAAGGCTTCGTCTCCTTTCGTTGTACTCCAGGTTTCAGAGCCATACAGCACAACTGGTCTGATCAGTGTTTTGTATATTGTGATTTTGGTGTTACGAGATAGCGCCTTTGATTTTAGTAGATGTTGTAGTGCATAGTATATCTTATTTCCAGAGTTGATTCTAGTTTGTATTTCTTCCCTTATGATGTTGGAGCAGTTGAAGATCGTACCCAGGTATTTGTATGTTTCCGTTCTTTTAATGGTCATATTATCTATTTGTATGTGGCCAGAGTTTCTAGCCATTCCGTCTCTTGAAATTACCATATATTCTGTCTTATCTTGGTTGATAACCAGCCCCATCTGTTGGGCTTTTTCCTTTAAGTGAGTCAATATTTCCAATGTCTTTTGTTCACTTTGCCCTATAATATCTATATCATCTGCATAACCAAGCAGCTTGGATGTTCCTCCAATATCACATTCCTCCTTTACCTTCCTTACAACTTTCTCTAGAGCCAGATTGAAGAGTAGCGGCGATAGTGCATCACCCTGTTTCAAGCCAGATGTTATTTGGAAGGGGTCTGATTTCCTGCCTTTATATGTTACTATATTATAAGTATCTTCCATGCATAGTCTGGTCATGTTGATTAACTTCCTTGGTATTCCAAATTCCTGCATAGCATTCCATAGACTATTCCTATGGACACTATCATAAGCCTTTTTGGGGGGACGAATAATCGGACTTTATTTTAATAGGGTCACAAACTGGGCACGCAGGTTCGCCTTACATTCAGCCTTGCAACCATTCATCTTTCACACATCATTTATCCATTGCGCATGTTACGTACACATAGAAAAAAACACATTGTAAAATAAATGTTGTGAATATAAACAATGCATAGTACAATGTTATGAGCCAGGCAAGCAGGCACACGCACAAACATTATCATCATCATCATCATCATATCATCATCATCATCATCATCTTCATCAGCCTCATCATCATCATCATCATCGTCATCACCATCATCGTGAGTGTGACCTGCCAACTGGTTCGATGCCCGTGCCTTCCGTTCCTGATGTTCTAGATCAACTGTGTGGATGATATTCCTCCAGGCCAACAGCTCAGTCCACCCACCATCATCTTCCTCAGTCTGTCTCTGCCTCTATTACCATTGATAGTTCCAGTCGTCACAAGGTTTTTTTTAAGTATCCATCCATCCATCATGTGCCATGCCGGTAAGCGTGGGCGGTCATGTTCTGCCATCTCACTCGATCAACAGAGTCGTGGATCAGTTCCGTGTTTTTGTCTCGACCATGCCACAAGGCCAAGCCATCCAGATACTTGTTTCTAGGTCTTCCCCTTGGTCTGTTCCCCTCGATCTTACCAGTTGTCACCAAGTTCTCCAAATCATTTCTTCTCATAACATGCCCAAAAAATTGTGACTGTCTACGTCTAATGTCTCTGATCAGTTTACGATCTTCATTTGTTTCTTGAAGGACTTGTTCATTGGTCTTTCTGGCTGTCCATGGTATTCTTTGCATTTTCCTCAGAAACCACATTTCTACAGCCATCAGATATTTTTCAGCCTGGCTGCTCATTGTCCAAGCTTCACATCCATATAAAAGTACAGGTTCTATGTAGCATCTCAACACTCTTTTTCTCGTTTCAATTGACATCTTTTTATTGGTCAGTATGTTTTTCATCTTGCTAAAGGCTACTT
The DNA here is from genome assembly GCA_963921405.1 of Cepaea hortensis. Classification (NCBI taxonomy): domain Eukaryota; kingdom Metazoa; phylum Mollusca; class Gastropoda; order Stylommatophora; family Helicidae; genus Cepaea; species Cepaea hortensis. Next base: position 104,658,091 of record OY992876.1, on the reverse strand, counting down.
TTGCCATGGCGATTCTTGTTCTAATCTCTTCAAGGCATCTCCCATCAGATGTTATTACTGTTCCGAGGTAATTGTACCTATTCACTTGTTGAAGAGTATTCCCATTTACTTGTATATTACACTGTGGTATTTCGTTCTTCTTAGTGACGACCATAATCTGTGTCTTTTTACAATTTAATTCTAACCCTTGTTGTTCACTATGTGTAACAACCGCATCTACTAAATTTTGCAGGTCCTGTTCATTGTCTGCAATCAAGACTGTATCATCTGCATATCTAATGTTATTGATGCATCGTCCCCCAATGTTGATTCCTTCCATATTTTCAATATTTCTGAAAATATTTTCACTGTACAGGGAAAACAGATCTGGAGACATTACACATCCCTGTCTCACACCTCTCTTAATAGGCTGATATTGGCTTACTTCATTATCAACTCTTATGGCAGCTTGTTGTTTCCAATATATGTTTTTTACAAGTCTAAGGTCTTTCCCATCAATTTGTAGATCTTCAAGCATCCTTATCATGTTGACATGTCTCACTTTATCAAAAGCCTTTGTGTAGTCAATGAAGCAAAGGTGTAGATCTTTGTTTACTTCTATAGAACGTTCGATTACGGTTCTCAGTATATACACAGCATTTACTGTACCCTTGCCTACTACAAACCCACATTGTTCTTCTCCTATTTCAGGTTGTATTTTCCTCCTAACTCTTTGCATGATAATTCTTAGCAAAATCTTCGTGATGTGACTCATTATACTAATTGTTCGATGTTGATCACATTCCAAGGCTCCTGATTTCTTTGGGATTGCAATAAATACAGAATTACATAACTCATGAGGTATGTTTCCAGTATCATATATTGTATTAAGCAGACTGGTAACTTTATCTATTCCATATTCTTCTAAAGCATTAATCATTTCTGTTGTGACGCTGTCTGGACCGGGGGTTTTGCCAGATTTCATATGATTAAGAGCATTCTGAACCTCCATCTTCAAAATTGCTGGCCCTTCATTGTTATTTTGAACAATATATTGTTCGTCTCTGCTATCGTCATAAAGGTTTTTCACGTAATCTGACCATACATGTAAAATCTGATCTTTTTCTATTATGACTCTTCCATCTTTTGTCTTTAGGCAGCCTGCTGATGTACGTGTTCTTTGATTAGTAATCTCCTGAATTCTTTTGTGCATTAGTTTCGCATTTTTACTGTTGTGTTGTTTTTCAATTTCTCTGCAATTTTTCTCAAGCCATGTTTCTTTAGCCTCCTTACATAAGGTTCTGACTTTTCTGTGAATTTCTTCATATTTGGCAGGATTATTTTTGTTCTGTCTTCTTGTTTCCATTAGTTGTAAAATTTCTTCAGTCATCCATGTCTTACGGCCAACTTTCTTTACTTTTGGAATAGTTTTTTCTGCTGCACAACTGATTGAATTCTTCAGCATTTCCCATTGATCATCTACATCTTGAAATAGGATCTCTAGATCAGACAATAAATCAAATTTGTTCTTTACTTCTATGTTAAAATTATCTTGTATTTCTTTGTCAGTTTTCAATTTGCACAAGTCATATTTAGGGTTTCCTGCTGTATACTTGACTTTCTTTAACTTTACCCTCAATGTGCCAGTAATTAATCTGTGATCACTGTAACAGTCTGCATTTGGAACTGTTTTTACAACTGTTAATGCATTTCGAAACCTTTTGCTCATCAGGATGTAATCTATCTGGTTTTTAATCCTGCTGTCTGGACTCCTCCATGTCCATAATCTTCTAGGATGTTGTTTAAACCAGGTGTTTCCTACAACCAATTCTTGTTCTTTTGCCCATTCTACAAGTCTGTAACCTCTTTCATTTCTCTCTCCCAAACCATGGTTGCCTACACTGTATCCATCGCTTTGCTTTCCTATTTTTGCGTTGAAATCACCCATTATGATATTTATTTCTGATTTTTTACAGTTCTTCAAAGCAGACTCCATGTCATTATAAAATGCCTCTATACTTTCTTCACTGCTTTCACTTGTTGGGGCATATACTTGAATTACATTTATTTTAAAAGGTCTTCCGTTTAATTTTACTAATAGAACTCTGTCTGACACAGCCCAATATCCTTTGACAGAATTTGATGTTTGCTTATCTAATATAATGGCTACACCTCTTTGCTGTTCTTCTCCCCCCGAGTAAATAATCTTACAATCCTCTCCTGTCCTTATCCCTGCTCCTCTCCATCTCGTTTCCGATATTCCTAATATGTTAATCTTCTCTCTCTCCATTTCTTTTTTGATGTCCTCCAACTTTCCATCTGCATTCATTGTTCTAACATTCCAAGTTCCTACTTTCAATGATATTAATCTTTTGCACCTAGTAGCCTGTTGACGGTCTGGAGTCACCTGGTGCGCATGACTATCCCTACCGGGCGAGGCTGCTCCTATGGAGCACCCATTTACGCCGTTTCTCTGATTATCGATAAGTGAACACAACATGATTTTCTTGGCATGTGTAAAGAAGGTAGTTTGCCATTGCTTTCCTTCCCAGCAGTGACCATACTGGTCAGTGACCGTAGCCATTGTCTCCTCAAAAAAGGAGATCCTCTGCCTACCGTCGTGAAGGTGTAGACCATAACCTACAACTATCTGTCGGCTGCTCTACATCTTCATCCACCACCTGCACCCATGGCTTCACGTAACCCTGATCGGGGGGCTAAACGGGTACTCCACCTTGCCCAAGGGTGTCCCGTAGGCTAGCGGAGGGAAGGAGGCGCCTTACTTCTCCTTTGATAGGGGATACCCCTACCCCGCTACCCGTTTAAGTATATGTTCTTATTATACGACCAAAGAAGGCCGTTTGCCTCTTTCTTATCATCATCAGGTGTCTTGCCGACTGGCGTTGGAGACCATGCTTCTACACATGTTTATTAACTGATATCGGTCAGTTAGTGATAATACTGATAGATGCACCGGGTGCCCAGGCTTCGCCCTGCCAGGGTGGGCTGGCTTCTGGGTATGCACACTTGGCAATGTCGATATGGGAAATGCGCGTTAACGAACGTCTCGAAGATGAATACGTGCGACAGGGGAAAAACGGCTGAGAGTCATGACCCGGACGGGCTCACCCCCTGAGAGTGTCAAGAAGTTCAAGGGGCCGAAACATTCGTCGAGGGGTGAACAGCTTCTGATGGTCAGAAACATCAAGGCGTGCTGGCTACGCGGCGTAGTTTTTGTCACTATATTTTTTTTTTAATTGTTGTGCTCTCTACTGTTGAACTCAAGCGTAGTCCATAGACACTACTTCTAGTAGCACTGGACTTAATTTTGTGTGTGGATTAGCTTTCTCTGTTACCTGTGTCCCGCCATCAGGAAAATCCACGACGATTACAGAGGTACTTGTAATTTACGTCCCCAAGTCAAGGGAGAGAAGTCAACATTTTAGTTCGGAAAAGAGGTTGAATCCCTTAGCTCGCCACCAGCACATCGGATATTTAAGAAGGCGCGTTCTTATCCATTCGGCGTCACTATATGATGCTCTACTTTGATTAGCCTCTTTTAGGCAGTCGTTGGTAGTTACTCAGGCAGTCCAAGGTTGACAAGGCCTACTAGAGTAGGCAAGTAAATGAGAACCTGGCAGCGGCGAAAGGAGAGAAAGACTGTCACCGCCTCACGTATATATCTAGTAAAGGGCTGCAACTCCAGCCCAAGGGAAACCATTGAGTCGAGCAGGACCCAAGTAAGCTAGAACCTTCTAGATAGAAATGGTCACCAAGTCCATGATTCCGTGGACACTGATGTGGCCCGCCTAATGCGGGGTCCACGAGGAACTCGGACAGAGTTACCGCCCGTGTCGGGTTAGGACACGCGGAGACCGGCAGAGGACGAATGGACTTGAGAGAGGCAACAGGGCCTGCCTTTGAGGGACTCTATAGATATCAATAGATATATAGACATAGGCTAGATAGTTTGCTAGACTGTTAAATGATACTTATGTGTTTGATGTTTACTATTTGACAGATGTAATATAGCGCGGGTCTGTTTACCCACTGCGCCAACGCATACTGTATATGTAAATACAATAAATATTCGATCTCATAACGAACAGATTTATTGTTGCCTGTATGAACCCAAGTTTAGTTATCTAGATACGAGCAAGACTATGACAGGCTTTTTGGGGGCTAGTTTTCCGGTTTTGGCATAGAATGTTTTCTTAAAAACCTGTTAAATGCCATGTAAAAGTAATTATGACATCATATCACATTGATTTTTGATAACACATTGATTTGTTAAATCAAAGAAATTGTTAACATTGTAAGTTTACATAGAACTAGTAGCTATCTAGCGATAAAATAGAAGTAATCTGAGTCCCTCGGCAATGCCGCAACATTGCCTCCACAGCGCCTCTTTATTTTGATTCTGTAAACATTTTTTTTTTTACATGTTACTATTTTGACATTTTTTTTTTGTGACAGTCACTAATGTTTTCTCGCTCCACGAGCAGATTGTTCCGCAACAAGTGCCGCGTCCAACCGATGAAACCTTTCCAACAATAACGAGAGTGCAAGATAACATCGAGGAGCTTCAAAATTCAGAGCTAAGTTTCACCTCATACTCATTGTACTTCTAAGCTGTACTTCTCATGTTTCATCAATGCATTATTTTGTATCATATTGATTTCGTTACATATTCATGAAATTTTCACCAACATAACCTTGCATTTTGATTAACACATTAATAAGTAGGGGAGTTAACCAAATTTTCGACCACACAACATATTTTTCTAAGGGATTTAACTCTATAAACTTAACAAACAAGTAAAACACAAAATGTCTTCCTTAGATAAATGCATTGAACAAGGAATAAAGTTAGGTTATAAAGAAGAGAAATTGTCAGAATGGGCACAGAAAACACACGCAGAAAACATTGCCCGTGAAGAAAGAGCGATAGAACGAGAGGAAAGGAAACTTCAAATGGAAGCAGATGAAAAGAAATTGCAGATGCAAGCAGATGAAAAGAAATTGCAGATGCAAGCAGATGAAAAGAAATTGCAAATCGAGGCCGATGAAAAGAAATTACAGATGGAACTTGAGGCTGCCGCCAAACAGGCCCAGTTGAATTCCGAGACACAGATTAAACTAAAACAGATGGAAATGGAGTCCAACACAGAAATATCAATAAATAAGTTAAGAAGCAAAGAAGAGGAACAAAAATATAATAAATATAAAGGTCTCGTTAAGGCTTTCTGTTCTGGAGATTCCATCTCCGCTTACTTAGAAAATTTTGAATGCCTCATGTCTCATCATAAAATCAGTAAAGCAGATTGGTCATTTATTCTAATGAGGAATTTGGCTCTCGAACCACTGAAAGTAATAGAAACAATACCACAGGAAATGCGAAAAGACTATGAGTACCTAAAACAACGCATTCTCCAACATTTTTCTTTAGACACTGCAGGCTACCAACAACAATTTGCCAAATTATCTCCACAACCAAACCAAACCTTCATAGATTATGTCAGTACAGTCCAAGACATATGCACAAAATGGATTAACTCGGCTAAAACCAACAATAGCCATGATAAACTTAAGGAACTAATTATAATAGATAAAATAGTTAGCACCATCCCCACACCTTTTGCCAAGTTCTTAAAACAAATGGATTGTAAGACCATTCAGGAAATCGAGGCGAAAGGGAATGCATTTTTTACAGCAAATAGGGATATTTTTCAACATAATATAAGTCACAATGATACAGCAGCTGCAGTGGTGAACACCAAATACTCCAAACAATCACAGAGCAGATTTAAACCGCGATCCAATGTCGGTAAAGTAGTAAGGTGCCAATATTGCAATGCTCATCACGACATTTACGGTATGTGTGACAAATCACCCTCCTACCCTGAACACCTCAAAAAGATGGTAGAGAAGCAAACAGCTAAACGCATGGCTTACCACAGAGTAGTTAAATGTTATTTCTGCAATAGCTGGGGTCACTATAATAAAGATTGTCAAGGCCGAAAGTTATTGAAACAGGCCAATGCGGCATTAGTAGAAACGTCGACTGACGAAGAGCTTGAGTCACTAAATGAATGTGAAAATCAACACGACAATGAGAGCGAGCTTGGGAATGCTGTACACGTCATAAACACCATAACAGACAGTACATGCAACACCTGTACAAAGTTCCAACTGGACACAACACTACATTGTGGTCACATTGTCCCAATTGCAAATGAAATAGCTAACGCTGCCTTATCATCTACAGGCAAGCTAGTTTTTTATACAGGGTTTGTTAACAACAAGAAGGGCACGTTAATTCGTGATTCCGGCGCAACTCTCTGTGGGGTGAGGAGAACATTGATAGACGCTAAAGACTACACAGACAAACATGTGACGTGTCGCACATTTTCAGGTACAACAGAGAAATATCCCCTTGCTTTGGTCGAAATTCAAACACCATTCATATCGGGGCAAGTATTGTGTGCTATCCTTGAAAATCCCGTCGCGGATATTATACTTGGTAATTTACCCAACATACATCCTTGCTCTAAAAGAGAAATAAAAAGGTGGGAGCAAAAACACGGTATCCACCACAGAAATAGCGACACAAAAGAGAAACACCATTCTTGCTTGTCTCAATCTGCCAAAAGACCAAGGGAGACAACCACTGAGGTAATTCAGGAAGAATTTACCGAGGTGTACAATGCAGGGGCGGTCGAATCAAGAAACGATACGACCGAATTAAAACCTCGAATTGAGGATGCGACCAAACTACCAAGTACCGAACCTGTAAATGTGCAACAAAACACACAACACACAAAACCAACAATAACACGACAGACAACCCACAAAACCAACACCTACCAACTACAGGAATCATTAGAAATAGTAGCGCCAAACTCAACTAACATCACTTTTGGTAATGAACAGAAAAATGACCCTACACTAGCACCATACTTTAAATTAGTAGGCCTTAAGCCAAAATTAACAAAGAACGCATCGTGGACATTTAGGCTACAGGATAACATCTTAACTAGATTTTACACAACAAAACACACCACGACACAGCAAATAGTGCTACCACAAGCACATCGAAACAAAGTTTTAAAAATAGCCCATGACTCCCCTTTTGGAGGTCATATGACATACGAAATGACCAAGGCTATTATCCTGACCCAGTTTTATTGGCCAAAGTTTGACCAGGATATTAAAACCTTTTGTGCAAGTTGTATTATATGTCAAAAACTGGTCAACAAGGGGAATAACCATACTGTATTCTCTTTAAATAGAAACTTGCAATTATGCCATGGAAATATGTTGAAACCATATTATGTTAGACAGGACAATGAGACAAATGAACTGACTCAACGAACTGGTGACGGAGACAAAACGACAATTTCTCAACGAACTGACACCTCGACAAACGACGCATCGTTAACGACACACTCTTACGACGACGAAAATGACGAAGACATATGGACATTACCGACAATCTGTGATATCGACAACGACAACAAATGTGACGACAAAAACGACGACGACAATGACATTGAAGACAATGTACAAACAGTGGCATCTGTGATAAATCAGACAGGCGTGGACAACATGGAAATCCCTGTACCAATCATGACTGACGACGGAATTAATGACGTAGTTGCTTATATTGATGATATATGCATCCATTCTTCTGATATGACTTCTCACTTACTCACCCTTAAACAAGTCTTCCACCAAATCTCTCTTTTTGGACTTACTATCAAACCTTCCAAGGTTGAAATAGGTTATACACAAATAGACTTCCTTGGACATAGAATTTCTGAAGGAAAATTGTTGACTGATGATAAAATTGTTTCCAAGATCCTTAAGCTAGAAGTACCTACCACAAAGAAGCAAGTTAGAAGTTTACTAGGTCTGATTAACTATTATTCTAAATTTATTCCACATTGGGCAGAACTAACCTCAGTTTTCTCTGATATGTTAACTAAAGATCATCCATCAAAAATTTGTAAAAGTACCAGCTTGGATGATGCAATGTGTAAATTGAAACATATTTTTTCTAATCCACCAGTCTTACGATTACCCAACATTAATTTACCCTTTATTTTGACCACAGATGCGAGCGCTATCGCAATAGGAGGATGCTTGATGCAGGAAATGGATGGCATAAAACACCCAATTCTCTATGTAAGCCGCAAACTAAAGCAGGCTGAGACTCGGTATGCCACAGTTGAATTAGAGTGTTTGAGCCTAGTGTTTTGTATATTGAGATTATCGAAGTTCCTCTTAGGGAGTCACTTTGTGGTCCTCACTGACAGTTCGCCATTATTAGTCCTTAACCAGGGGTCGCCTAAAAACCATCGGCTACAAAGATGGTGTCTTCTACTGCAAGATTTCGACTTCGAAATCCGCCACATCAAAGGCACCGACAACATTGTGGCTGACCTTTTGTCACGGCAAGTGAATGCGCCAGTAGAATGACTCTGATCACATCGACCATTAGCCATACTATAAACTGTGATACTTTTAGTCGGTTGCATATTACAGTGGAACTCTACACCTGCTAGAGTACTCTCAGTGATTAGTTGAATTACGACACCCAAGAACATGATACGTTACTTTAAGAACTATACCATCAAGGGCCTAAGCGCTAGAACGATTCCAGCAAGAAACAGTAACTGTGTTTGTGTCAACTAATAAGATCAACCAACGAACTAACTCCGAATTCTGTACGAACTCGTTATATAGGACATTAAGAACATGCCATACTTGCTGTTACTACGTAACTTTACAAACAGCCGAAACAGAACCCCATCGACTACGACACTCAAGAGACAGCCATATTAGCTTTACCATTCATGGCATAACACGCTAGCGACAGGAGAACGACGCGCACATCATCTTGGGATTTAATTAATTAATTAGTTTAGGATTAAATATGTATTATATTTCCATTATTGTTGTATATAAATTGTATTCACCTGTAATTTGTACATATTCGACATTAATATTACAGGCGGTACCATTCCTAAGCTAAAGAACCGTCCTATACAATTGTCTCTATTTAAATTGTAACCCATTTGTCATTCATCGTACAAGAAGTACGTATTTACTTAAAGGGCAAATATCGCCTAGCCCATTTTTTCTAAGGGCAATAACACTTACCTCAACTTTAATTATATATTTTAACCAAATACTATTTTTAATCAAAAGTGAGTGAATGACTGTGTGAATGGATTAAAGGAGAGAACGATACACTTGGCGGACAAATTGTACGCAAACCGTATTTATTTTAATTTGTCTGCGTCTTTCATGTAAATTGTATGACTTGTCTAATTTGTGAATACATGTGTAGTACTTAGTTTAATAGTGAGTTAATATACTTAGCTTAGCAGTTAGGATACATCTAAGCACCACTACTTGGAATGCCTTTTCATGTATTGCACACAGTGCAGTAGTTCATGATTGAGGTTATCCCAACTCGTGACGCTTGGAAATACGCCACACATTCAGCATACACAGTACACAAACCTTAAAACTCAACACTATCAAGTTAAAATACAGTCACTTTATTAGAAACATCAACTTATTAGTCAAAACACACTAACAAGCCAACAGGGACACTTGTAGTATGAGGGGGATAAAAGAACAAGGTAACTACATATTTAGCATTATATAACATACGGGAGTAAAAGTGTATAGAAATACACACTCAGATCAAGATTTGAAGGTGTACTTATTTAGCCAAGACTTCGGTCTTGTTAACCCTCTATTATATAGGGGTTATTTGTCTGGGTACCATTTTGGGTACTATGAGAAGGGCAAGTTGTAAATACAACTACTAAAATGCCACGTAACTTCGGTCTGATAAGCATATTTAAGCACACGAGAGACAGGGATCTCTGCACCAAATCAGACAAGTGTTGTATGGTAGAATACATGAGTTTTTAGTGCTAATAGGTAGGTTGCCAGGTTACTATCCACCAAACTACAACACCAACTGTAGGTGAGTCGGTGACAGAATTAGAACGGATCTAATTCCCAACAACAAATCACGTCACGGGGGAGGGGGGATCCTGTCACCGCCTCACGTATATATCTAGTAAAGGGCTGCAACTCCAGCCCAAGGGAAACCATTGAGTCGAGCAGGACCCAAGTAAGCTAGAACCTTCTAGATAGAAATGGTCACCAAGTCCATGATTCCGTGGACACTGATGTGGCCCGCCTAATGCGGGGTCCACGAGGAACTCGGACAGAGTTACCGCCCGTGTCGGGTTAGGACACGCGGAGACCGGCAGAGGACGAATGGACTTGAGAGAGGCAACAGGGCCTGCCTTTGAGGGACTCTATAGATATCAATAGATATATAGACATAGGCTAGATAGTTTGCTAGACTGTTAAATGATACTTATGTGTTTGATGTTTACTATTTGACAGATGTAATATAGCGCGGGTCTGTTTACCCACTGCGCCAACGCATACTGTATATGTAAATACAATAAATATTCGATCTCATAACGAACAGATTTATTGTTGCCTGTATGAACCCAAGTTTAGTTATCTAGATACGAGCAAGACTATGACAAAGACACATGATACTTGTGGGAGGGGCAGAAATAGCGTCTGGGGGTTAGAGACAACTGAATTGTTGAAAAACATAATCTAGTGATGAGACAGAGAGAGGTCAGAGTACGGGGTGCTAAAAAGAGAAAGTGTGTGGAGGTCAGAAGGCGCTGCAATATTGAATAACATAATCTAGAGTGATGAGACAGAGAGAAAACAAAAGTACGAAAGTGCTAGAAAGAGGCGTGTGTTTGAGAGACCATGTATAAGAGACAAAAATGTCGCTTGCTCTTTGCAGGAAGTCGCGATCAATCCCAGGATGATTTTATGGGTCATTCTACGTCCAGTAGTTTGCATTGCCGGCGCTGTGGGGGAATGGGCTACGAACGCAATCCCACACAGCGTTCGAAACACAGCTGCAGGCGATTTGAAAGCAGACCGCTTTGTGCTGGTTTTCATACATTGGTATGAGTGCCGATGGTTCAGAAAGCAATGGCAAACTATTGAAAGTAAACCAGCCCTGACATCACAAACAGCCAAATCATGCTGGTTTGACGGCGACGTCGTGTAAAGGATATGCAACTCACTTTGAATGTTCAGTTTGCCATTACTTTCTGAACGAGAAGTCAGCGCTGCTGGGGGATATCTAAATGTGAGATGATGTAAATGATAAGGGGGCTGTCTGTGTGAGTGTGGAGCTTAATGCGCTTGAACTTCCGGTGCGATGGTGGCGGAGTAGGGGGGATCATCCCCCACAACAGTCAGCTGGACGGCAACGTTGATTTCTCATTCAGAAATCAATGGCATATTACTCAACGTCAACTTGGCATAAATGTTCTAATTCTACAGTCAACATATCAATGGCATATTACTCAACGTCAACTTGGCATAGATGTTCTCATTCTACAGTCAACATATCAATGGCATATTACTCAACCTATACTTGGCATATATGTTCTCATTCTACAGTCAACATATCATGAGATCTTCAGAAAATATGTCAGTGGTCCTGGTTGGTGGGCTTACCATCTCGGCACGCTTGGCTGTAAATAACTTACATTATGCTAATAACACAGATAGCAACAAGTGAGAAGGAACTACAGGAAATGATAGGTACGGTGGTGATAGAAAGGGAAAAAGTGGGCCTAACTGTGAATAATAGAAAGACAGAAAGAAGTCTTGGTGATATCAAAGAAACGGATTGTACCTAAATGAATAATTAAAGTACAGGACGTTATTTTGGAGCAAGTGCAGAAATGCAGATATCTAGGCATATAGATAACAGCACACGGAAGATGCATCACAGAGATCGAGAACAGAATAGGACAAGCAAACACCGCATTCTATGAAGAACGTTGTCTGCAATAAGTCATTGTCCTTGACATTAGAAAAAGAGTTCTTGCGTGTTATATAGAACCAATTTTAACACACGGCTGCGAATCATGGACAATTAATAAACAGTCGATAAAACCCACGGAAGCCTTGGAGATGTAGTTTCATAGAAGAATGCTGAACATTAATTGGATAGCCAAAATGAGCAATCTGGATATTTTAAGGGAAGCTGAGACAAATATCAGAAAGAAGCAGTCATAATTTTTTTTTTTTTTTTTGGTTATTTGAACCACATTATGAGAAGACAAACACTGGAACATGTGACAATGAAAGAGAGAGAGAGAGAGAGAGAGAGAGAGAGAGAGAGAGAGAGAGAGAGAGAGAGAGAGAGAGAGAGAGAGAGAGAGAGAGAGAGAGAGGATTCTTGACAGCCTTGTGTCATGGCACATAATGGAGTCAACGCACGAACTGATCCATGCTGTCAAAGATCGTAATTTGTGGAGAGGAATAATCGCCCACACCAACCGGGTAGGCACTTGATGGTGATGAAACTTGACTAAAAGATCAGTTCCAGGGTTGGGTAAATGTAAGGAACCCTTCACACGCGTATCGGATATATGGTGCTCGCCTCGTGTTTGCACAGACACATCGTCACGTGATGGGTCATGGCCATTATTCCCATGAAATTTCCAGGTACCCATTTTAGGCTGGGTCGAGCTGGGAGCAAAGGTCATTTTAAAAATAGCCCCAACGCAGATTCAAACTCATGACCACCGGACCGGCAGCCAAGCGTCCTGAGATAAGGTTAACTAGAAAGATATTAAAGAAGGGTGGGACAACCCAACTACGGTACCCTCCCTCCACTGCCACCATGCGGTCCCTGCAGTTACCTGGCCACTGAATGGATTAGCCTAGGTCAGGGTACCTGTTCGCCAATGCTGCGTAATCAATGTCGAACCAATGAGATTCGAGCCATCACACCCCGTGGTCTAGCCCGGACAGTGTTTAGTATCAGTATTTATTAGTTTATTTCTTCCAGAGAGTGTGAAGTCGTTGATTCTTCACTAAACAACCGATGCGTCTGCACTTATTTTCAAGTCGATTCGGAATCATTTTATGGTTGTCATTTTGAGACAGTGTTTTGAACAAGCTTTGTCCCCAATAGTGGACTGACATTCCTGTGTTTATATTCTAACTTACGCGAATTGTGAATTGATCATCTGAATTTTGCCGGGCATATCCCAAGTTTAGCTAAACTAGACGTGAATTGACAGTCTGAAATGTCGCGTGTATATTACAAGTTTTGCTAAAAGTGATTTGATAGTTTTAAAGTTTTACTTTCACATTGCAAGTGACCATTGTACAATAGTGGCTCGTTTGGTCAACTTACTAGTACCAGCTGGTGTTTTTACAAACAAGCAGACAGTTCTAATCTACACGGAGATCACGTGGGCAGGAAATATTTGTTCGTGAAAAGAGACTGGAAAGAGTTCCGGATGTTAATTTGGTATGTATTATTGTCTTAATTTTAATATCTTGTTTCGGTTAATTTAAGTCTTCCTCAATTAACTCATTATGTACGAGTCAAATAATACGTCGATACTTTGGTTATTTATTTGCGCGTGTCTGTCCTAGTCTTTATGTTAGATATTTCTATCCTGGTTGTCGCTTCCCGCCCAAAGTTAATTGTATTTCTGTTCTATTTGCGGCGGCGTGGGAGTTGTGTCCGTAATGTCATATACTGCGTTCGAAACACAGCTGCAGATTTGGAAGCAGACTTCATTGCGCTGATTTCCATACGGTCGTATGGGTGTCGGTAGTTTAGAAAACAGTGGCAAACTACTGTACGTAAACTTGCCAAGAAATCAGTTTAAAAGGCTGGTGTTGACTGCGACGACCCGTAAAGGATATGCATCTAACTTTTAATACTAACTCATTATGTACGAGTGAGGATTAATTATAATACGTCAATACTTTAGTAGTTTATTTCCGCGTTTCTATTCTGGTCGTTATTTCAATACTTTAGTTGTTTCTATCCTAGTTGGCCGGTCTCTCTGGCTGTGGGGTTACAACACTTTCTCTCTGTAATCCCGTTTATCACGCAGAGTCTCGTAGCGGAGCGAGAGCTGAGGCGGTTCGACCCCCGCTCGTGACTTGCGGGATACTGAGCCGGCCGCTCAGAAAGCAATGGCACACTACTGAGCGTAATCTTGACAAGAGATCAACATACAGCTGAAAGATGCTGGTGTTGACAGCTAAGTCCTGTAAAGGATATGCTAAAAAAAAAAATAAAAAAATCCTAGTTGTCACTTTAAATGTTCCCGCCCTATTAGTTACTCATCGTATTTCTTTCTGTTCTTTTTGTTGCTTTATATGTTTCTGCCATAAACGACACTTTAAATAAATCTTTTCTTCTGGTTGGTGTAAATGTTTCTGCCATCATCGACACTTTAAATAAATCTTTTCTTCTGGTTGGTGTAAATGTTTCTGCCATCATCGACATTTTAAATAAATCTTTTCTTCTGGTTGGTGTAAATGTTTCTGCCATAATCGACACTTGAAATGTATCTGTTATGTGAGTTGCTTTAAATATTTCTGCGATTAATATATACTTTAAATATTTATGTCCTAGTTACTTTATACATTTCTGTCCTAGCTATTACTTTAAAAAGTCTTATACTAACCGTTACATCGTGTTGTTGTTCTTTCTATAAGTCTTTCTGCCACAATCGATATTTTAAATAGTTTCATCTTAGCTCTTACTTTAAATATTTCTATACAAGTTGCTACTTTACATATTTTCCCTTAACTAATACTGTTTGTACTTTAGTCTTCAGTTTCTTTAAATGTTTCAGTTGTACTTACTATTGTTTCTTTCTATACTCCCACCCTAACAGTAGCTCTGCGTATTTCTGTCATATTTGTTTACTTTACATTTTTATGTCGTAATCTATACTTTACATATGTCCGTCCTAGCTGTTACTTTAGATATTACTTTTAACTAATACTTTAATTATTAACTCTTTATGTTTTTATTTTCAAGATGCGTAGGTTAGTGATTGTTTGTATCTGTCAAATAATTTTTCATGTTTTGAAATGGAAAAACAAGTAAGATGAGAAGATCTTAAGTAATAGAATAAATGCTTATTTCTGTATCATCATTACCATGTGGCCTCCAAGGAGTCCATGTCTCTTCACCTATCTCGATCCTTGCTGTCTTCCTTGCTGAGTCACTTATACAGAGTTCTGCTACCACCCCACTTCACAAAACATTTTTCACTGCCAGTCTTTGCCTCTTCCCCCACAGATCATTCCCGTCCTCACGATGTTTCCCAACGCCTCACTTCTCATTTGTGATCAAAGAACGCAGTCTATTTCACATAGTTGTATATAATGATCTAGTTTCACTAGCCTCCTCTAAGAAATCGTTGTTAGTTTCTCTGCCACTCTAAGATATCCCAAACTTACATCCCAGGCACCACCTATTTTTGTACACTTCCATTTTATTCATTTTTAAAAATAAATAGTTTTGGCAACTGATGAAGTGTCATGGCATGATTAATTTTCTTGGCAACTTCCCTATTTGCTTTGGGCTTATATACAGTAGTTTTCCTTATGCAATCCCCTTTAATTTAATATATAATACATGTCTGCTACCATGTTAATAACGTCATAATTGGGACACACCCCTACATCCTATTTTCCGCCAACAATTTTTGTTAGGTCCACACCTACTTTTTTGTTTGGCACTGAATTAATTAATTAATTAATTATTGCAGCCCCTGTTTTTGTAACCTGGTTCGACCGCACCATGTGTTCCACGGTAAATGCAGCAGTAGCAAATTGTCGGTTGTGTCCCTTGCCCCTTGATGTCCGACATCAGCACTCGGTACACTCCGCCCTTATCTGCAACAACCAGCTAAGGGTCTCAATACTAATGATACCAGTAGTAATCTGATTAAGTGTCCGGCTGGACTTTCCTCGCAATTGTTCCTTCTTGTCCTGAGCACGTGTTTATTTGTCTTAATGGTCAATCTAACTCTCCTTAACACACATTCCCGCCAATGCTACATCGTTCAGGAAAGTACTTTTCTCTTTTGTTCGTTTATTACATATTTTTAGTTTTGCTTTTGTTGTTCCTTTGACAAAGACTTCGACGTGATGTTCACCTGAATCTGTGTTTGAGTTTGTTTCCTCCGTCGAGCCTCTGTCATATTGTGTGTGTGTGTTTTTTTTTTTTTTTATAATGCGCTAGTGAACTACCAGGCCCCGCCCACATGGAATGGACACTAGAGTACATAGAGGCTTCACTCTCACGTGGATTTATATAGAAATTATTCATCCAGTGGCTTGTGTGTGGCAGAATTTCTTCCCCGTGACAGTCGTTGGCAGTTTCTATTACAATGATAACCTAGATGGTATGCCTCTGTCGTTGTCTGGTGCTGTTATATTTCATATGAAGCGAACAAACGAATATTACTTTAGCTGAAACAGTTAAAACACACACTGACAACTATTATTCGAATATGGAACATTCGCTAATTTGGAAGTATGTGTGTAATTCCCAGCACGCGTGAGATATATTTCTTACAGCAGATTACACACACAGCGAGAACTGTTGTCACCTCATCAACCATCCTCTGACGAACACAGCAACAAGAGACAACCACTATTCTTTAGTTGCTTATGTTTAGGCGAGTGCCTTCCGGATTGTTTGTCTCGAGTCGAGGGCAGATTGTAAATCACTTGGTGTACATATGTGGTTGATTCTGTCTGTTTGTGTTCAATGTCTTCTCTTTCTCTGTATTCTGGCTTGTCGTATCTTTGTCTCTGGTTAACTGTTTGTATTGCTGTCGGTCGCCGTATCGCTTGCCTTCAACTCTTCTCTCTAGTTTTGTTTTTAACCAGCGTGCTATGACTTTTTGGTCTCTCTCTCTCTCTCTCTCTCTCTCTCTCTCTCTCTCTCTCTCTCTCTCTCTCATATATATATATATATATATATATATATATATATATATATATATATATATATATATATATATATATATATATATATATATGAGAGAGAGAGGTGTTTGTTTCATCCGTCGAGCCTTTCAGTCATACTTTGTTTTCTTAAATGGGAAAGTGAGCTACCGGTCCCCGCCCATATGCAGTTGACACTCCAGCATTTTGCCATTGCTTTGGAAACGACCGACACTCATATCATTGTATGCAAATCAATGCAAGGCGGTATGCTACGACATCGCCCCAGCTGTGTTTCGACATTTGCCAGTTTAGTCGGGATGAAACCTATATGTCATGGTGCAGGCGAATAAATCTTAAAGGGCCCAAAGGCCGTACGGCGGTGAATGGTGCGACCGATTGATGTTTGTGAGGCAGCGACTATTGTTGCTGAAGACCCCTGTTTAACTTCGTGAGCTCGTTATGGGGATGCCGACCCCGCATTCTGCGCCATGCTCTCGAATAGTCAATAGCTGTTGGATATGATGGTACTGATGGTCTATCCACTTCTGACGGCTTGAGGCATCTGACCTTCCCTTAACCAGAGAAGGATAGTTCGAACAGCTGACAGTTCCTTTTTCTTCTTCTTTCGTTCGCTTGAAATATGTCTATAACTGCAATGCTGTCTCTTGTATGAATTGAACTGTCTTTTTCAGTTCACACAGCGGTCCATAGAGTTTATCTTCCACTGTCAGAAGGCCACTCTAGACCAGAAGGTTTGCCTAGATATGTTATATTTTGGGCAGTCTTGGAGTATGTGCTCTGCTGTCTGCGACACCAATCTACATGTGCACATGGCTGTTTCACCAATCTTGAATTTTGTATACATGTGGTGGCGAATGACAACCCCTGGATAAAGCGCAGCCGGTCAGCATTGGAATCACACTCACTTCAGGACAACTAATCTCCACATCACAGTCAGATCAAAGCACTTGACAAGGCCATCTTTTCTTTGAGTATTCCGGACAAGAAGTGCCGACTTTATTTCACAGCTCTGTATATTTCTCCACACACGCAATACAGTATTCTAACGGCCGGCCGAGCTACCCTTACTCTGGCGCCCGTTACTCACCGTTCCACCTATAGCCATACGTAAGCGCTGTTTATAACTTATCACATGACAGCCAACTCGCATCCCGAGCATCATGGATAACCGGCTGTATTCCCAAAGTCCCATTTCTGTCGCTCTCACTCAAATTCTAAAAAGCCATGGCCTGACCTTGTGAGACTCTCTCCCTAATTGTGTTTAATGCTGGTGTGAACTACTGCATGTGCCTGTCCTCAACTGCCCCTGGCCGCCAACTGGTGGTTGTAATTAATTAAAATCCTAACTGTTACTTCTGCAGCATGCATGCACTTATCAAAGGTTCTAAACACGGTGTGCTGATGTCTTGATGTTTCTCGCCTCAAGTCTAAGCCCCAACGTGTTATTGCTAACCGTCCGTTGTCAGATGACGTATAGACGGTGCGTTTACTCTTACTGTTTTCTGGTGCGTGACATGTTCTCTGCATGCGCACTTATCATTTCTATGACATGACACTATACTAGACCCGGAAAGGCTAACCCGGTCAACAAACGCCCACATAAGTCGTATGTGTCGGCATAAGGGCGCAGATAAACTTAGTACAACGCAATTACATCTGAAAAACTAAAACACTCCGGATGAGCGCAGAAGAAGAAGAAATCCGTACTAGAACGGTATTATACGTTTAAAAAAAAATACTAATCAATTCAGTAACTTCAGTTGGGATTGAACCTGACCGCTGTCTTAGCCTACGGGAGCACTAACACGTATGCCATAGTGGCTCCCTTGACCGTGACGGTTTTGAATTATTTACGTGACGTCAACGCACATGAAGCGGAACGACCCCGCGGAAGAACGCTGGGTTACAGTACCGGCGAGTCAACACCCAACTCACCACATAGCGATACCACTTTCAGCTCCACTTGTTTAGCTCCAGGGTACCCGCGAAACGTCAACCACCCCTGTCTGGTGGCTTACCACGTCGCTGCCATTGTTTTCTCTCGCGCCGCCCAACAACCCTTGCAGCGGTTGGTTGATGTACGGAGCGATTTCTCGTCACCATCACCGCCGCCTGTCATGCCGGTAAGGTTGGCCATCTCACACCAAAGTCCTGGATCATGTCTATGCTAGGTGGTCAGCATGGCAGAATGGATAAGAGCGCTGGATCTTAAACTTTCGGTGTGCTGATACCAAAATGGGGGGGGGGGGGGGGGGGGTTAAAACCCTATACCAGTCAGTTGGACTAAAATGTGTGTGTGGGGGGGGGGGGGGTTGATTACTTGTCCTTGACATGGTTAAAAGTTTTCGTAATGCTGCTGTGTAAAGGTGCATTGCGTTGTGTTATTTAACACTGTCCTTGACTTGGGAACATAAATTACACATACACCAGAAGTCGGAGTGGTTCGCTTGATGGAGAGAAAAAACCAATCCACACGCAAACATCAGTCCAGTGCACTAGAAGTAGTAGCACGTGTATGGACCTTTTTTTTTTTTAACCCGGCACATATCCCATGTGGGGATTGGAACACCTGACCTCCATACTAGCCACTGAACTGTGCAACTCCCTCTAAGTTACATCCTTGTTGCTTTTTAACCCTGCCGTCACTGGGTCACATGTCGTCGCCGTACCAATATACTGTACCGCACTCGAGAGCTTTGTTTCCTGA
Organism: Cepaea hortensis; assembly: GCA_963921405.1. NCBI lineage: Eukaryota > Metazoa > Mollusca > Gastropoda > Stylommatophora > Helicidae > Cepaea > Cepaea hortensis. The sequence goes on along the minus strand of OY992876.1, from coordinate 104,638,521 downwards.
CAACCAATATTTTTATACCCAGTACGCTACTGCTTTGTGAGGAATTCACCCGCTTTCCCGCCAATCTCAGTCCTCCGGCTTCAGTTCGGAACCACTGGGTTCGAGTCCCCTGGAAGGTGTCGGGAGGACTTAGATATCCCTGACAGGCAATGGCCAGGCGGCATTAATTCCCCAAGCCACACACACACACACACACACACACTCACCATCACACGCACGCACACTGACCATCACACACACATTCACATACTCACACACTCACCATCACACGCACGCACACTGACCATCACACACACATACACATACTCACACACTCACCATCAAACTCATTTACACACACACGCACATACCCGTCCTACACTGCAATGTACTCTAGGTAACCATTCATTCAAGGTACTCTAGGTAACCATTCATTCAAGGTACTCTAGGTAGATCATTCATTCATTCAGTAGCATGTCCTTTGCAGAACCTCGCTCCCATAACAACCTTCCGGAAAACCTCTCGATCATTAGCAAGATGTCCCGCGTGGATATACCCATCTGGAGATCATCTGCCACATCCTGCACCCATTTCTCTTTGGCCTTACTCTTCCTCTCTTCCCGGGCTTATACCCATCCATTATTGTTCTCTCCAAACTTTTGTGACGTTTCTCTAGGTAGTAAGGGCAATTTTCAGTTTTTTTTCCTCCTACTACCGACCTGTGGCAAAGGTGTTATGGACGCAGTTCGTAATCCCGCCTACCCCGTTAGAAACACAGCTGCGAGCGATTTGGCAGCATGCCGCCTTGCGTTGGTTTTTATAAGATAGTATTAGTGGCCGGCATTAAGAAAGCACTGGTAAACTACTGAACGTAAACTTGCCTAGAAATAGCCAACAGCCAACGAATGCTGGGGTTGACTGCGACGTCATGTAAAGGATATACAAACTTTTGTAATCCACATGCGAGCAGCGAGCACCTACTTGGTCTTGAGCTATCTATCCCAGCCATCGCCCCCCCCCCCCCCACCCCGAATTTGCACATCCCAACCAGGCAACGTATTCTCATCTAGCGAGTCGGCTCTTACCTGTGTGTGTACATATACCTGGTTGTCTCCGCCCCGATTCGCGACCATTTGAAGCCTAGAAACACAGCAAACAGAATGCATGAAAGTGTCCCCGATTCTGGATATCGTATCTTTGTTCTTATCTCGGTGATTCGCTTCCTTGTGGGGCTATTAATTAGGATTTATAATGTCTTTCGGACAAGAAGTGCTTTACATAATGAAATGTCCGATTTGTTTACATTACCTTTCTTTCTATATGGCTTTACACAATGGTACTTCCGATTTATTTACATCAACTTTAATTATATTTTAAAATATATATCGGGTATCCTAGTGGCGCTGTGAAGCTCGCCGGTTCGAATCCGGACTGCGTCGATTTAATCACTCGTGCACGTGCAATGTTTTCGCAGATTCCAGGAGGTCAAAGCTGAAGGTACTAAGTTCGTGTTTCATGGGACGCTCGCGACACGTGACTTGACGCGTGCTCTGTGCGACACTCGTGACTTGCCGTCCTGCGTAGACAAACATTTCCAGGCGGGTCAAACGCGATGCAATAACTCTCCCTCTTTCGCCTATAACCAAATATTTTAAAATATCCAAATGCTATTTGGTAGTGTTGTTTTGACGTTATTTTGGGACAGGTGCATACATTCAGATATCTAGACGCGTAGATAACATCAGATGGAAGATGCATCACTGAGATAAAGAGCAGAATAGGACAAGCAAATACTGCATTTTATTAAATGAAGAGCGTTTTGTGCAATAAGTCGTCCTTGAAAGTTAGAAAAAAAAGAGTTCTTGCATGTTACATAGAACTAATTTTAACATACGGCTGCGAATCCTGGACAATTAGTAAACAGGCAAAAAAAATTCACGGAAGAACGCTGAAAATTAATTGGACAAACAAACGAACGAACGAACAGACTTTATTTTCAAAGGGTAACAAATTGGGCACGCAGGCCCGTCTTACATTCGGCCCTTCCAATCACTCATCTTTCTTTCATCAACAGTGCATAGGAAAAAACATTGTCCAATGAATTTTGTAAACATAAACATTGCATATTACTATGTTAGAGACACATCCACCACCCACCCACACATCCCCCATTCACTCCAACTCCCCCACCCAACCACACACATAACCCACACACACATACATTCCCCCACCCATCCACCACATCCATACACCTACACATCTCCCCACCCACACACACCTCTCACCCACCACACATCCCATCCACCCACACCCCAAGCACACATACATTCCCCCACCCACACATCCCCCACCCACACACATCCACCCAAATCCACCAACCTACACACATCTCCCCACCCACTCACATATCCTCTACCTGTCTCATTACCCACCAACAAAATGAGCAATCTAGACATTTTGAGGGAAGCTTAGTCGCAAAGACAACTTATCACAAGCAACAGAAAGAGGCAGTCATCGGTCCCCACCCCCACGTTGTGAGAAGACAAAAACTAGAACACATGACAATGGGAAAGATTTGCGGAAAGAGGCATGTGAAGACAGCGGAAGAAAATTCTTGAGTCTTGCGTCATGGCACGGAAGGCGTCAACGCACGAATTGATCGCAGTTTGTTGGAGAGGCATGTTCGCCAACACCAACCGTCAAGGCACTGGATGATGATTATGATTTTAACTATTGAATAATCCCAATTGCATTATCGAAAGTAACTGGCTCGTGACAACATAGTGTCTCAGAAACTGAAATACTTTGGTCATATTAAACGAAACACTGGTTTGGTTTGGATAGAACAGTGATGGAAGGCGGGCATGCTGGGAGAAGTGGCAGGCGTGGGCCAGCATAAAGGACACGGGACATTGAAGACACAGCGCATGACAATAAATACATGGGGCTGAAGAACTGGCAAGGGGTCGCATTTCTTTTCAATGAACGACTGTTTTGCAAAATATCAGCTATATGATGAATTGTAATATATTTATATGTTGATTATATGATGATGAATTGCAACATATTTATATGTTGATTATATGATGATGAATTGCAACATATTTATATGTTGATTATGTGATGATGAATTGCAACATATTTATATGTTGATTATATGATGATGAATTGCAAAATATTTATATGTTGATTATATGATGATGAATTGCAAAATATTTATATGTTGATTATATGATGATGAATTGCAAAATATTTATATGTTGATTATATGATGATGAATTGCAAAATATTTATATGTTGATTATATGATGATGAATTGCAACATATTTATATGTTGATCATACGATAATGAATTCATACGTTGGAAGAGCCGTTACAACGAAAACGTTCCTTTTCTTTTCTAAAACTATCATGTAAGCCGCCGTGGAGCAGTGGGAAGTACGCTTGTCTGTCGGTCCTGTAGCCATGTGTTTGAATCCCATTCAGGTGGGACTTTCTTTGTTCAGTTACCTGCGCTCCTGCCTCAGCCTTCCATAACATGGGTACCGTCGCATTTAAACGGGCCCTTTTAAAAATTGTATTCCCTCAAAAGTGCTTTTACTTTCTGTGTCGATTTATTAAAAATGCTGCACATCTTCAGAACGTTGTGATTAAGCCCAATCATAGGTCGCTTTTCTTAAGTAAATTTATCAACAGTAGTTTGCCATTGATTTCCGAATGAGAAGTCAATATTTTAGGATCAACAGACTAGTGTAGAGAAAGATTCTTTTACCCTGCCGAAAGCGCATCGTAAGTTAAAGAGCAGGCGCTTTTATCCATTCGGCCACGTTAAAGTTAAAAAATTAGAACTTTAGACAAATACGCACTGGTAATCCCAGTACTACCATGGCAGAGCACCAGGGAACTAGTTCGAGAAACTACCTGATTGTGTCCCGCCTGCACGACCTGCTTCCTTTCTACCCCCTGGTCAGAAATGTATGTCAACAATAGCACGAGGCGTCTTAAGATGGACACCTGAAGAATGCGCCAGTTCGTGCTCTAATCTGACAGAACTGTAACCGCCTGGTACAAAGATATTTTTAGCTAGCGTCCGGAGAACCAGCGTGCTTCTGGCTGCATACAAAATATTGGAGACTTGGGAAAGCTGACACCGTTTGTTCTCCCCACATCGTCTTTAGTAAAATGATAAGCTTGTTATGGATATAATTCAGAGGGGAGTCAGCAGTGTTCTACAGTGGCATCTATAACAGTATTGATTAACGCTGGATGGGTGCATCCCATTGAGTTGATTAACTGGCTCTCGGTTTTATGCCTAACCCTTTAATAACTAACAAAAGGGAAATAACTCCGCAAAATTAATGACTTGATATTTTGTAAAGTCATTATACACGAATTGGTTTGACATATAAATGTCCTAGATGACTAATAAACTAGAAAAATGGACACAGTTTAACATAAAGCAACATTAAAAACAATAAAACAAAAAGAAAGGTTTAAAAAAACATTTTAACTGGGAAAAAATGTGAAGAAAAATTTTTTACTCACGAAATGATGTTGAAAGTGTCCCGCACTATGTATATAAGTGCCCTGATAGCAGCAAATATCCTGCACTATATATCCACGTGCTTTGATACAAGTGATTCATGGTATTTTGTGAAGCATTCCCCCTTGCACAGCCATATCTGACAGAGACTGCATCCAAAAACAACCTCACTGGCTCTGCTCTTCTTACCAGACTTGGTGTTCATCTTGGCACACCAGTAGCAAGTTTTCCTTTTGCCATCCATACGAATTAGTCTGTGGTCCAAAAGATTGCTGGTACCCAGACCTACAGTTGTGGGGCAAGAAGAAGCTTTCCGTTTCCTCGAAATGTTACCCTTCAAGAGTAGAAACCAGGCTACGCCTAAAAGCGAGATGGCCAACATCACCAACCCTTGTGTGTGGGCGATGGGAGTTTGAACAAATTATCCAGCTGTTGACAATAGAGGTTTGCAGGAGAAAGGCAAACATATATCTCCACCACTTCACAGATTTCCTACCAACAGGGTAATATGAGGACAGCTGGTCAAACCTGTCCACTCCACCCATTGATCTGTTGTAGGCGGCCACTGTTGTGGGTATCTGAACATTTTATCTGCCACCGGGTGCCTTACGTGATGTCATCTTCTTCTTCTTCAGCGTTCCGAGCCATTGAACTTTAGTCTACCATTGTAGGCAATCATGGCTTCATCAATGCTGATATCTCTGCCAGCAGAAAAACACGAGGATATGTTTTTCCTCACCATATCAAGGAACGGTCTTACCTTGTACAGTGGATCGTAATCTTTGTGGCCTATGGGCTTCTGCTTACTGGTGTCATTGAGATGAAAATATTGGGAGATTTTTGCATATCTAGTTTTTCCCATGCACTGTGATACTCCAGGATGATAGAGATCTTCATCTGTGCTCCAATACATGGCAGTTTCAGGCAATTGAACATAGCCCATGAGTATAGCAAGACGAATATAAATTTTTATTTCCTGAGTGCTCACAGGTGACCAGTAAACATCCACTTTACCTGCCTTTTCTTGTCGTTGAGTGGCATACAAATTAGTTTGTTCCATAGCAGACTGATAAAAGTCCTCATTTACAATGAGACTGAAGTAGTCAAACGGTTCTGAACTCTCTCGAAGATCATGCAAAAAAAACCTTCAACGACTACAGGGGTTGTCTCAGGACTCCAAACATACATGTCTTTGTCTACAGTTTCACTGACACTACAGAAATCTGGGTCCTCTTCGTCAAAATTCCAGCCTGCCTCTGTAATCAATGTCACTTTCTGCATCACTATCTCTAAACAAATCAAACGGTTCAGTGATATCCACAATAACACTGTCATAATCGACAGACATACCTGCACAATCTTCAAGAAAATCGTGGCTGGATTCCATTTTTTTGCGAATAGATGATACAATATTGAGAAGTCACGAAAAATTTATATTATTTCTGAACCGTTGAATGGATTTCAAAACAGGAAGAACAAGGGAAACAACTCTTCCTGTTTCCTAGGCCGTGATACAATCGTAGATTCATTCATTCGCATAATTATTATTCAGAAGCGCTTGGGACAAGACATGTGTAAAAACGTGGATTTTGGGGGTAATAGTCGGGAAAGGGCTAAGCTGTTAGAGTAGCATGACCTGAATGTTGTGACCAGGAGTACATCGTTGACTCCATTGTGACCAGAAGAATTACAATGGTTAGAAGCGGGTTTGTCCGATGCCTAGGTGGCTTACAGTCGAGAGCCAGTTAATCAACTCTTTAGGGTGGGTCCATCCGGCGAGAACTATTCTGCTGACTCCTATATATATAATATTCTTATCTAACATTTTCACATTTTCCTATTTGGCACCTTTCGCAACTGAACTTCAGTGCACCCTTTCCAGATACGGAACGTGTGCGGTGGTTCGATACCAATACATTTTGTCTGTTTACGTTTTAACTGTCTATGTTCTAATTTCTTTAGATATGTCTTAAGATACGTTGTTCATGTTGAAGATCACTACAATCGAAACGTCGATTCCTTGTGTAACTTATTCTTTTCTTTATACCCCCCCCCCCCTTTTTTTCCCCCTACACTACGCGCATACTACACACACAAAACCACAAACATAAATTATTATTATTATTATGTAGAGTCCTATTCGCTTAATTTTCACAAGCGCTATAACCTTTCATGCTATCATCTGATTCTAATTATATTATTCTCAAGCTTCCTTGTTGTGTCCTATCCAGCGTCACGGTATTTTCCCAACCTTAGATTTGCTGGAATATGTCTAGTTCTTCCCTTAAGCTCCGAATTAGTGATACTGTAATGTTAGGTTGTTTTTTGTTGTTGCTCGCTGTGCACTCGAACGTAGTCCATACAAGTGCTACTACTTTTAGTTTCACTGGACAAATTTTTGTGTGTGGATTTAGCTTTCCCTATGTATCGATGTCTACAGCGTGTCACTGAAAATCGTTCCATGTGCGCAAGTTTTGCACGCTTCCGTTGGTTGACAACTGCTGCAGTTTTTACTACGCGAATACTTGATCAAAGGGAAGGTATTTTGTTCCTCAATATGTCAGGATTATTGGCCTTTGAGTGGCAAATCAAGACTGTATGTGCGCGCGCGCACACACGCGCGCGCGCGCGAGTGTGCATACAACTATAAAAATAACAAAACAAGATGGTAGGATGTGTAGAAATTCTAAGCTAGAAGAGGAAAGACTACAAGAATGAGTGAATGATTTAAACAGATCAAGTCTAGAAATTCAGTGTCTGTATATTGTCCGTTTATCATGTCTGTGCTTGTAGGTTCCACTACTTGTCTTGTCTGCATTGTCTGGTTTGTCTAATCATCTACCATGTGATTGTCATGTCTGTCTGTTGGTGTGTCCGATTGATTTCAATCAATCAGGTGCCGTCTCCACAATGAAGGTTGGCTGCAATAGATCTCCAGTATGCCTCTCACCCTGCCTGTACATTCTGTCAGATTGATGAATGTCCATCTCTTGATGTTATCCTCCCACTTGTATCATTGTCTACCTCTTGCTCGTTTGCCTTCAACATTACCCTCCAGTATGGTTTCTATAAGAGTATCATGTCTTAACGTGGCCAAAATATTTGACTCTTGTTTATTTCGTTCACCAGCTCTCGTTTCATTCCCAGTTTTTCTAGAACCTCTGTATTTAATTGGTTTTGTTTCCATGAAATACAACATATTTGTCTGTATATCCGCTTCTATGTGACTTTCTAGTTGCTTGTTTAATGTTCAGGCTTCCACACCATACAGCAATGTTGAATATACATACTGAATATTATCATTATATACTATCTATATATTATCATTATATTACTGAATATTATATTAAGTAATGTTGAATATACATATATACAATATACATTTGACAATTCTCATTTTTAATGAGATGTTAATATCTCTAGATGTTAATACTGATTTCATGCTGCTGAAAGCATTTTAGGCCATTCCTATTCTCCTTTTGATTGCTACTTCACTTCTGTCATCAAATGTTATTAACCCCCGGGAAGGTTAACCCGGTCAACAAATGCCCGCAGAAGTCGAATGTGTCGGCCTAACGGCGCAAGAACGCAGCTCTGCTGTAAACAGGCACAACGCAATCACATCCGGAAAAAAAAAACTCGCGATGAACGAAGAAGAAGAAATGTTATTAAATCTCCAAGATAGGCGAAACTTGTTCTAGTATCTCTCCATTTACTCTGATGTTCATTGATGGCCTTTCCTTTCCATTGATTGATTATTTATTTTTAATTTTATGCAGATGAGCACCTATAGATGGCAGATTTTCTCTGACCAAACCTGACGAGGTAGCTGGATATGAAAGCTGGTCAGGATTGAGTGCCCACTTGTCTGGAAATGTGTCAGTTCCACCAGTTCCTTGCTGCAACCAGGAGTACGTGGTTGCTACATAAGGTCTGAGTGGACATTCGATGTGTAACTGTGCTGCTTCAGAGAAAACATCAACAGTACTGATAGTTGCAGAGCTCCGGAATCCTAAGTGATAATGGTGATTAATTTGCGGTAATATAGATACTGTTTTAGACAACTGCACAAGTTACACAGCATCTCAGCTTATGTTAAAGCTGATATAAGCTTCGCGTTACGCATTGCTTTGAAAACAAATTCAACTGTGTTGATAGTCTGTGAACTCCCAAGGAAGCTAAAGTTGCGATAATGAGTGTTGCTATAATTTAAACATTGTGTTAGACAACTGTGCAAAATGCATCTCAGCACACATTGACTCACATAAGCTTCATATTGTCAACATAACTAAACAACAGTTGCGTACCTGTGTAGACATCGCTAACTGTGCTGACAGCATGTTTCTCTTGAAGATGTTTTAAGTAATATTGACAGTGTAATTTAGACACTGATTTAGACAACGTTGCGCAGCATCTGCACACATTGCAGCTCATCACCATCACAAACAATGGCCACTATCCAGGGCAGGCCACTTTCTGTGGCAGAGACAAAGAAACTCAAATCTAATGCAGGCGTTCCAAATCTGAACTTTCAACTTCAAGTAGAAATCTACAAGCCACCATCATTATCACCCCAAAGTCTTTCCAATGATTCTGATGAACATTTGATGACCATAGACATGAGAGAAGAAGAGGCACCAGTAACATCTCGCAGTCGCAACACTAGTGGCAACAGCAGCAGCAGTTGCAGCAGCAGAAATGTCGATGAGAACTTACCAAATTCGCCAAGTAATGCTGTAGACGAACACATTAAAGCTGATGTAGATGGTGAAGATGGACTACTCAATGGTGGCAACACTGGAAAGACTCCCACCTCAAGCGGACTACTCAGAAACAGTGACACATCTTACAATGACCACATGAGCAATGACCACAATGTCCTGCTAACTATTTATGAATGTACCATATGTGATTTTGTAACGAATTATCAACAGAAACTAGCTGACCACCAGAGAACAGCACATTGTTTAAACAAAGGAAGAGATTCAGACCATTCATCTCATGATTTAACACAAAATCCCTTTCTAGAGAGTGGACAAAATCACACCCTGGATCCGCCTCACCAGAACTCATCTCAAGATAATTCAACATTTGTTAAGGAAGAAGGTATTGACGTGGAAGATGAGGATGGCGAAGCTCCACCAACTGATGGTGTATCAGTATCTCTAGCGAACAAAATCCATGCCTTGGATGAGAGCCTGTGTAAAAAAAAGAAGAAAAACAAGAAGAAAAAAAACAAAAATCGTCAGGAGGTAGAACCATGTAAATATTTGGTAGTGTTTCATGAGGGAGGTTCAAAATATGCCTGTTCTGAGTGTAGCAACTTTTACAAATGGAAGAAGAGCCTAAATAAGCATTGGCGGGAGAAACACAATATGAAACCACTATTGAAAACTGACAATCCTCCTGGCCTGATCAAGCTACTGAAAACTGGAACGTATTCTCTTGTGGGATCTCGCAAACTTTATGATTCTGCTTTCTTCAAAAAAATTCAAACTACACAATCTGATGCTGCTTACTGTGCAGCACCTTCCTCTACAAATCTGACCCCCAGCCATCATCTACCAGATATGCTAAAACTAGCAAGCTTGCCTAGGACTCCGGACTTACCATCCCCACTTGTACCTCTATTTGCCAATAGGGCTGATTCATTAGCTACAGATCAGGCTGCTTTTCCTATTATGCCCATGGGATTTCTTCAGTTCCCTGTACACAGCAATGATTACCATTCACCGGAAGAAGGCGTCTTGGATCTTTCCTGTAATCGCAATCGTAACTCAGACAATTCTACTATCTCAGGGACACATCCTCAGGACAGGGTCTTCTCTTCAGACCAAGCACAGCTACCAAATTTTATTAGAGGCAATGTTTATGAAAATGTTCCACTTGAAATCATGTGGAAAAATGAGCCCAGTACAAGTCACCCAGTAAAAGAACTGCCCTGGTGCACAACGTCTGATTTCCCAGGTACTTCTGAAGCTGTATCTGCAGGTTATACAAATTCAGAGACGCACAAGGGAGTTGTTACATGTGAGGAGTGCAAGCTTCAGACACAGTCCATGGGTGAACTGAACAACCATTTCATAATAAATCATATTCAGAAGTTGTCAGATTGCAAGGAAGCTATTAGGAAGATTCCTCATGGTCTGCAACAAGTGTATCACCTGCTCAACAATGAGCTTGTTGAACTAGGTCATCGAGACCTTGAGTCAGCACATGGGAGAAGCTTGCAATGTAAGAAATGTGACTTTGAGAGCCAGAGCCCAGCAGATTTCCAGAAACATGCGATGTCACATACTGAAGAGAGACCCTTCGTCTGCATGGTTTGTGGTAAAACATACAAGTTAAAGTGGGATCTGGTCAAACACTTCAACAATAGTCATGCAGGTCTTCCAAACCCCTACCAAAGAAATGACATAACAGATGCTGGTAATGAAGACTCTGAAGAAGGAGGTAAACCTTCAGCAAAGAAAGCAAAACTTGGTCTGAGTGATGTTAATGATAGTAGTCCCTACAATAAAAGTGATACTGTGTCTGTGGAGAGAAACATACAAAGAAAGACAATAGTTTCATGCCAACAGAACAGTCTGGATCCTGTAATAAAAAAGAATCAGAATCTACCAAGTATGTATTTGAGCACCGATATGCATATGGAACAAAAAGAGCACATGGACCAGACTGCACAAAAGAATGATAGATCCCGTGAAACACAGACTGCTAGAACTCAAAAGTGCATGTCAGGCAATGGCAGCCGTGTAAGCAACAGTTGCAAGACAAACAGTACCATTGGAAAGAGAACCATGGAAGAAAGGGGTTCAGATAGTCCTCGAGGATACACACCAGATAATTACCCTTGTAAATGTCCCCAGTGTGACCTTCACTTTCATTCACTTTCTGATATGGAGCAGCACATGAAGATCCATTTTCAGGAGAAGAAATTTAAGTGTCCTAGTTGTGACTACAGAAGCAAATGGAAAAGTGATGTTACCAAACATAAGAAGCGTTGCACTGGAGTTGGCATTGGTTATGTTAATGACACAAGCAAACCTAAGAAACTGAATGCTTCAGTGAGCAGTCGATCACAAAATGTCATTGTCAACAAGAAAGGCAAACAAAACAGAGCACTGTCAAATTCCGCTGAAACAGACGGTCCACAGTTAGCCAGCTTGAAACAAGCCTCTCCGACCACTTACAGAGACTCTGCCAGCCCATCCAAGACTTCTCCCATTATCTCGACAAACCCATCTCTGCCACACAGAAACAGCTCGGGCCGTATTTCCTCTTCCGCAGTATGGAAATGTTCCCACTGTGCCTATACAACACATAATCATACCAAGTTCAAATACCACCCATGTAAGCGTGACGGTGACAAACCATTCAAGTGTGATCGGTGTAATTACTCAAGTAATTGGTCAGGTGATCTCACGAAGCATAGAAAGCGCCATAACCATGAAAAATTACAGTCAACTTTCAATTGTTTCCATTGTAGAGATTGTTTTGACACTTTGCAAGAACTTATATATCATTGTTCAGTGAGACATTTTGATGAAGAATCAAGTCACAACTCCCCAGTGACTTTAATGGAGATGGAGGATGCTGTTGATGTGGCACGAATCAAACATCCCAGAAAACGTAACTTTCACTGTCTTGAGTGTCCATTTGTATGTAATAGCCAACACGCTTTGGAAGCCCATAAACTAAAAACTTTTCATTGCTTGTACTGCAAATCTATGTTCAAAAACAAAGAATCCTTGCGTGATCACATTATTGCACATGAAGAGTTCACATCAGAAGAATGGTTCACACCAGAAGAATGGGAATTATTGTTCCCGATAAGTGATACTCAACATGAGCCAAAATATGGCAAAAAAATACTTCCAAGCGTAGATAATAAAGACCTTGGAAAACACAACAGTGGTACTATGGAAACCTGCCAGCCTGATATGGAGAGAAGTAATGAGAAAAGTGCCAGGGATACTGATTCTTCTCTACTCAGAATCTCACCAGTGCAAGCTAAGAAATCTGAAGTTCTGATTGCCCAGTGGACTCAGCTCATGCATACATGTGAGTGGTGTCTGGAACAGTTCATGTATTTTACAGCTCTACGTAATCATATCGAATCCTGTCACGCAACCCAGCAGAATGACCAGGAAGCTGGCAAGGCCACAATGGATACAAGTAGTCAAATATTACCTCCCTTTAATGGCATGGATGTATGTCTGACAGATGTAATGAAGGAAACAGGGAATGATAGAAAAACCTGCAACTTGTCACTGGCAAGTTCTGAACTCCAAGTGAAGCTTTGTGAGAGGAAAGAAATACAGTGCTGGTTCTGCGGTGCCAGGGAGGAAGATTTGAACCATCTTTACAAACATGTGGCTGCCTCACATGGGTCAGGACGGTACAACCTGGCACTGGATCCCACATCTGCTGTACCAGACAGTGACAGTGTATGCAATAGCTCACAAGATGCCATGGATGTTAGCCCCAAGAATCAGATATTCTCTTCGAAAATGGCCAACAGCGTAACTTGCATTGTTAAGGAGCAATACACATGGGATGTTGTACCAGTTAATGTTGTGGTAGTAGGCTGTGCTCTAAAGTTTGCATGCACCTTCTGTGCGTTCACAAATGCCTCCATTTTAGAAACTTCCCGCCATGTTTATTTTAACCACAGCGACATAAACAAATTTAAGTGTAAGACGTGCCATTTCTCACATTACAAGGAAGAAGTTATGTTTGATCACTGCACAAACCACCTGCAGCCTGAGAGAGTTGTTGAGGTTTTAGACTTCAAGCAGATTGATCGCCATGATCTGCTGATGCTGTTTTTGGATGCTTTGAAGAAATCAATAGCTTGTGATATAGGCAAGGGCGTAAAGGCCAGCCCATGTAATAAATCTGTGATCCATTAGTGTGTCAGTTATGTCCTTTCAGAACCTCAACTGAACTGATGATGAAAGCGCATGTTAAGCACACAAATCAAGTTGAGCACCTATGTGATACAGTTTAGTTTTTAGTTTTAGTCAACGGATCAACATCACAGCACACAGGTGTAACCCATAAGTGTTCCGTTCTTCTCCTAAATCAAGTCCAGAGAAACTCAGCGCAGTGCACGAACTCTGTAGCACCGGCGAGGATCCTTAAATACTTTGGGTAGATTTTTAACACCAAATTTTGCCCGGGCAGCTTCGTTAAACTATGCTTTTTCAATTTCCAACTGCCAAGGGATTTTTTACGTGCGCAACAATACACACGGGCGTCCGATCTCACTACCCAGAGTTCAGAGGAAATTTTATTACTAGAAGTCCATGTGAAAAAATTCCGGTCCTCCCCGGGGCTTGAACCTGAGACCTCCAGCACTCGAGGCGAACACAATACCTTGAGATCACTCAGCCCCCCCACCCCCCACCCCCATGTGTGATACAGGTTACATAATAGACACCCGCCTAACTAATACCCTCTCAAGGAAGGACAGTGCCCATACATACATCACTCGATACCTGGATGGATGGACTGGTGGATGGATGCTTGAGTGGGTTGGTAGATGGTTGAAGATGTGGAGGATGGAGAACTGATAAAGCAATAGGTGGTGACAGGTAGAGATGAATGGAGCAAGGGAAAATGTATATAATGATATCAGATCAACATCGGCTTCATTAAAATATCAGATAACAGGATTGAAGAGTCATTGTAACCAGTGGCTGCTCTGATGAAGAAGAACGCGTAATGGCAGATGTTTCAATTACATTAGATAGGTAGCATGCCGGCTGAAGAGACAGACTGATAATTAAATATACAGTATACTGTTAAAAAAAAGAAACGCAACATTTTTGGTGTTACTTTTATAAAAGATATTTGCTGACTGGACATCCGTCAATCTATTGTCTGCGTCCTTCTGGTCATTAACTTCTCATGGTTACCTGAATTGTACTCACCTCATGATTTGTGAGGTCATGAAAGAGGTCAAGGTCAAAACAACTTTTTTGACAATGACTCGTGACAGGTTCATGATAATCCGGTGAAACTTACTGAACACAAAACTCATTGACCATATTTTTGAATGCCTGTAAAAGATTAACGCTCCTTGAATAAATTCAGTTGTAAATTCAATGCACAAGTATGACTCATCTCACTACAGAAGAACGAATCAACATCATTGGACATTTACAGACTGGACAGTCACAAAGTGTAGTAGCCAGAGAATTTAATGTGGTTAGAAGCACCATTAGTCACCTTGGGAGGTGATTTCAAGAAACAGGCTGTGCAGTGGAAGACCCAGAATCACAACTGCTGCAGAAGACCACTTCATACGGCTGCGTCACCAAAGGAATCGATTTGCATCTGCATCCTCCACAGCCCAGTCAATGCCAGGAGCTCATCGAATTTCAGGCCAGGAACTGGCAGCACGATGCTGGTCTTTGAGCTAGAAGACCCTACAGAGGTCCTGTTCTTATGGACCGGTCGCCAGAACAGACTGCAGTGAGCGAATCAGCATCATCAATAAAATGTTGGTACAAGTTTGCATTTGAAACTGAAATAATGTTGCATTTATTTTGTTTTGAACAGTATATATACAAACAAATGCCGCAGTTGGTAGAGAAGTAAGTGTATGTACATTATCAATCAGATCTTCACCAACACATCCAGTGGTAGGAAATGATAATAAATAAGATTTCTTCTCATGAAAACTAAGACAATATCATGCATGATCACAATAAAAGTCTGGATTCAGCACCTTGCAACAAATGAAAGGGCCAAGTAACAAACAACAAAAATATTGCTCGCCACATTGGTTAGTATGTTCTCCTAGCGACTTTACTGGCCCTAATTCACCTCAAGACTGGATAATTTCATATTCACAAACTTCTGGGTTTTGACAAGACTACACAATTTCATGATCACGGGCTTCTGGAATGGCATTCCCATCAAAACTACACAATTTCAAGACAACTTCTGAGATGGCATTCCCACCAAGAGTACACAAGACTACACAATTTCATGATCACAAGCTTCTGGGTTGACATTCACATCAAGACTACACAATTTCATGATCACAGCTTCTGGGATGGCATTCCGACCAAGGCAATTTTGTGATCACAAGCTTCTGTGTTTGTATTCCTACATCAAATCATGGCTACAAAGTCCTGTGTACATGTGCGTGATCTTCTGAAGACTCAATTATTATACAGCTATATTGTTATGGGTGTAAGATCTTCTGAAGACTACATCAATAGATGGCCACATACTTCTGGGTGTATGATCTTCTGAAGACTACATCAATAGATGGCCACATACTTCTGGGTGTATGATCTTCTGAAGACTACATAAATTCATGGCTGCATGGTTCTGGATGTGTGATCCTCTGAAGACCGGATTATTAGATGGCTGCATAGTTCTAGGCTCAACCCCAGTCTTACATAATCACACCAATAACATTTTTTGTGCAGTGTCTTGGTCGCTACATTTCAGCCCAGGCATTGTGCTATGGAGAGGTATAACATTTGCTGCCTCCATGGGTTGTAATTGTTGTGCTTTGTTAAAAGTACTCTGTAGTTATCACTTGTTCACTATCACTCAGACAGCAATGTGCTAGACGGGGACATTTCTTTACTATTTGAGGTACAGTTTCCTGAGATATTGAAAGCAAACATCGGATTTGGGTCCTATCATTCCCAGGCACCAATTAATTAATGAATGTTTAAAGTTTATTAGTAATTGTTCATATTTGTAATCCATACAGTAGTGCCAGTTTTTATGTTAGAATAAAATTATATTCTAACTTTGATGATAAGTTTAATTCTTTTGACTTTCTCTGACAAGAGACACAAGTCTGTACTAGTGGTTGCATAGACTTACTTAGTAAATGTAAAGATAACAGCCTAGGTAGTACTTTATATTTAGAAATGATTTTTAGGGTTGGTTGGTTGACTGGCTGGTTAGCTGGCTAGTTGGTTGGTTGAGTGATTGTCTGGCTGGTTGGTTTGTTGGCTTGATGGAGGCTTAGCTGGTTAGTTGGTTGATTGGTTTATTTGTTGGCTGGTTGGTTGGTTGGCTGACTGGCTGATTGATTGGTTAGTTGGTTGGATGGTTGGCTGACTGGTTGGTTGGCTAGCTGGTTGATCGCTTAGTCCTTTGGTTGACTGGCTGGCTGGTTGGATGTAACATCAAATATGTCATATGTATGTATATGTGAGCTGTAGAATTGCATGACTTTTAACAGACGTCACGTAACACAATATTTGAGGCACCACACACAAATAAAGCACAGAACAGTAGAATTTGTACATGTTTATCTATTCTAGTGATGAAGTTGCTAGTGTTTTGGCAAGTTTTGCAGAAGGTAGTTTGCTATTGCTTTCCTTCTGGGCAGTGACTGTACTAGTCAGGGGCCATAGCCATAGTCTGTACTGATGAGATAATTTGCCTATCGCTGCAGAGTGCAGACCATAACCAACAACAATCTGTTAGCTGCTCTCACACTCCATCCACCACCTGCTTCCATGGCTTCACATAACCCTGATGGGTGGGCTAAACGGGTATTCCACCTTGCCCAAGGGTGTCCCATAGACTAAAGGAGGAAAGGGGGCATCTTACATCTCCTTTAATAGGTCATACCCCTAACCCGCTAACCATTGCCACTTGAAACGTCATGAAAGTTTGGAGAGAACAATAATGGAGGGGTATATGCCTGGGAAGAGAGGAAGAGGAAGGCCAAAGAGCAGATGGGTGCAGGATGTGGCAGATGATCTCCAAATGGATGTATCAGACGCAGAACATCTTGCTTATGACCGAGAAGTTTTCAGGAAGGTTGTTATGGGAGCAAAGTTCTGCAAAGGATATGTTAATGAATGAGTGAAGTGTGTACAGAACAGTAGAATTTATACACGTTTGTCTATTCTAGCGATGAAGTGTGCACAGAACCATATAATTTATACCAGCTTATCTATTCTAGTAATGAAGTGTGCACAGAACAGTGGAATTTGTACAAGTTTATGTAATATAGTGATGAAGTATGCACAGAAGAGTAGAATTTGTACAAGCTTATCTATCCTAGTAATGAAGTGTGCGCAAAAGAGTAGATTTTGTACAGGCTTATCTATTCTAGTAATGAAGTGTGCGCAAAAGAGTAGAATTTGTACAGGCTTATCTATTCTAGTAATGAAGTGAAGTCTGGAAATTACTTTCCTTAAATTTAAAAAGAGCGTTTTAAGAAGAGAATTGACTTCTATGCACAGGCTTTCATCCCACATGGCCCAAGTCTCTTTCCACAAAGTGGCCTGCCAAAATTGTTGCACAAAACATGAACTCTAGCTAGATCCCCCAGGAGTCCCAGAGAAAACTTGTCGTGTGACA
Source organism: Cepaea hortensis (assembly GCA_963921405.1). Taxonomy (NCBI): domain Eukaryota; kingdom Metazoa; phylum Mollusca; class Gastropoda; order Stylommatophora; family Helicidae; genus Cepaea; species Cepaea hortensis. Next base: position 104,620,643 of record OY992876.1, on the reverse strand, counting down.
CATTTTCGTTTGAGGTACTACACAATTCCTTACAGCAAACATAAAATAGTGAATGTATGTGTGCAAAGAAACCATAATTGAGGTACTACACAATTCCTTACAGCAAACATAAAATAGTGAATGTATGTGTACAAAGAAACCATAATTGAGGTACTACACAATTCCTTACAGCAAACATAAAATAGTGAATGTATGTGTACAAAGAAACCATAATTGAGGTACTACACATTTCCTTACAGCAAACATAAAATAGTGAATGTATGTGTACAAAGAAACCATAATTGAGGTACAACACATTTCCTTACAGCAAACATAAAATAGTGAATGTATGTGTACAAAGAAACCATAATTGAGGTACTACACATTTCCTTACAGCAAACATAAAATAGTGAATGTATGTATACAAAGAAACCATTCGCGACACTACACTTGTAATAACTGCAAACATGCAATGGGGAACTTATGGTGTGTACTGATTATCATTTTTAGTGTAGTCTAATAGTTAGCTCTCTTTAGTGCCATTTAAGTTTCTTTTTGTTTAGTTATTGACTTTTGTGGCCATTACTATTCTGCTGGCTGTTATAATTTTATTTCAAAATTTTTATGGAATTCAATCAGCATCAATTTGCATCCTGCTCTCCCTGCCTATATAAAAGGTCATCATCTGCAAATGTCAGTGTCCTTCCAATACCTGGTGCTTCAATGTTTTCAATCTTGCTAGTGTACACATTGAATAGCACAGGTGATATTACAGATCCTTGTGATAATCCCGGGGTAATAATGCATGCCTCGGAGATCCATGAACTTAGGCGGAGAGCAATTATACAAGAGTGCACGGAGATGAAGCTTAATTGTTTCAGAAGAGTGTTTTGAGGTGCTTGTACTTGTGGTCCTTAACTGTTAGTGTTATATTGTACAGGGTGTTTGTAAAGTCTCACTATACTTTGTATGTAGAACAGCTTATTTTTGGAGAGTATTTTTTCATTTGCAAGATGGAAAACATACTCTCCATCAATAGCTGTTTTACTAGCAAAGTGTAGTGAGACTTTACAAACCTCCTGTAGTATACACGAAATAAAATATTTAGTAGGTGTTTCATCTGTAAATAATGTATGCCTAAAATGACAAGAGTAGTTTCATCATCATCAAGAGCCCTGCCAGCTGCCGTAGGCGTTCATGGCTCTCCACAGATCTCGGTCTTTGGTGTTCTGGATCAACTCTGCTGATGGTATTCCTCCATGCCACCGTATCAATCCATCCAGCATCATTTCTCTTGGTCTGCCTCTGCCTCTCTTCCCCTCGATCTTTCCAGTTGTCACAATGTTCTCCAATGCCTCTCTTCTCATCACATGACCGAAGAAAGATGTTTGTCTCTTTCTTATTGTTGTATATAATGTTCCAGTTTCATTAGCCTGTATCAGGCAGTGGCTGTTAGTTACTCTGGCAGTCCAAGAGTAGTTTACCCATGTAAAATGATTAATTTCCAAAAGTATTTTTGTGTGTATTAATGACTGAAACTGATTTTATAAAGTGAAGAGTGTCGTACTGTTTCATCAAGTCTGTGGCCCACTACATCTACATTCAAGAAGTACTCTTTGTCAGGTTTGCTTTCCCTAGCCTTTGACTGTCCCCAGTCTAACTACAAGGCAGCAGGTTTGTGTTTATTTTATCTGGTTCCTACACTTTCATGTCTGACATGAGAGACCCTACCAATAGCTATGCTACAGCAGGCCTAGCTTTTGGGGTTCTTGGAACAAGCAAACCCTTCCACCACTGTAAGGTGCAGACATGACAGAGGAGTTTCACATGACAAGGGTACTTTTTTCTGTGAATAATGGGGTTAGTGGAATAAGCAAAGCCTTCCACTGTAAGGTGCAGACATGACTGACAAGTGCCACTGACATGACAAAGGTACTGTTTTTTTGTGAAAAATGGGGTTATTGGGACAGGCAAACCCTTCCACCACTGTAAGGTGCAGGCAGACATGACAATGGTACTTTTCTGTGAAAAATAGGGTTATTGGAACAAGCAAACCCTTCCACCACTGTAAGGCGCAGACATGACAGACGAGTGCCACTGACATGGTACTTTTCTGTGAAAAATGGGGTTATTGGAACAAGCAAATCCTTCCACTACTGTAGGGTAAAGACACGACACATGAGTGTCACATGACAATGGTACTTTTCTGTGTAATAATGTTTTTCATATTTAGTGCTGTGTGTTTTTCTCTATTAAACGTTTTATATACTTTGCTTTTGAAGCTTAAGAGTGTTATTGCCACACTGTGTTTATTCATGGACTACATTGTCATACATTGTTATTGATGAGCTGTCTTTGAGGTGTATTACGCTGATCACACTAGAACTAACCAATAATGTCTATTTTTTTTTTTAAAGATTCACTAATGTAGTGGACACTGTTACAGTCTTATGTGTTTTGTTGTTTATTTGACCTATGCTGGTTTAATATAAATATCTTAGACCTATAATGCTATTTCAATGGTTAGATACAAATTCACGTCCGCATTCCATAGTTGTGGGTTGAGGTAGATAGACCTGACTAATGAACACACTTTATCATGTGGGTGTCTTGTTGGTCATATGTCGAAATACACTTGTCTCTGCGGCAAGCTGTCATTTGGAGGTGACAGGTTTGAATCCTGGTGTGATTATTTTAGCTTTAAATGTTGATGTTGTCTAGTGTTTCCTCTATCTCTACTTCTTTCTTCTACCTCTAGTAGCACCAAACAATAATTTTGAATTTATTTAAGAACTGTCTTAGTGGCCTCAAAAGGTTCCCAAATTTATATTTATGTGTGAATAGATTGATTTCTTACAAATTATAACCTGGGCCCAATGAAGCAAAAATGATGACAAAAACTCATCCAAAGCAAATAATGGTTGCTCGCCATGAAGCCTTGGGGATATTAGCCACAATTACTGGTTCTCCTGCCTTAAGTTTTAAAAAATTACAGAATTATTCTCTTTTTTTTTTGGGATATTGTTAATTTAGTATCACCATTTCTGCCATTTACAGTTGTTAGTTTAATAGACTGATGGAAAGTAAGCAGCAATGTTTATAACTAGCTACCATTGGGACAAAATCCATTTGACAATGTTTTTTTCCCCTATGTAAATGTAACATGCACATTTGATGAATGAAAGATGAGTGATTGAAAGGGCCGAATGTAAGACGGGCCTGCGTGCCCAATTTGTTACCCTTTTAAAATAAAGTTTGTTTGTTCGTTCGTTACATATACCTACTTCAAGATGTCCTATGCTTATAATGCTATTTCAATGGTTAGATAAAAATTCCATCCACATTACCTAGTTGTGGCTTTCACTACTGTAAGATGCAGACATGACTGACGAGTGTCACATGACAACGGTACTTTTCTGTGAAAAATGGGGCTAGTGGAACAAGCAAACCCTTCCACCACTGTAAGGTGCAGACATGACAGATGAGTGCCACTGACATGACAATGGTACTTTTCTGTGAAAAATAGGGTTGTTGGAACAAGCAAACCCTTCCACCACTGTAAGGTGCAGACACGACACATGAGTGTCACATGACACCGGTACTTTTCTGTGTAATAATTTTTTCCATATTTAGTGTTGTGTGTTTTTCTCTATTAAACGTTTTATATACTTTGCTTTCGAAGTTTAAGAGTGTTATTTCCACATTGTGTTTATTCATGGACTACATTAATGTCATACAGTGTTATTTATGAACTGTCTTTGAGGTGTATTACGCTGACCACACTGGAACTGACCAATAATGTCTTCTTTTTTTTAAAAAAAGATTCACTAATGTACTGGACACAGTTACAGTCTTATGTGTTTTGTTGTTTATTTGACCTATGCTGGTTTAATATAAATATCTGAGACCTATAATGCTATTTCAATGGTTAGATACAAATTCACGTCCGCATCCCATAGTTGTGGGTTCAGGTAGATAGACCTGACTAATGAATACACTTTATCATGTGGGTGTCTAGTTGGTCATATGTCGAAGTACACCTGTCTCTGCGGCAAGCTGTCATTTGGAGGTGACAGGTTTGAATCCTGGTGTGGCTACTTTAGCTTTAAATGTTGATGTTGTCTAGTGTTTCCTCTATCTCTACTTCTTTCTTCTACCTCTAGTAGCACCAAACAATAATTTTGAATTTATTTAAGAACTGTCTTAGTGGCCTCAAAAGGTTCCCAAATTTATATTTATGTGTGAATAGATTGATTTCTTACAAATTATAACCTGGGCCCAATGAAACAAAAATTATGACAAAAACTCACCCAAAACAAATAATGGCAGCTCACCGTGAAGCCTTGGAGATATTGGCCACAATTACTGGTTCTCCTGCCTTAAGTTTTAAAAGACAGAATTAATCTCTTTTTTTTTTGTTTTATATTGTGCATTTAGTATCACCCTTTCTGCCATTTATAGTTGTTAGTTTAATAGACTGATGGAAAGTAAGGAGCAATGTCTTCTCTATTCTTTTGTCCTGCAACTAACCGCCACTTAGACACACACCCACAACCCACTCACTCTAAGGTTTTGTCCTGTAACTAACCACCATTGGGACACATACCCATAACCCACTCATTCCAAGGCATCCTATGTTTTGCCCTGTAACTAACCACCATTGGGACATAACCCATAACCCACTCACACTAAGGCGTCTTATGCTTTGCTCTGTAACTAACTATCATTGGGACACATACCCACAACCCACTTAATACCAGGTGTCCTATATTTTGTCCTGTAACTAACCACCATTGGGACACATACCCAAAACCCACTCACACCAAGGCATCCTATATTTTATCATCTCATTCAGTTCTGTCCATCTCATGCTATTATTATTTTCTGTCTGTATCTTCTGTTTTTTCATCTTCCTCTCTTTCATTAGCTCTGTGAGTTCCAGCAGACAGAGGACTTTATAGTTACACAATTTTCAGGTTTTCTCGATGTATGTCCTGTCCAGTGCAAGTGGCTTTTCCTCACCACTCGAACCAATGGCAATTGTTTAGTTCTTGGCCTTCCTAAATTGCCCAGTGCTACAAAACCTTTTCTTGCCTGTTGTATTCTTGTTCTATCTCTGGGAGTCTCTGTGGTGAAGTGGTCAAGCCATTTGCCTCGTGCTCTGAAGGTTGTGGGTTCAATTTCAGGCTATGTTTTTCAATTCTACCTTGAGGAGTGAGGTTTCACCAAGGAAGATTGGAAGAAGTAGTGTAGAATATGACTAAAAAAAACTGTCATTTACTGCCAATATAGTACCTTGCGGAGTATGGCAGAGGGGTCTTTGAGCCTTAGGAACTAAGGCCGCCTGGCTAGTGCAGTCGCCGCGAACTGTGCAGGTTAGGATTTTCTTTTTGCCCCCGACAGCAAAAAATCCAACACCTTACTGAGGGATCGAACCCGGATCTCCCGAATGACTAGAATTAGGCAGGTGAAATTAACAACAAAGAAATGTCAGGATCAGAACTGCGAAATGTTTTCCACTTTCATTGACCTTACCAAGGCTTTTTATACAGTCAGCAGAGAAGGACTGTGGAAGATTATGGCAAAATATGGCTGTCCACGAAAGTTTGTCCAAATAGTGCGGCTATTTCATTATGGTATGCAGGCAAAAGTACAAGAAAATGGTGAATTGTCTGAGCCCTTTTCTGTCACCAATGGGGTGAAGCAAGGATGTGTCCTGGCACCAACACTGTTCAGCCTCATGTTTTCAGCTATGCTGACGAATGCCTTCGAGAACAGTGACATGGGAATAGATATCAAATACCGCATGAATGGAAAATTATTCAATCCCAGAAGGCTGAAAGCTAAAACAAAAATTAACAGCGACACCGTCAGAGAGCTCGTTTGCTGATGATTGCGCTCTATATGCCAACTCAGAGGCAGACATGCAACACAATGTTTCAGCTTTCTCACATGCCTGTGCCAACTTTGGGCTCAATATCAACTTGGAGAAGATTAGTTATGTACCAGCCAGCTCCAGGGAATAATCACACCGTGCCGAATATCAAGGTGAACGGTCATAGACTAAGTGTTGTGGACAAATTCACCTATCTTGGCAGCACTGTGTCACAAGGTACCACAATACATGACGAAGTGAATGCAAGAATCTCCAAGGCCAGCGCGGCCTTTGGCAGACTGTACACTGATGAATAGGGCAGAAATGGAATAAGCCTGCAAACAAAGCTGAAAGTCTACAAAGCAGTTGTATTATCCACACTGCTATATGCTTGTGAAACATGAACTGTTTATCAGCGATATACTTGGAAATTAAACCACTTCCACGCAGTCTGCCTTAGGAAGCTATTGAAGATTAAATGGCAAGACAAGATCCCAGACACCGAAGTTCTAGAAAGAGCTTCCATGCCCAGTATCCACACTCTACTAATGAAGAATCAGATTCGCTGGGCTGGTCACTTAACTGGTATAGTATACCAGATCACCGGCTCCCTAAACGAATTTTTTACGGCGAGCTGCGTTGTGGTAAAAGCTCCCAAGGCGGCCAGAGGAAACACTTTAAAGACACTCTAAAAATCTCACTGATTGCTTTTGGAATTCATCATGACACCTGGGAGACTGCAGCCAGAGGCCGAAATTCATGGCGTGCATCATTGCGCAAGGGTGCAGTCACGTGTGAGGCAACCAGGACTGCAAGAGCTGTGAAGAAAAGGCAGGACAGAAAAACCACTGAAGGAAATCCTCCTCTAGAAACATCAAGCATTCTTTGTCCACATTGTCAAAGTCTGGTTAGAATGAGGCAGCGAGGAGTGACGAGGGGATCTGCTTGACGCTCAGAGGAAAGGCGAGACGGACATATAATCAAATTGCTACTGGAACTATTAGTGTTGGAACTCTTCGCTGGTTGCTGAGGATGGGGACGGAGCGCTTGTGGGAATGTCCCGAGTGAGTCCCGGTTAGAATGAGGCAGCGAGGAGTGACGAGGGGATCTTCTTGACGCTCAGAGGAAAGGCGAGACGGACATATAATCAAATTGCTACTGGAACTATTAGTGTTGGAACTCTTCGCTGGTTGCTGAGGATGGGGACGGAGCGCTTGTGGGAATGTCCCGAGTGCTTTGATGTCGGTTCCTAGATCAATCAATAAATCAATCAATTGTCAAAGAACATTTTGAGCCAAAATGGGCCTTATCAGCCATCTTAGAACTCACGGCTCCATACTTTCAACCCCACTGGATGAAATGAATGGTCATCATCATTCTTGATGGACAAACAACAGCAGGTTATAGGCAAGGAAGTTTCTGTTATGCCAGGTGTTTTTAAAGTCTCATTACACTTTGTATGTAGAACAAATCTGAAAAAATTCTTTCTTCTGTTAACACCTTTCTGTTTGGAGTGCAAAGAATTACTCCAGCAGATGACAGCCAGTCGCTGCATATTGCTTCATGGTGTACTGTGGAGCACATTTTTTATGACATCATGTACTTTATTTTTCAAATTTGTTCTGCAGACAAAGTGTAGTAAGACTTTACAAACACCCTTTACTAATATCAGGTTTTCTCAGTGTGTGTCCTACCCAATGCCAGCATCTTTTCCTCACGTCTTGGCTCACTGGTATTTGTTTTGTTCTCTGCATGAGCTCCATATTGGTGACCCTTTCATAGCACTTTAGTCCTTCTATTCTACACAGGCACCAAATAATCAACATTAGTCATTGTCTATGCATACTGCAGAAATCACACAACTTACATGAATTAACTAGATAAATCCTTCAAGTTGAAATATACACATATTCGCACAGTAATGTCAATTATCTACCACGGTAATTTTAAGCTAACTAACATGTCTTTCTGTATGCACAATTATGGCTTGCGTTGATTGATCATAATTGCTTCTGCAAATTTTAACAAGTGAGTATTTTGTGTGTTAAACAACACGCGAAAGGCAGTGTCTCTGTCAACCACATGGCCGCTCTCGACAATGTGCCTACCAATTAAAGACGCCGGGAGCTTTCGGTGTGTCGGCCCCACGAGGCTAGCATCTCCTGTGTTTTGTATCTTGTTGACCCATTGAGGTATGTGTTCTGACACTCGTTTGTTAAGCTGTCTCTCTGTTCTACCAATGTAGAAGGCCTGGCATCTACATGTGAATTGGTAAATACAATTGTTTGTGGCATACAGAGGAACAGGCTCTTTGACTGCTATCAATCAACGCAAGCCAGAATTGTGCAAACAGAAAGACATGTTAGTCAGCTTATCTAGTTAATTCACGTAAGTTGTGTGATTTCTGCAGTATGTACCTGACGAAATGCAGCGAAATATGCCAGGCAATAAATCGTCCAATCTATTGTTTGTGTCTTCGTTATTCAAATTCACTACGGGAAAACATTGTTTTGAATTAGTCATTGTGTTAGTCATTCTCCACCTGTCTGGTCCATACAGCGTGTTTAATGTTTTTTTTTGGGCATATCCTTTACAGGACATCACTGTCAACACCAGCATCTTTCAGCTGTATGTTGATTTCTTGGCAAGATTAAGCTCAGTAGTTTGCCATTGCTTTCTGAGCGGCCAGCTCACATACGCCGTAAGTTACCGATGCGATTCGAACCACTGCTGATTCTCACCGTTATCATGTTACCGATGTGAGTATACGAGATTACGGAGAAAAGTCATAATCTCTAAGCCACAATGCCGGCTGTTTAATATTAGAATTTATAATTGTAAATTTTGTGGTAAGGTCGACCATTAGTCCTCTTCTGTGCTACATTGTCAAACTGATCCAGCATTTTCTCCTCTTATCAACCTCTGCCTTTAACATCCTCAATCCTCTAGGTTGTCACAATCTTTTCCAGACTCTCTTCTCATGGCATGGCCAGATATGACGACTGTCCTCCCCTGATTTGCATAATCAAATGGCTTTATGAATTGACCTCATGCAGTAAATACATTAATCTTCTTAGTTATCAATGGCATACTTGGCATTGTACAAAGAAACCACATCTCTGTGACCTTCTGTTTCTGTCTACTCTGTTTACTAAATGTCAACCATTCACAAACCTATTAGAATGGACAGCATATAACATTCTAGAACTAATTTTTCTCACTTCCATACATGACATACTTTTCTTAATTCTTTCTACTTCAGGCATTTGTTAAGTGTCCATGATCCACTTTCATACATTAGTGTGAAAGTACATTTTAAAACAGCAAATCCCAAAGCAAGATCCTACTATGGGTCTGTGATGTGCTGGCACCATCACATTTGTCCAGGCCTGAATGCATAGAGGAACAGTGGTCAGTCTTTCCCTCTCTTAGCATACACATAACACAGGCGTTGGACACTGGTCTGACTGCACTCATGACATCTTCAGTGGAGCCTCCTACTGATTGCACTAACATGTATATGTAGCCTACTGATTGCACTAACATGTATATGTAGCCCCCTACTGATTGCACTAACATGTATATGTAGCCTACTGATTGCACTAACATGTATATGTAGCCTACTGATTGCACTAACATGTATATGTAGCCTCCTACTGATTGCACTAACATGTATATGTAGCCTCCTACTGATTGCACTAACATGTATATGTAGCTTCCTACTGATTGCACTAACATGTATATGTAGCCTCCTACTGATTGCACTAACATGTATATGTAGCCTCCTACTGATTGCACTAAAGTGTATATGTAGCCTCCTACTAACTGCACTAACGTGTATATGTAGCCCCCTACTGATTGCACTAACGTGTATATGTAGCCTCCTACTAACTGCACTAATGTGTATATGTAGCCCCCTACTGATTGCACTAACGTGTATATGTAGCCTCCTACTAACTGCACTAATGTGTATATGTAGCCTCCTACTGATTGCACTAACATGTATATGTAGCCTCCTACTGATTGCACTAACATGTATATGTAGCCTCCTACTGATTGCACTAATGTGTATATGTAGCCCCCTACTGATTGCACTAACGTGTATATGTAGCCTCCTACTGATTGCACTAACATGTATATGTAGCCTCCTACTGATTGCACTAACATGTATATGTAGCCTCCTACTGATTGCACTATCGTGTATATGTAGCGTCCTACTGATTGCACTAACATGTATATGTAGCCTCCTACTGATTGCACTAACATGTATATGTAGCCTCCTACTGATTGCACTAACGTGTATATGTAGCCTCCTACTGATTGCACTAACGTGTATATGTAGCCCCCTACTGATTGCACTAACGTGTATATGTAGCCTCCTACTGATTGCACTAATGTGTATATGTAGCCTCCTACTGATTGCACTAACATGTATATGTAGCCTCCTACTGATTGCACTAACATGTATATGTAGCCTCCTACTGATTGCACTAACATGTATATGTAGCCTCCTACTGATTGCACTAACATGTATATGTAGCCTCCTACTGATTGCACTAACATGTATATGTAGCCTCCTACTGATTGCACTAACATGTATATGTAGCCTCCTACTGATTGCACTAACATGTATATGTAGCCTCCTACTGATTGCACTAACATGTATATGTAGCCTCCTACTGATTGCACTAACATGTATATGTAGCCTCCTACTGATTGCACTAACATGTATATGTAGCCTCCTACTGATTGCACTAACATGTATATGTAGCCTCCTACTGATTGCACTAACATGTATATGTAGCCTCCTACTGATTGCACTAACATGTATATGTAGCCCCCTACTGATTGCACTAACATGTATATGTAGCCTCTTACTGATTGCACTAACATGTATATGTAGCCTCTTACTAATTGCACTAGCATGTATATGTAGTAGTAGGCCTCTTTCAGTCCTGAAGGACTATAGAGTTGTGCCGCTTGGGGGGTGCCTGGCAGCACCGCTGGTGACTGTATAGTCCAATTCGAGAATGACAATCTCTGTCACAGTTTCCGCATCTGTGAGACGAGGCAAGTCCTGCAGTAAGTGACTGCTCTTTGAGTCTGTGCCGTCTCTCCTCAGTTTTTTGGATCTGATTGCGCTCAAAGAGCACCAGTCCGTTTCGTACATCTCTTCTCCAGGAGCATCTGTCTGTTGCAACTCTCTCCCACGTGTCTGGATCTATTCCAATGGTTTTCATATCTTGTTTACACACATCCCTATATCGCATTTGGGGTCTTCCGGTTGGCCTCTTTCCTGTGGCTAGTTCTCCGTAAAGGAGATCTTTGGGAATACGTTCGTCCTCCATTCGAGATACGTGGCCCAACCACCGGAGGCGTCTCTGCTTGAGGAGGGTGTGCACTGTGGTAATATCTGCTCTTTCAAGCACCTGTTTGTTTGTTATGTGGTCTTTCCATGTTATGCCCAGGATACGTCTCAGACATCTTATGTGGAAGGAATTCAACTTCCTTTCCTGTCTTGAGTACAGGGTCCAGGATTCAGACCCGTAGAGTAGTGTGCTAACAACACAAGCTTTATATACTTGAGCTTTTGTACGCTCTGTTAGTCTATTATTCTCCCAAACTCTTTTAGCTAGCCTGGAAAATGTTGTGGCTGCCTTTCCAATGCGTCTGTCGATTTCTGTCTCTAATGAAAGATTATCTGATATTGTCGATCCCAGATACACAAAATCGTGGACGACTTTCAATTCATAATTAGAGATTTTGATTGACGGAGGCGCATCAGCATCTTGTTCCATCACCTGTGTTTTATTTAGGCTAATGGTGAGCCCAAAGTCTTTGCAGGCAGCTGCAAAACGATCTATGAGCCTTTGGAGATCTTCTGCTGTATGAGTAGTCAGTGCTGCATCATCTGCAAAAAGTAGTTCTCTTACGCATCTTGGTCTTATTTTGGTCTTTGCCTTGAGTCTTGATGGGTTAAAAAGTTTGCCATCAGATCTTGTGTGGAGGTATATGCCTTCAGTGGCAGTCCCAAATGCTTGCCTTAAGAGAACAGCAAAGAAGATACCAAAGAGTGTAGGAGCAAGCACGCATCCCTGCTTTACTCCGCTGCTGATGCTGAATGACTGGGATGTTGAGCCGTCAAATAAAATGGTCCCCTGCATGTTTTCGTGGAATGATTTCACGAGACTAAGAAGGGTGGGTGGACATCCAACCTTTTCAAGGACCTTAAAAAGGCCGCTTCTGCTCACGAGGTCAAATGCCTTTGTGAGGTCGATGAAGGCTATATATAATGGCTTCCTCTGTTCTCTGCACTTCTCTTGGAGCTGCCGGAGTGAGAAAATCATATCGATGGTGGACCTGTTGGGTCTAAATCCGCACTGCGATTCGGGGTAGATTCTTTCAGCAAGAATGTGTAATCTTTTAAGGATTACTCTGGCAAAAATCTTGCCTGTAATGCTGAGAAGGGAAATGCCGCGATAGTTGTTGCAGTCGCTTCTGTCGCCTTTGTTTTTATAAAGGGTAACGATGTTTGCGTCTTTCATATCTTGTGGTATTGATTTTTCTCTCCAGCAGAGCTGTAATATTGCATACAGTTCTGGGATGATTGTTTCTTTGCTACATTTTAAAATTTCAGGTGGAATACTATCTTTTCCAGGTGCCTTGCCGGATTTGAGAGAGTCTAGTGCTTCGCTGATTTCTGTGAGGCAAGGTTCGTTATCCAAGGCATGCATGGCGGACTGTTGATCGATGGCTTCCAGAGCTTCTTCGCTGACAGTGTTATCCACTGAGTATAGCTCTGAGTAGTGTTCTACCCAGCGATCCATTTGTTTCGCTCGATCTTTTATGATTACCCCCTCAGTTGATCGTAAAGGGGCCATCTTATTTTTTGATGGACCGACAGCTTGCTTGATGCCCTCATACATTCCTCTTATATTTCCAGTGTCTGCACAAGTTTGAATTTGAGCAGAGAGCTGTAGCCAGTACCTGTTCGCACATCTTCTTGCCATCTGTTGTACTCTATTTCTGGCCGTTCGCAATGCCTGCAGTGTTTTCTCTGAAGGTGATGTTTTATACATCGAGAATGCATGTCTCTTTATCTCCAGGACTGGGAGCATCTCTTCAGAGTGTGCTTCAAACCAGTCGGTTGACTTAGTTTGCTTCTTGCCAAATGTTGATAGTGCTGTATTGTAGATGGTGTCGCGAAAATGACTCCATCTCTCAGTGGAATCTCCGTCTGTGGGGCCGGGCAGAGTATCCGCTAGAGCCTGCATGAATTTGTTGACCTTCTCTTTATTTTGGGTGCCACTGGTGTCAATGCGTGGTCTTCCTTCTGTTCGGCTTCTGTAGATTCTCTTGGGCTTTATCTTCACCTTGCTGGAGACGAGTGAATGGTCGGTGTCGCAGTCAGCACCATGATAGCTGCGAGTCATCCGTACATTGCGGAGGTTGCTGCGTTTAGTGAGCACCAGGTCGAGTTGGTGCCAGTTCTTTGATCTGGGGTGCCTCCATGACACCTTGTGTTGAGGTTTCGTGTCAAAGAAGGTGTTGGTCACGCACAGATTATGGTGGCTGCAGAATTCCAAGAGACGTTGTCCATTGTCATTGATCTTCCCAACGCCAAACTGTCCTAGACATGAAGGCCAAGATTCGTGGTCGGAGCCAACCCTGGCATTGAAATCCCCCAGGATAAAAAGATGTTGTTTCTCTGGTGTTTCACTGACTTCTTTGCTAAGGTCGTCATAGAACTTGTCTTTAGATTCTGATGCTGCAGTTAGTGTTGGGGCGTAAACGCTTATAATACTAACTGGGCCTGCCTCTGTCTGGAGTTGGAGCTTCAATATTCTTTCAGTGCCATCACTTGGTGGTATGATGGAATTGAGCAGCTTGTTTCTGATAGCGAAGCCAACTCCATGCTCCCTGGTCTCTCCGCACGGCTTGCCATGCCAGTAGAAAGTGAAGTCCCTCTCCTTGATGCTTCCAGATTCTTGGAGTCTGGTCTCTTGCAGGGCGACAATGTCTATCCCCAGTCTTAGCAGTTCGTTGTTTATCACTGCAGTTTTGCGGGCATCCACAATCTCATTTAGATCGTCTGAGATGCCAGGGGTCATGGTTCTTACGTTCCATGTTCCCAGCCTTAGGGCCGGTTGTTTTGTTTTTTTCTTGCTGTTAGGTGTATAGATTGCGGTCCATGTGTCAGGATTTCCCCCTAAGCTCCACACACCCTCAGGAGCAGATGAACCGTGGCGAGACAACACCTTATTGACTGGGGGCTGCCCAGCTTAGGCGGGCGGTAGCTGTCTAGTGAGATACGATGATCTCTCCCACCGTCGGAAGTAGCCCCTGGCGCCTTGCTCTACGCCAATCGAGCATTAAGACTTATAACCGGCAAATGCTACTTCCCGTGTTGTGTCACCGCTTTACACGGTGCTGAAGTGACCTCTTCAGGGCACAAGCCTGGGCAATGGAAATCGGAGAACCAGCTGTTGCCCAGTAGCAGGTTCCCCCTCTCCACGTCGCCGATGTTGACCAAGGGAAAGGCAGTAGCCAATGCAACTTGGCATCGGTGCCGTCGCAGGAGTTGCCAGAACTATGTTGTTTACAACATGGAACTGCCTTAGGGACTCCATCTCCGGATTTGACCTCAGGGTTTACTCCCGAAGCCTTTCCCATATGGGTATACCCGCAAGGCAGCGGAGGTTTGAGATTTAGAGTTCCCTCTCTTAGAAGAGATACCAACCAAGGCTGACGAGCCTCCTCTGCCCGACCTGTATATGTAGCCTCTTACTAATTGCACTAACATGTATATGTAGCCTCCTACTGATTGCACTAACATGTATATGTAGCCTCCTACTGATTGCACTAACGTGTATATGTAGCCTCCTACTGATTGCACTAACATGTATATGTAGCCTCTTACTAATTGCACTAACATGTATATGTAGCCTCTTACTAATTGCACTAACATGTATATGTAGCCTCTTACTGATTGCACTAACATGTATATGTAGCCTCTTACTGATTGCACTAACATGTATATGTAGCCTCCTACTGATTGCACTAATGTGTATATGTAGCCTCCTACTGATTGCACTAACGTGTATATGTAGCCTCCTACTGATTGCACTAACATGTATATGTAGCCTCCTACTGATTGCACTAACGTGTATATGTAGCCTCCTACTGATTGCACTGACATGTATATGTAGCCTCCTACTGATTGCACTGTGTATATGTAGCCTCCTACTGATTGCACTAACATGTATATGTAGCCTCCTACTGATTGCACTATCGTGTATATGTAGCCCCCTACTGATTGCACTAACATGTATATGTAGCCTCCTACTGATTGCACTAACATGTATATGTAGCCTCCTACTGATTGCACTAAAATGTATATGTAGCCTCCTACTGATTGCACTAATGTGTATATGTAGCCTCCTACTGATTGCACTAACATGTATATGTAGCCTCTTACTGATTGCACTAACATGTATATGTAGCCTCTTACTGATTGCACTAACATGTATATGTAGCCCCCTACTGATTGCACTAACATGTATATGTAGCCCCCTACTGATTGCACTAACATGTATATGTAGCCTCTTACTGATTGCACTAACATGTATATGTAGCCCCCTACTGATTGCACTAACATGTATATGTAGCCTCTTACTGATTGCACTAACATGTATATGTAGCCTACTGATTGCACTAACATGTATATGTAGCCTCCTACTGATTGCACTAACATGTATATGTAGCCTCCTACTGATTGCACTATCGTGTATATGTAGCCCCCTACTGATTGCACTATCGTGTATATGTAGCCCCCTACTGATTGCACTATCGTGTATATGTAGCCCCCTACTGATTGCACTAACGTGTATATGTAGCTTCCTACTGATTGCACTAATGTCTATGTGTTGCTTCCTACTGATTCCACTACCAGCTCTTTGACGAAGAGGTTATGGACACAGTTCGTAATACCACAGCCCCAAAGCTTTAAGTTAGTTACATATCCTTTACAGGACACTGCAGTAAACCCCAGCATTGTTTGGCTGTTCATGATTTCTTGGTGAGTTTAAATTCAATAGTTTGCCACTGCTTTCTGAACCACTAGCACTCATACCACTGTATAAAAACCAGGGCAAGGCATGTGCTCCCAAATCACCTGCAGCTGTGTTTCGAATACAGTTTGCATGTTTGTAACCCTTTCTTACTGGTCAGAGGAGATAATCCTCCTTATAATGGGAATTAAACCTGGGCAACTTTCTTGGCATATGAGCACACTAACCAGTATCCCACCACAACTCCTCATACATGATTTACTTGTCTGAATTCCTTCTACTCCAGACAGTTGATATATTTACTCGTTCCATTAGAATGGGGACTTTAATTTGTTTTGAATTCTAGTTTTGTTATTTTAACCCGAGACCATCTATTTATTACTTGACGTACAATTTTATGGGATAAAGAAAGCAAACAATGGATATCTGGGACAGAAGGATTTAACAATCCCATTATCAAATAACAAGCAGCCACACATAAAACTGTATGTCATACTAATAAATTTAATATGTTTAATAATGTAAATATTGCCACTTTTGTTGAAAACTAAACTACCATTGTCCAGTTTCTTACTATGCAAATTGTGTCTTCCATTCTATAACATAAATTCATTCAAATGTTAAATATCATATACAATACAGTGCATGTTAACATGTTCAATGCCAAACAAAAAGTAGGTTTGAACCAAATAAAAATGGATGATGGAAAATTGGACGTAGGGATGTATCACAGTTATGACCTAAAGGTTGGTAATATGATTGCAGACATGTTGATTTATATATCACATTGAAAGAGGTTGCTTAAAGAAAACTACTGTATTGATATTTTAATTGAAACATTTTGCAACGACATTTCAGCGATTTATAAGCCCATGGCAGCTATGGGAAGTTGCCTAAGATGATTAATCATCCTATGATACTTAATCGGTTCAAGATTCTCTTTTGTAGTTGAGATTTATTCAGAATTTAGTTTCACCTTTATAATGTACGTATCAATATGTAAATATTGTCACTTCTGTTGGAAACTGAATTACTATTGGATAGTGTTTGTCACTGTCATCAACTGCCTATAGTACCTTGCAGTACAGGACAGGGGGTCTTGAGCCTAAGGAAGTCAGGCTGCCTGGCTAGTGCAGTCACCACGAACAGTGCAGGTTAGGGTTTTCTTTTTGCCTCTGACAGAAAAAAATCGACACCTTACTGAGGTTTCAAACCCGGGTCTCCTGAAGGAGAATTAAGCATTCCAGCCACTCAGCTAGTTTCCTCCTATGAAAATTATGTCTTCCATTCTATAACATAAATAACATTACTCCAGATCTTAAATGTTTCACATATACATATAGACAGCCTTTTCAAGATTATCATATGTGATTCCCTTTTCAAGTTATCATTTGCAGCTGGGATTCATGTATTTAAGATTGTCCCATAATGTGCATATGATTATGTAATTATTGCCACTTCCAATTATCTACCATTGATCAGTTTGTTTGTTTGTTTTTTTACTATGCAAATTGTATCTAGCATTTTGTAACATAAATTAATACAAATGTTTAGTGGTTTCTGAGGATTGTCATCATCCCAACTGAGACAGCTCCATAGCTGCTCCGCTAACCTTAACATCTGCGCCAGCATATAAAAACTGATCACACAAGTTTTGTATTGGCTGATTGTCACCGTCCTAGATCTCTAGGGGATTGAAACTCGGGCTCATACAGGCAACAAACTCCGTTCAGATACAATCTAGCATCATTTATTTACATGTATATTACAGTACGCTGGCGAAGCGAGTTTTCACAAGCCAGCAATCAGCACGTTGCGTATCACAGGAGTTTACAATGAACATGATTAACACAATAACTCTAGCAGCTATCTAAACATATGTATAAGACCCCTAAATACAATTGGGTCTACTATCAAGTCCCCTTAAGGTAAGCCCTGTTGCTTCCTCGATGTCCAGTCCGTGTCTGTCCTTCCACACGTGTCGCAATCTGACACGGGTGGCAACTCTCTCTGAGTTTCTCATGGACCCCGCAATCGGCGGGCCCCATCAGTGTCCACGGGGCTGTGGACACACTGACCGGTCCTTCGAGAAGGCTCTGGATTATTCTAGCCTTCGAGTGACTCGGTTCTTTCCCTTTAGCTGGATTTCTTCTTCTTCTTCTTCTTCGTTCATCCGGAGTTTTTTTCGGACGTGATTGCGTTGTGCCTGTTTACAGCAGAGCTGCGTTCTTGCGCCGTTAGGCCGACACATCCGACTTCTGCGGGCATTTGTTGACCGGGTTAACCTTCCCGGGGCGCTGGATTTCTATCCCTTCGCCAGTATCTCTTACTTTATGTTGGTACCGCCCTTATGTGAGGCTGTGACACTGATCAAATGTTTTGTGCTCTTCCATTCCGTAAGATAAATTAATCCAAATTTTACATTACCATATATGCTTGCACATATATATTGACATTTTGCAAAATTACTTTTATATGGTTTAATTTTTCAAGTTTTCATCAGAAGGAGTGTTTCATCTGACATTTAGCTTTGTCCCATAATGTATATTTCTTTTTACTTTCCGATAGAATCATCATCATGATAAAGTCCCATCTCCATACTGAAAGTCAGGATATGTTTTCAGCACCCCCTGTCCTGTATTTTCATGGTGAGCTCATACAAGCATCTTCTAGTCCATCTCTTGATGAACAGTCCACTTACATTTAACATTGTGTTCCTTTTTCACACCTTCCCTCTCACTTTTCCCTCCAGCACATTTAATAAAGAACTTTATATAGCTGAAATATTGAAAATATGGAAGGAATCAACATTGGGGGACGATGCATCAATAACATTAGATATGCAGATGATACAGTCTTGATTGCAGATAATGAACAGGACCTGCAAAATTTAGTAGATGCGGTTATTACACACAGTGAACAACAAGGGTTAGAATTAAATTGTAAAAAGACACAGATTATGGTCGTCACTAGGAAGGACGAAATACCACAATGTAATATACAAGTAAATGGGAATATTCTTCAACAAGTGAATAGGTACAATTACCTCGGAACAGTAATAACATCTGATGGGAGATGCCTTGAAGAGATTAGAACAAGAATCGCCATGGCAAAAGTAGCCTTTAGCAAGATGAAAAACATACTGACCAATAAAAAGATGTCAATTGAAACGAGAAAAAGAGTGTTGAGATGCTACATAGAACCTGTACTTTTATATGGATGTGAAGCTTGGACAATGAGCAGCCAGGCTGAGAAACATCTGATGGCTGTAGAAATGTGGTTTCTGAGGAAAATGCAAAGAATACCATGGACAGCCAGAAAGACCAATGAACAAGTCCTTCAAGAAACAAATGAAGATCGTAAACTGATCAGAGACATTAGACGTAGACAGTCACAATTTTTTGGGCATGTTATGAGAAGAAATGATTTGGAGAACTTGGTGACAACTGGTAAGATCGAGGGGAACAGACCAAGGGGAAGACCTAGAAACAAGTATCTGGATGGCTTGGCCTTGTGGCATGGTCGAGACAAAAACACGGAACTGATCCACGACTCTGTTGATCGAGTGAGATGGCAGAACATGACCGCCCACGCTTACCGGCATGGCACATGATGGATGGATATAGCTGAATACCTTAAGTGTCTTATTTTGAAGTGTCTTATTTTGATCTCATTCAGTCTGTTTTCTTCAATCCCAGGTTTTGTAATAACTATTTATTTGTCTTCTTCTCCTGCTCGATATTCTTTCAATTCATTTATGACCACATTTTGAAAGCCTCGATTTTACCCTCAGAATATTAATTCATTATCCATGTTTCTGCAACATTCCAGAATTATTAAATTAAATGGTCAAATTGTGCTTTAAAGTTTTGTTTTAAATCTCAAGTTGAACAGTTCTTGGGCATGCTATGAATTTTCATAAGCATTTGGCATTATTGTCTCTTATATGAAGCTCAATAAGCAGATCTCAATATTGGCTCCTGTCTTCAACTTCCTAATCACACTTCACTATTGGCTCCTGTCTTCAACTTCCTAATCACACCTCACTATTGGCTCCTGTCTTCAACTTCCTAATCACACCTCACTATTGGCTCCTGTCTTCAACTTCCTAATCACACCTCACTATTGGCTCCTGTCTTATGTCAACTCTCCATAACCCAGCATGTGCCCGTGCTGAAAAATCTGTGCCTGCCTGGGCAATGAGGATGCTCAATGACCAACCCATTTCTGATTGGTTTGCTATGTCATTATAATGTCTCCGATATTCAATTACTAATCCATATTGTTAAATGGGAATAAAACTCCCAGGTTTTGATTGTCACTCGCAGAAGTAGAGGGATGAAGTAAAGATTTGAGAACACCTTCTACTGCCTTTCACATCCCAGTGGAGCATAGGGACTCAATCAACTCACACCAAGCCCTTTGTAGACTTTTTCCTGACTGGTTAGATTTTACAGCTGAAATGTTCTGCGGGACACACTAGACAATGTGAAAATTTAAAGCTACAGATCTGGTTTTTCAAAGGTCTCCAGATGAACGAATTAATAAATACTGTAGATATTTCATTCATAAAATATATGTACATAATTTATTTTTTTTTAATTTATATTTCTTTTAAAATTCTTTTAATTTGAAAGTCATTTACAATGGTTTCTTTCTCAGGTATGATTTTTATACTGCCCATGTTTGCTCACTTCAGATTTGTTTCTTTCTCCCAACAATCCTAGTTTCCGCTGCAGTCACTGTGCATTAATTAATTAATTTATTTATTTATTTATTTATTTTTTGTATGTTGTTTTTAAGCAACCAGGTTATTATATGGCATCTTTGCACTTATAAAGTAGTAGTTTATCTCACATACAATATAAGGCCAGTTATAATTAAAATGTTTTTCTACAATGAAGGCATGTGTTTGTGTGCAATAAAAGGATTTCATGGCATTAATATATATATATATATCATATGTGGTATATCACAGAAGTAGAATGCTGCCTAAAATATGTTTTTATTTTAGTAAAACTACTTTATTTATGCTGGCCACTAGGTGGTTATTTGTTTTAATCCCCCATCTAAGCTGTTGGTTCGCTTTATCATCTGAGCATTTTTCCCTTAGCCAGCTTTGTGGTGAAATTTGCAATCCCTCGTGTTAAAATACAGCTGCAGGATATTTGGAAGCAGACTGCATTCCGCTGATTTTCATTCAATGGTATGAGTTCCAATAGTTGAGACAGCAATGGCAAACTACTCTACATAAACATGCCAAGAAATCACAAACAGCTAAAAAAAATGATGGAGTTGACTGTGACGTCCTGTAAAGGGTATACAACTAACTTGTTTGCTTAACTCATCTTGTCACTAAAAATTGTAGATATATTCAAACTACAAAATGGGCGTTTCCTTTATTTTAACACAAATATGATAGAAAGTTTTGCCAAAGAGATGTTTGAATGTACTGATAGGATTTCTTCCTTTTATTCGTTCATCTGGAACGTCTGTTTTGGATGTAACTGCGATGTGCCTGTTTACAGCAGAGCAGCAGTATTTGTGCCTTTCGGCGACACGTCCAATTTCTTCAAGCATCTATTGATCGGCTATTGGTGAGAAGTTAAATATGTATGTTCAGATTTTTCAGCCTTCAAGTTAAAATTCTCAAGAATAGTGGATGAGATCAGTAGAACAAAGAAGCAACATTGTTAGGTCATGGAAGTAAAGGATCCTGTTTTACAGCATGAGGCCTATTGGATACATGGTGCAAAACCCTTTATGCATAAAATAATAGACACGCTGTGTGATGTGGTGCTTTTACTTCCTGTGAAATTTCCTGATTTCAGTTTTAGGCTACGTTCACCTGTGAGGGCAGATTAATGAAAAAATAAAAACATCCCCACCTCAAGGGGAATTCGAACACGTGGCCGGCAGGCAAACATGCCAGCTAGTCACTGCACATCACAGTGCCCGGTGTATCGTGTGGTTACAAGTAATGGTCTGCTCATTTCTGAAGCTACCAAAGCCTTTATGAATGTGCAAGTTTTATCAGCATAGATGTGTGAGTATAAATGTCAGAATAGTATCACATACTTGAATTTCTTCACTTACTTCTTTACAATTACATTTACATTATATTTCTTTATTAGTTAGTATGTGATCAACTAGCAGGGCCGGATTTAGACTTGATAAGGCCCTAAGCTATTTGAAATATGGGGCCCTTTATAAGTCCAGATATTCTATGTCAGTGACAAATTGCTCACTCGGACAATATTTTTTGGGGCCCCCCACTTTCTTGGGGGCCCCAAGCTATAGCTTGTGTCGCTTATACGTAAATCCTGCACTGTCAACTAGTAGTTTAGAATTTATTGAATTGTGAATTGTACCACACACTAGAGTTTCTTCACTCACTTCTTTAAGGTTACATTTACATTTACTTTATATTTCTTTATTAGTTAGTATGTGATCAAGTGGTAGATTAGAAGTTGTTTCTAGAGAAATGTGGTGTTTTTATATGACATATTGCTTTTTTATGCAACAAACCAGTCTTATTTATAATATACATTAATCATACTTATATTAAGTTTATAAATTTATACAACCAGTTTTTTTTTCTTTTTGTGTTTGTTTTACAAGTTTTCCTTTTTCCTTTTTATGAAAATAAACCATTGCATACACTTAAAAAAATTTGTTCTAAAGCTGTTTTCTTTTAATTAGGGTTTATACTTTGATACAGCCAATTTATTTACTTTGTATGTGTTAGTTTTACACATTTATGTTTGTATTTTATGAAAATAAACAATTCCATGCCTTTAAAAAATAACTATGAAGCAGTTTGTTGTTGTTTATATGTCCTTTGGTTTGTATATGTTTTTGTATGTATATAATTACCCACACCTCTACTTTTACCTCTATATAACACACAAACTCTCAACGTGGAGCAAAATAATTGAGCCAGTGGAGCACAACCAAAAGACAAACAGAAGGTCATTCAAAGCAGGACAATGTCTTGGATGGGAAGATAACATCACAAGCTGTAGCAGGGACATGTTCAACTGTGCCAATCTGGTATGTGGAAGAAAACACTGAAGTTCCAATTTTGATTTGAAGATTGCAACGGGTGTGATCTCAGTTAAAGGTATAGCTGTTTGATGGGTGGGTGGTTGGTTAGTTGACTCAATGGTTGGTTGATAAGATGATTGCTTGATTGATTAGTTGGATGGCTGGTTGTTTAGTTGGATGAATTGATTCATTGGATGGCTGATTGTACGGATTTATATATGGTGGTTAAATGATTAGATTATTCAATCAGGTGCCATCTCCACAATGAAGGTTGGCTGCAATAGATTTCCAACACTGTCTGTCTCTCGCCTTGACTGTACAGACTGATGTTCGCCCATCTCTTGATGTTATCTTCCCACTTGTATCGTTGTTTACCTCTTGCTTGCTTGCCCTCAACCTTGCCCTCCAGTATCGTTTTATAAGAGTGTTATAGTGTTATGTCTTTTAACGTGGCCGAAATATTTCACTTGCCTCTTTGTTATTTCTTTCAACAACTCTTTTCATTTCCAGTTGTTCTAGAACCTGTGTATTTGATTGTATCTGTTTCCATGAAATATGACATATTCTTCTGTATATCCACATCTCCGGGGCATCTGTTCGACTTTCTATGTTTAATGTCCAGATGGTTGGCTGTTTTATTTTGAATGGATGTTTGTTCGGCTGGTTGAATGGTTAATTGATGGGTGGATGAATTGACTGATGTTTGGTTCGATGGATGGATGATTAGTTGAGAACCCTCTGAAAGACTGAGTTTCAACTCTGAGATCTTTCACCTTGGCGTTGAGTTCTTCTACGCTCTGAAAAGGGCTTGCATCTATTGCAGTGAGTTAAGTAATATACCGACTTTTCTCCCCGACCAAGGACCAAAACTACTACTATCTGAGTATCTCCATAACGACGTGTTTGTGTATTTAATTATATTTCGTGTATATAGCCAAACAATTGTTACAACAAGCATTGTCTTGAGAAACACTAGACTCTTTAGCAAAGGTGAACTGTGACATACCTTCACAAAGCGGCTCCTGAATTCAACTAATATAATTTATAAACATGACATTGTGAATAACGATGAGCAGCACGTCGAATGATCACACTTGACCTGCATCTATGATAACTTCGATAACCAAACTCACACCCGACCCTGGGTAAATAATTTGTACTTGCACTGGCAAACAATTTATTACTTTCAGAAACACAGGAAACTCCTCTGGATTATAAATTTATGTCATAACGTTTTTAGCCACACACAACATGACCTCATTCCTGGAGTGTAGTCTTGAACATCATGCACATGTCAGCGCCCTCTTATAATCCCCGTATCTAAAGGATTCAATGTAGTCCACCCAGGACGGGTGTCTTGTCTTGTCAAGTAGGCTCCCTCCTTGAGCCGATGGACAGCTGAGACAGGGACGCTGGACTGTCAACCACTTTACTGGTAATTCCAGCGTTTAAGGCCTTTTTTTTATTATTGGAATACCCCTACCCCGTTTACCTCAATGAGAAGTTATATTAACTTATATCAGGGTTCATCACCGGCTCAGATTAATAATCCTTTTAACAGGATATTGTTGTCCATGATGATTGATGTCCAGTGTGATTGTTGTCCACAGAGCGTAATGACGACCTTTAAGACTATAGGCCGTTATATAGTCTAAGAACAAGATAATAATGAACTCGCATTCAACGATCGTACAACCTGTGCAACTGTCCAGCTCATGCGCAAAAGTAGGTTTTCTGTCCTGACCCTTTTTGGCATGGCAAGGGCTTTATGACCCACACTTTGCATTTTCCAGCAGCCTGTGGATTTTTTCCGAGCACAACTTGCACACAGGATCTCCAGTTGTCCGCCATACTTCGAGAAGGCTAGGTATCCGATCTCATCATCATCATCATCATCATCATCATCAAGTACCATGCCAGCTGGCGTAGGCGTTCATGACTCTCCACAGATCTCGGACTTTGGTGTTCTGCATCAACTTTTCTGCTGATATTCCTCCATGTCTTCGTCTCAACACATCCAGTCTCATTTCTCTTTCTCTGCCGCTGCCTCTCTTCCCCTCCATATTTCCAGTCTTCACGATGTTCTCCAATGCCTCTCTTCTCATCACATGACCCCAAAAAGCTGTTTGTCCCTTTCCCATTGTTGTGTACAATGTTCTAGTTTCATTAGCCTCTTTCACGCAGTCGTTGTTAGTTATTTTGGCAGTCCAAGGAATTCGCAGCATTCATCTCAGGAACCACATCTCTGTTGCTTGCAAGTTCTTCCTAATTTGTTCATTTACATTCCAAGATTCACAGCCATACAGCAAAACAGGTTCTATATAACACTTCGGCACTCTCTTTCTTACATTCAATGATTGAACATTATTGTAGAAGATTCGAGAAGGCTAGGTATCCGATCTCATCACCATCAGCATCATGAAGTGTCACGCCTGCATCCGATCTCACTACTCAAGAAATCAGATAAACGTGATAACACTAGATACCAGTTGTTCTCGGAAATATGCTCGGCCCTTTGTTGAGTTCACACCCGTATCTTCTGAGCCTGACGCGGACACCGCAGCCTCTCAGCCACGCCGGCGGCCCCACGATGAGATTGATGAATGAGAAGTGAACATTGGCACATATTAGGTACTGCACTTGAGATGTAGACCGACAGGCTTTCACATATACTAGCCCACGACATACTGACGTGAAGTGGTGAGTTCCCTTCCCCGTCTATTTTCTTCATACAGACAAGATCAATAACCACTGCGCCACTACCAGGTCAAGGTGGTCCAATAGCAGATGCTACCATGGGGGTGTCAAGTGTTACATGTTCACATATTCTATGTCATGACATATGAGGTAGGGTGGCGAGTTTCCTTCTTCTTCGCCTTTCCTTCCCAGCCAATGTCCAGAAAATTATTTGGTACACATCTTTATGACGCTGTGTCGACTCCGTAGACATTAATCGTTACCTCTGCTGGGGATTGAACACGAACCACTGTCTTTGCATGCAGCGCTCTAACCACTAATCCACAAAGGCTGCAGCAATGTTCTGTATAATGAATGTGGGCGGGATCTCCGCTGTCGAGTGGTTTAGCCGTCTGCTGTGTGCTCAGAAGGTTGTCTGTTCGTTTCGGGACACCGTCATTCAGTTCTCTAGGTAATATTTTTTGGAGAACCCGGGGAGTCGACACCGGAGCTGCGGGGCAACTGCTTTGCTGAACGATATATGTTATAGGACCCGACGCAGTATACTCGCCTGTCGTCCCGGTCGGTGATCATAGATTCGAATCTTTATCGGGCGGACTTTTTTTTATAAATTGACCTGGACCCAGGTTGACCCAGTCTAAAATGGGCACCATGAGATTTCTTGGAAAGTAAAGGCAGCCGGCTTGATATTAACCGCATCACCCACCTAGTACCGATGGGTCTAGAACATATGCCCAATTCGCCTCATGCGTGTAGAAGGGTGCTTTAATTATTTACTTACTCCAAGCAATAAAGTCGATCCTTTTGTTGTGTTATTTTAAATGACCGCGAGCATTAATCACCCGGATTTGTGGAAGTAAAACTGTTATATTATCTCATATATATAGCTAAGAACGATAGATTCATACCATTGGCCACCGGGTCTGTAGGTAGAGTTGAAATGAGTTGAGTTGTTGAGATGAGTTGAGTTGGTGAGTTGAGTTGTTGAGATGAGTTGTTCAGTTGTTCAGTAAGAGATATCACAGCACTCGGCACATTCCCATATGTTTTCCGTCCTTATCTGCACCAGCCAGCGAAGAATCGCAATACTATTGGTAGCAGAAGCAGTTTGATCATATGTCCATCTGGTCTTTCTTCGCAGTTCTGAGTGTCGGCCTGATCTTCTGGTCGCTTCCTGCAGCACCATTCTCTCCAAGCCGTAATGATCTACCCGTTCTTCTGTACTATACACATAATTCTTCTTCTTCTGCGTTCATCCAGAGTTGTTTTTTTCCGGACGTGATTGCGTTGTGCCTGTTTACAGCAGAGCTGCGTTCTTGCGCCGTTAGGCAGACAAATCCGACTTCTGCGGGCATTTGTTGACCGACTTAACCTTCCCGGCCCATGATTCTATAGGTCCTCGACCACATCTGTCTTGAGTACCCCACCAAGTCGTACAGACCCAGCCAATCTGTCCTCCTGTTCGTTTCCCAACACATCAGCATGCCGGGTGAGGGGAGAAGGGGAGAGATCCAACAGATGCTCTTTATTTGTGTTTGTTGAACAGAAGCATGCCTTCTCGTCATACTGTTACCATTGAGAGCTTGCTTCTGCGAGTTTCATAATGGTTACCAAACAATATTCGCTCGGAAGAGTGCAATTGGGAGGGTACAGGTCTTACCATAGTGCAAGGAAATGCAACCTAAAGACTACATATCATAGCAGTGCAGACCACGCCCTAAGCCATGGTGGTCAGCTGGTCTAGGACGGAAGTTCCTACAGGAGGTCAGTTACAGCAGTAGTTCCCAAGCTTTTCAAGCAGAGGGTCATATCTACTATTTTCGGTAGTTAAGCGGGCCACAACGTTATAAAATTATAAAAGTCGTGCAATATCATTCTTACCTTTCTTAACTTTCGTCAATAAAATTCTAAAACTTTAAAGGCAGTCAGTGTCAGTACTACACTGCGGTCATTTTTTGCTTTTAAAATCATAAGTTCATTTAACAATAAATTTTAAATCAGTTTCGTAAATCGCTATTAATGTAATTACTTTACAATGGTAACTGTTCTCCATAACCAGTTACTTAAGTTCAGATGCCAGTTTATCAATGTCTGGGCAATCTGGTGCTCAAACTCATAAGCGCAGCTAGGTTACTGTCGATGAGTCTGGAACGTTGCTTGTTTTTTTTTTTTTTTTTTTTTATAACAGCCATTGCGGAAAATGACTGCTCGCATTTGTAAATCGAACCAAAACGACAAATGTATCTCTAGGCAAATGAACGCAAGTGTTCATATTGATTGACAGGCAATAGTCGCCAGAATGAAATAATAAGATCAGCTGAAGTTGAAGCAGACAGTTTCAGAAATTTACATCTCAGTGCAGAATTACTTTTCAAATCAATCACTTCGTGCCGAAGGTTTTGCTGTAATTGACAGAGCTTGGCATCAGAAAATACGAACGGATTTATGAAGAGGGCAACTGTGGCGGGACAGCCCCGGCAACATCATAATTACACAAGTTTTCAAGGAATTACAGGCCCACATTATTTTTCTATCATTCTCTAAAAGCGTAAACGTCCACCAGAAAATGATAGAAATGCAATAAACTTGAAAACAAGAGGAAAATACATTTTGACCACGCACGCCCCATCATTTCTGTAATGCTAGGTCTGAGAAAGCTTTGATGTCCAGATCAAAGTTAAAACCCAGACACCACGGCACCAGTCGGGGCGGGCTGCTATCAAAGGTTGAAAACTCATTGTTTTCAGTACAAGGGACGAGAAAGACAAAGTGTGGAATCTAGGCTGGGGCCGACGGCGTTGATACATCGTGGAGCCAGTCAGTTGAGATTGACGTGTTAGTTTACAAGCCTGCGGTTGGAATAGACACCTAACACCTTAGTTCAACAGAACCCCGTGTGATCCAAAGACGGCAATTTAATGCAGGCCTAACACCTATCTAAAAGTCCAGACTTTGTGGAGCCGGGACGTCTGTAATTGCCACCACAAAGGAGCAATTAGGACCAGACCAGCAACCGGGAAGGCTGGTGTTACCAGCCTATTGGAATGTAATGACGCAACTGCATTGCCGCCAAAGCAGGTTTAATTGTTTCAGGCGTGGGGGGCATCGGTCAATTTGATTGACAGATGAAACTACCCTTCACAGGAAAGGAGGAGGGGTGAAAAGAATTTGGCACTTAATCCATCTAGGTAAATCATCTTACATGGAAAAATAGGCGGAGTTAATGAAAAGGGGAATATTAATTAGCCAACCTGGAAACTAGCCAGGAATTGAATAGAATAAAACTACGAGCAGTGGCCAGCAAGACTTCAGACGCATTCACAATAGTGTACCAGGGAAGCCGGAATTTTAATTTCTGGTGAGAGATTACCCTCTCGTTTTGTTACTTCGATACAATGTCGTATGACAGGATTTCCTAGCTATAACCCAGGTAATACCATTACTCTGATTAGTTTGTCTGCTAGTCTGAAGGCTTGTGTAGTTTCTTGTTCTGCATATTCTCCAAAACTTTACACTTGTGGATTTTCTTTGTACTTAATGTTCCAGTTTCTAGATTTACTATTACACTGTGAACTTTATTTTCTTCTTTCATTCACCACTTGGTTGTCTGATTTGTTGTATGTGATAATTTGGAGAAATCCATTATCCAAGCTACATGAGCGTGTGGCTTATGCATGTACAGGAGATACATTTAGATTCATCCTGTATGATGTTAAACATTGGGGAGACTGACTACTTAGGAGAAATTCCTGAGAGCTACCAGTCTCTTGATAGCGTCCAATTAACATTGATTATTTGGACCAACACTTTGAGTGCCTACCAAGATTATGGTGAAACCACTTGGTTTGAGGAATGGCACCAGTTCACCTTGTCTGCATGATGTCTGCATGAGGACAGACATGACTTAGGACATTCAATATCCCAGACAGATTCAGGGAAGGCATTTAATGTTCGACAGGACTGTGCGACCAGCCCTTCCGACAAGACAGTATGAATGAATCAGAAAGGGAAAGAGTAAGTGAGGTGAACTTATATGGGAAACACTCCATTACACAAATGTATATGAATATGTAGGTTTTGAGCTATAGATGTTCTAAATAGTTTTATTAATATATGCATATATATATATATTTATTTATTTAGAACTGATATATGTTTATGTAACATGCTATCATATATATCATCATACCATCATATATTATGACTTGAATGTATGTTTATATGAATGTATAGACATATGTGTTTTGAGATGTGTAGACGTAGATACTACCCATCTCCGTTCGTTTCATTCCAGATCTCTTAGGAGCAATGGACAGTCAACAACCCATATCAGGAAGTGACTTAGCCTTGTGAGGGACCAATTTGGACTCCTTCAATCTGACAGTGAACTGCGTCTCACTGGGGGAAGCAGGACCTATGTGCTTCTGAGCTTTTCAGCCAGATGAGTTACGTATACCATAATATAATCATCATCATCATATGATCATCAATAGCAATAATAAACACAGTTGTTGTATTTTAAAACTCAATTTGTCCGTATAATTCTAAATGTTTATAAATGTTTGTGTAGCTTAATCAAGTACACACATTATTGTATCATTTAGTGGGGGTTCGCACATATTATCCAGAAGTGGGAATCTATGTCCGGGAGGTATCTTGCCTATGCAGTCATAAGTAACCAGATTACGTTGCATGTCTTAACTCCTCCTTTCTCACTTCTGGTGATACCAAGTACAGCCAAAACTATATAGATATATTCTATCTTCAACGAGCCACTTCTTGGCTGTTTTCTTGAGTATCAGGGACAGTGTCTTAAATCAGCATAACAGACATTTGTTCCACGTTTTCTCTCTGGGATCTGGGTGGTAACTAGTCCCTTCTGACAGAGTTAGGGGATCTTAAACTGCATCCAGAACTAAACACCAGTAGAAGAAAATGATTTTGGCTGAGTGGTTGCCCATCTGGGATCTAACCCCAGCCAGTTGGTGACATATTGGGGGCTCGTCCGGGATAGAATCCGGGAGTAAACCCTAGAACATATTGGTCTGTTCGCCCGCTATAGAATCCGGGAGTAAACCCTAGAACACTTTGGTTCGCTCGCAAGGAACGAACCTATTTCAAATCTGTTAGTCTGGTATTATTCCGGTCTTGCCCATGGATAGAACCTAGGTCATTCTCACTTACATTCTTAGCAGCATTAGTTAGTTATAATTTATTTCTAATGTAATAGCTTGCTTGATTGTAGGCAAGATTTTGACACAGGACTTCTCATCCATGATAGAATCAGAGAATAAATTCTAGACTATTGATTTTCATAAACCATTCTTTCATTCTTCACCCATTACATTTGCTAAGTATTAACTTAGGAATTTG
This sequence comes from Cepaea hortensis, assembly GCA_963921405.1. Lineage (NCBI taxonomy): Eukaryota > Metazoa > Mollusca > Gastropoda > Stylommatophora > Helicidae > Cepaea > Cepaea hortensis. Next base: position 104,589,602 of record OY992876.1, on the reverse strand, counting down.
TTTCTAGGGAAGTTTGTAGAATTTAAATAACTTGTTAAAAAGTTAATAACGGATAATATCATATGAGTTAATTTACATCATTCACCACTGTAGAATTAATAATCACATTAATTAGTGATATTAATTAGTTTATTGATGATTTACTTGATGATTATTTTGATTACATGCTTTATCATTTGATTTAATCATGAATAATTTGATAATGCTTAGTTAATTCAGTGTATGACGGACTGCTTTGCATCAACTTTCTCACTCAAATTCACTACTATCATTCTCATAGCAGTGTCTGTTCCTCTTGTCACTATCCTGCTCTAGCATAAATCTGACTAGCTCTCTGTAGGGTAATAATATAATTACTTACCTGAGTTTAAGCTGAGAAGAGATCATGGATGCACGCACAGATTTCTTAGAGTCCGCTAGAGGATGGGGCATAAGGCTCGGCTTAGTAGGAGAGAAGCTAGAACTATTTATTAGAGAAGAAATGGATTGGTGGGACAAAGAAGATGAGCAGATGATGAAAAGAGTTGCAGAATTAGAAGCAGATATGCGTCACAAAGCTGAAGAAGATGAGATGAAGAAGAAGCAAATTGAAATACTGAACGTGGAGGAATCTACCAGCTCGATTGAGGAAAAGCCAATCATTCAAGCCGAAACTCTGATAGAAAGCGGGGAAGCTGACCGTCACAAAGAAGAGGCATGCATTCCTTCGCAAATCCCCATGGCTCAGAAAAACAAAAACTTGCGCACAGAAAGGCAGATGCTTCCCTCGCCTATTCCTAAAAATATTAAAAATAAACGGAATAGGAATAAATGTACCAAGCGTTCGGTAAACAGTCACAAACGTGATAAATGTTTACACCGCAATGAAAGCGGATTAGCTGGCTTGGCAACCCAGCAATCTCAGGAGCTTCCTAAGACTTCCCAAAGGAGAAAAATCCAGGAGGAGGAGGACCTGAGGAAAACTATTAAAGAGATCGAAGGCGAGACCTTACCCGACTCTTTTATTCCCTTCAGTTCAGAGAAACTAAGAGTGGAAATGAATTCAACTGAGACCGGAATGGATGTAAAACAGGATTCCATTGTTTCTCACGGTGTGGCCACACAAGATGAAATAATTACCAGTTTGAATTACTTATCTCAGGTGGGAGATGACATTGAAAATGACATCCCACAACATTCACTTCTATTGGATTTGGCACAAGAAAACCAGACCAGGGAGAGAATACCTCAATTGGACTTGGCACAAGAGAGCCCAGCCATGGAGGACAAACAAGACACGGAGAATTCTTACGATGTCAGTATCTTGGAGTCTTTCGAAAAGGAAACTCAAGATACACAAAGCATTCATGTAGGTTATACCACGGACTCTGATTCAGGGACGATAAACATGTCTGCTAACAACAAAGAAGAAAATACTTCTTTGGACAGGATGAAGGTAATACCTATCATCAACACAGCTGAAGCTAACAGGGGATCACAAATGATGGACTCTGCAGCGGAACAAAACCGGAGCGGTTGGTATACTCAACACTCAGGACCTTGTTTACCTTTCACTTCAACCAATGTTGGATGGGGAGAACAGCTGTTTATGTATACTTCTACAAGGAGTGATACAAATTCACAGTTCTTGGGGAACAACATGATTTCTCAAAGCTGGACAACTTCTACTAGCCTTATACTTTCAAACACAGATTCAAAATGGAACTCTGTTGAAGAGGAACGCACCTGGATAAATAATTATCGAAGGAAGAAAACTCTTAAATCAAGAGGTAGTAAACTGACATCCTACCAAGAAAGAGGCAAGTACGAGTTGAATGCACATCATAAAATTATGATGTTTAGCAAATTTCCTGCCAAAAGGAGGAGATTAAAGGATTTTATTATGATCTTTGGCCGACGGAGGAAAAGAAAATGGAGCAACAGTACTGCGACCAATTCTTTTAAGAAAACACTGATGGCACTTCCTCTGCTTATAGGACAAGGGCCAGAAATTGAGTGGACAATAGCAGTCTCTCTGCGGCGCAGGAGAATCTTGTTATACATTTTGCAATTTCCCGGCTGGGAAAAAGTAAAACCTCCAGAGGACAGGACATTACCGAGCAATAGCCCGGAAATCCGACACAACACCAGGAGCAAAGATTTGCAAGATTTATCCTGGGAGAATGGACATGGGATATTTCTTTTGACTCATAGAACATCCCACTGCCACAAAGAATATTGGGAACCCAGACTTGGAGGCAGTTGGAGAACGGAGAGAACTTAGATACATTCTTGAATGCTGCCGAGGCTCTGTTATAGGCTTCATTAATGAACCTACTTAAATTGGAGAGCTATGTGGCGGGACAGCCCCGGCAACATCATAATTACACAAGTTTTCAAGGAATTACAGGCCCACATTATTTTTCTATCATTCTCTAAAAGCGTAAACGTCCACCAGAAAATGATAGAAATGCAATAAACTTGAAAACAAGAGGAAAATACATTTTGACCACGCACGCCCCATCATTTCTGTAATGCTAGGTCTGAGAAAGCTTTGATGTCCAGATCAAAGTTAAAACCCAGACACCACGGCACCAGTCGGGGCGGGCTGCTATCAAAGGTTGAAAACTCATTGTTTTCAGTACAAGGGACGAGAAAGACAAAGTGTGGAATCTAGGCTGGGGCCGACGGCGTTGATACATCGTGGAGCCAGTCAGTTGAGATTGACGTGTTAGTTTACAAGCCTGCGGTTGGAATAGACACCTAACACCTTAGTTCAACAGAACCCCGTGTGATCCAAAGACGGCAATTTAATGCAGGCCTAACACCTATCTAAAAGTCCAGACTTTGTGGAGCCGGGACGTCTGTAATTGCCACCACAAAGGAGCAATTAGGACCAGACCAGCAACCGGGAAGGCTGGTGTTACCAGCCTATTGGAATGTAATGACGCAACTGCATTGCCGCCAAAGCAGGTTTAATTGTTTCAGGCGTGGGGGGCATCGGTCAATTTGATTGACAGATGAAACTACCCTTCACAGGAAAGGAGGAGGGGTGAAAAGAATTTGGCACTTAATCCATCTAGGTAAATCATCTTACATGGAAAAATAGGCGGAGTTAATGAAAAGGGGAATATTAATTAGCCAACCTGGAAACTAGCCAGGAATTGAATAGAATAAAACTACGAGCAGTGGCCAGCAAGACTTCAGACGCATTCACAATAGTGTACCAGGGAAGCCGGAATTTTAATTTCTGGTGAGAGATTACCCTCTCGTTTTGTTACTTCGATACAATGTCGTATGACAGGATTTCCTAGCTATAACCCAGGTAATACCATTACTCTGATTAGTTTGTCTGCTAGTCTGAAGGCTTGTGTAGTTTCTTGTTCTGCATATTCTCCAAAACTTTACACTTGTGGATTTTCTTTGTACTTAATGTTCCAGTTTCTAGATTTACTATTACACTGTGAACTTTATTTTCTTCTTTCATTCACCACTTGGTTGTCTGATTTGTTGTATGTGATAATTTGGAGAAATCCATTATCCAAGCTACATGAGCGTGTGGCTTATGCATGTACAGGAGATACATTTAGATTCATCCTGTATGATGTTAAACATTGGGGAGACTGACTACTTAGGAGAAATTCCTGAGAGCTACCAGTCTCTTGATAGCGTCCAATTAACATTGATTATTTGGACCAACACTTTGAGTGCCTACCAAGATTATGGTGAAACCACTTGGTTTGAGGAATGGCACCAGTTCACCTTGTCTGCATGATGTCTGCATGAGGACAGACATGACTTAGGACATTCAATATCCCAGACAGATTCAGGGAAGGCATTTAATGTTCGACAGGACTGTGCGACCAGCCCTTCCGACAAGACAGTATGAATGAATCAGAAAGGGAAAGAGTAAGTGAGGTGAACTTATATGGGAAACACTCCATTACACAAATGTATATGAATATGTAGGTTTTGAGCTATAGATGTTCTAAATAGTTTTATTAATATATGCATATATATATATATTTATTTATTTAGAACTGATATATGTTTATGTAACATGCTATCATATATATCATCATACCATCATATATTATGACTTGAATGTATGTTTATATGAATGTATAGACATATGTGTTTTGAGATGTGTAGACGTAGATACTACCCATCTCCGTTCGTTTCATTCCAGATCTCTTAGGAGCAATGGACAGTCAACAACCCATATCAGGAAGTGACTTAGCCTTGTGAGGGACCAATTTGGACTCCTTCAATCTGACAGTGAACTGCGTCTCACTGGGGGAAGCAGGACCTATGTGCTTCTGAGCTTTTCAGCCAGATGAGTTACGTATACCATAATATAATCATCATCATCATATGATCATCAATAGCAATAATAAACACAGTTGTTGTATTTTAAAACTCAATTTGTCCGTATAATTCTAAATGTTTATAAATGTTTGTGTAGCTTAATCAAGTACACACATTATTGTATCATTTAGTGGGGGTTCGCACATATTATCCAGAAGTGGGAATCTATGTCCGGGAGGTATCTTGCCTATGCAGTCATAAGTAACCAGATTACGTTGCATGTCTTAACTCCTCCTTTCTCACTTCTGGTGATACCAAGTACAGCCAAAACTATATAGATATATTCTATCTTCAACGAGCCACTTCTTGGCTGTTTTCTTGAGTATCAGGGACAGTGTCTTAAATCAGCATAACAGACATTTGTTCCACGTTTTCTCTCTGGGATCTGGGTGGTAACTAGTCCCTTCTGACAGAGTTAGGGGATCTTAAACTGCATCCAGAACTAAACACCAGTAGAAGAAAATGATTTTGGCTGAGTGGTTGCCCATCTGGGATCTAACCCCAGCCAGTTATGAAGAGGGCAACATTATCCTCCTCTATTGTGAACTCTTGAAATCTCGACTGAAAAATATCCGGAAGACTTTCAACTTTTACTTTGTACTGTAACAAGTCACATTTCTTTCACCACATTCCACCACAAGCGTCTTCAGAGTTGTAAACGCCTCTAAAGTCCCTTCCGTCAGCTGTCCGGTAAACAGTCGTAGTCTCATTTTAAATGAAGAAACGCAATTTCACACATTTGTGAATAGTTTGTTGTTTTTTCCCTGGATCCTCGCATTTAAAGAGTTTAATGAGACGTGGTGTCCACCAAAAATTCCAGGTCATTAAGTCAGTCATCGTTCAGCAGACATTCCCGTTCTGTAGGCAATTCATTTATTTCAGACAGAGACATAAAGACAATATTTTCCAGTGCCCAGAAACATGACAGAACTTTCCCTTTAGATAGCCATTTGACATCACAGTGTAATATAGTAGCTCACCGTATTCCTTGTTCAGGTCTGATAGAAACTTTCTGAACTCACACCTGTCCAGCGCCTTACTTCGAATTTTGTTCACACATCTCAGAACAACACCCATGACATGTTTCAGATTTAATGTCTTTAAACACAGAGCTTCTTGGTGAATGATACAATGATATTTTAATATAGTGCGGCCAAGAAACTGTTCCAATAATGCTAGACATCTAGACTTTTTACCCGTCAAAGCCGGAGCACCGTCGGTGCATACATTGTCTAATTTGGTAAATTCTATGTTTTTCTCTACAACAACTTCAGAGTTTCAAACAGATCAATCCCTTTGATAGTTGCATGCATCGATTCCAGTCCAAGAAGTTCTTCAATGACTACAAAATTATCGTTTATTGCTCACTCAAAAACTGCGACATGAGCTGTGTATGACATGCTAGTGGATTCATCCATTGCCAATGAAAAAAAAATTATAATTTTTGATATGTGCTACTTCTTCTTCTTCTTCTTCTTCTTCTTCTTCTTCTTCTTCTTCTTCTTCTTCTTCTTCTTCTTCTTCTTCTTCTTCTTCTTCTTCTTCTTCTTCTTCTTCTTCTTCTTCTTCTTCTTCTTCTTCTTCTTCTTCTTCTTCTTCTTCAGCTTTCCGAGCCATTGAGGTTCTTTACTGCAAATACAATCCGTCTCCATTCGTCTCTCTGGTGGACCTTCTCTTGCCAGTCGTTGATTCCAAGTGCTTGTAGGTCTGTACATGTATTATCTCTCCACCGTCTTCTTGGTCTACCTCGGGGTCTACGGTCATTTATTTCCTGAGTGTAAGCGAGTTTTGTTTCCCTATTATCTTCCATTCTTTCTATATGTGCTACTACTTGACGATAAACATCGTTGGCTAATTCTTCAACTCGCCTGGCCTTAGTATTATTAGACAAAGAAATCTGATCAAATTTTGGTTCACACTAGTTATCGCCAAGCATTCTAGCAGGAATTTTAAGGGAAAGCTTGATAATACTTGATTATTTCTTCTGCATCGGTGAACGGCTTCTTTTTTTTTTTTTTTTTGCGAGCCAACAGAAGAGCGACTTCGTACGACGCAACGACAGCACTCTTGCTCTGTTCGTTAGCCTTGGTGAAAAATGACTACTGCCTGGTCAGAGAACTTTCTTTTTTAACTATGAAATTTTTTCTTAACTCCGAATTGATCGGATATTGCGCACTTATGTCTAAATGTGTGGCCGTGAAGTGTCGTTCCCGATTAATTTTATTTGTAACAGAAACAGAAAATCCGCAGATTAAGCAAACTGGTTTACCACTATGGCTAGGCATAAACATAAATGGGTGCCAGTGCCTCCAGCTTTTAAGTGCACTTTCTCCTGCATTATCACACTCGACAGACGGTGCAGAGAGCAGAACCCTGCCGCTGTCAATGCAGAGGTCAACGCGCTCATCTATGAACACTCAGATAGCCGCGAAGTTCTCATCTATACAGATGGATCTGTTGTAAAGCAGCAGAGAAGTGCGTGGGCATTAACAGCCCGTTCAGCGGGCCGAACCGTTTAAGAATCCAGTGGTGCCCACTCTATGACCACGAGCAGCATGACGATGGAGGTGATGGCAGTTACACGGGCTTTCATATGGCTGGAATCACAGCATTATACCAACGTGTGTGTACTAAGTGATTCAATGAGCATGATTCAGAAGGTCGAATCTGGATCTGTAGGCTACGTAGACAGTGGACTGAGTCGCTGCGGAAGTCTGTTGTCCGTAAAGTCACCTTCATCTTCGTCCCGGGACATGCGGGAGTCGAGGGAAATGAACGAGCTGATAAACTGGCTGGCTCTGCACCCCCTGTAGATGGCCAGCTCATGGATCGTGCCGATGTTATTAACGTCCCTAAAGATATTGCGAGAGCAGAGGACTTTGACGTCAGTGAATCCACATCGCTGTCCAGGATGAAAGACTTGGGAGTAAGAATCGGCACGGCTAGAGGTGAGAGGTGTATCGGAAAAAGAGGTGCCTCGTCAACCAACACAGAACTGGCACTATTAGCTACCAGACGCTGATGCATATGCTGGGGGGGGGGGGGTGAGGATCTGAGCACCTATGGACATGTCCGGAGTGCAATGCAGATACCCCACTGATAACTGATAACTGATAAACATACATTTCTCCGTCCAATCTTCGCTAAATTCAGGACAAGCAGCGTTTTCACATTTTCGATTTTTACCATTGTTTGATTTTAGATTTTCCACACTCATGTTTATAGGCTTTAACGATAAATTTTTATTTGAATTAAAATCTAATTTAAATACAATATTACCGACTCTTCTAAACAGTTGTAACAGACGACAACATGGCGCCTTGCGAATCTGATTGGTCGATAAGGTTGGGATATGGGAACTTCATAACGTTTCGTTACGAACTGAACAGGCGCATTCGATAATATCTGAGCATAACAACCACGAGCAGAGTAAATTATCGCAGGATAACGGGGCGCACCGAGTAAATTTTTGAAATTATTAAAATATATTTTTATTAAATAATGAGATTACAACTGTGGTTGCTCCTTGCACATGGTCTAAGATCAGACAGTACCGAGATGGCTTCTTGAACATGGTCTAAGATCAGACAGTGCCGTGGTGACTCCTTGCACGTGATACAAATTCTAACCGTCGTGTACATGAATAACTGTCTGCACACATGTACATATACCTCACAATCAAGTGTACTTGTAATAAAAAATTGTTATATTCAGTCACACGTCTAGTCAGTATCTTTCTTTGTTATACGAAATAATAGACTTTATCAAAAGTATCATCGTGTGCCACTTTCTGACAGCTGGTGGGCCACAAGTGGGCCGTGGTTTGCTCTGAGTTAGAGCATTGCTTTACTGATCCTGCAGCTTCTGCAGCTGGCTTATTCTAGATGTATTGTTACCTTTCCTCTGGAATAAACAGGGTAGGCCCAGAGAGGGATCATGCTGCGTGTGCAACACATGGTCCTTACCTTACGTTTCAGCTCAGGCTGTGTGCTACGGAAAGGTATAATTATAGTTCCATCCATGGTCCCCGCCATGGATTGCACGTATTGCGCATATTTTTGAAGCACAATGTAATAAACTATCGTCTGTCAAAACGGCAAGATACTAGTAACATTTCACAGCCCAATGGCAGTGTATACCATGCCTATATATATCTCTGTTCTGTTTCTGTTTCTTCCACTTATGCCGTTAGGCGTCGTGGGGAGGGATAATTGAAGTTCTGGAGCCTGTGACTAGCGCCTTTCTTCAAATTTCCTCCATGAATCTTGAGCAGAATTTCAGCCCAAAAAAATAAAACTGTCATGCACTGCCTATAGTACTATAGTAAAATAGTACCTTGCGGTGTAAGACAGGAGGGAGGCAGGGGGTGGGGGTCTTGAGCTTGAGGAATTAAGGCCCCCTAGCTAGTGCAGTCACCGCGAACTATGCTGGGTAGGGTTTTCTTTTTGCCCCCGACAGAAAACAATCCACACTTTACCTAGGATTTGAACTCGGGTCTCCCGACCAGTTTCCAAAAATCCTGTTCCTTACAATGCACTTATCTGAATATACTGAATTCCCTCCCTTCCACGGATGACTCCGAACCGGAAATGGACTGTAGTTCATGGATTGTATTACCCCAGCAGTAGTCTTGTATCTCGGAGCAGCAAGTCGTTTATTTGCTGAATTTATTTATTCAGCGAATGCTTGCTGCAAACCCTTTATTTACGGTATGTTTCAATGTTTGATTTGTGTATGTACGGAGGCAGTGATCGTTGATTGTTTGCCGAATTCAGTGCGTGTGTTGACTGTGGTCTAATGTTTTCTTCTCAACAATCAATCGGGATGGAGAGGGCAGTGGGTGACAGTCAGGGACACCTAAACTCCAGTAGACGTATCCAAATTACGTAAGCAAACACAGGTGTTAATTAGCAGAACTGATTTATTGCACGGCGTATGTTTATTTGATGTTTAGGGTCACTTTCCTTGTCGTGATTGTTAACTTTTTAACGGCCTTTTAATGCGCTTATTATAATAAAATAGCTATAAATAAAATACCACGAAGTCTAGTTAACAGAGTTCAGTTACTCAACTAATAAATTTAAAAAATTTAAAATAACTATCCAGTAACTACCTATGATATATTATTTCGTTTACCCACGGTTCATTTTGTTTTGAGTGTAGCGTGTAAACTGTTATCTGCTAAATACTATACACTATACGGTAATTATTAAGCAAGCAATACGCGATGTGTTTTCTTTTGAATGCATAATTTAGCAGTGTTTCCTAATACATGATTTCAGTCTGTATCATTATGCAAGAACTAATTTTATTTTATGTTTGTTTTGTTTTAAAATAGTTGCTTGTTGAGAGTTTAAAGCTCCTGTTGTGTGCTGGGCTGCTAAACTTGTGCCATAATTTGTCATAAACTGTTGGTTGGCGTAGTAGTTAGTGAACTTATTTACCAAAACAATTTTCTGGGATTCAGTTTCTGTTATTGTAAAATTTCCCCGCCCCTTATAAGTGCAGATCTTTTGGTCAACCTGGTCTCCTGAAATGAGTACTATATGATTTTCATTATTTTCTCGGGGGGGGGGGGGGGGGTGTAAAGAATGGAACTAGTAACTTTAACTTACTATGCCGTGACATAGTGTACATGAAGCCACAACCCTGCAAATTCCTATGGTAGCATGGTTTCAGTTCAATATTTACGAAAAAATTAAAAAAAAAATAAAAATTCAGCCTCGTTCAACCTGCTTCTGCGGCATCAGTTATAATAGAGGTCCATTTTTGTGTGTGAATTTTAATTACCTGTCCATTCTTTGCTCTCTTTCTAGTTATTTATAGACAGGACAGGTGACAGTATCCATCATGGGAGTACCTTCATATCATATTATATTCACTACACAGAGTGTTTGGGATGCATGTTTGTCTATTTAGTACACACATTTTAACTCATACATTCTCAAAAACTGCCATTTTTGCAAGCTAAGTTTTTAGAGTAAATTTAGATCTGTGGTTGGTAATATAAATTTGAGGCATTGGTTGGTAATAGTAAATTTGGGGCTGTGATTTATAATAATAAATTTGGGGCCATGGTTGGTAATAGTAAAATTGTTGGCCATGGTTGGTAATAGTAAATTTGGGGCATTGGTTGGTAATAGTAAATTTGGGGCATTGTTTTTTTTTTTTTTTTTTGCATATCCTTTACAGGACATCGCTGTCATCACCAGCATATTTCAGCTGTATGTTGGTTTTTTGGCAAGATTACGCTCAGTAGTTTGCCATTGCTTTCTGAGCGGCATTGGTTGGTAATAGTAAATTTGGGGCATTGGTTGGCAATAGTACATTTGGAGGCATGGGTTGAGTTGAGTTGAGTCAAGAACCTGAGTCAAGAACCGACATCACTGCACTCAGGACATTATGCTAAGTCCCCTCGTTCAACAGCCAGGGAAGAGTCATACTACTAATTGTTCCCACCGCTATCTGATTAAATGTTCTCCTGGTCTTCCCTCTCAGTTTTGAGATTCTTCCAGAAACCCTGCCGATCCCCCGCAATCTCATTCTTTCCACATATGGGTTCTCTATCTGTTCCTCCGCCTTCTCCACCTGGTCCCACAAGCGCACGGCCACCTCCCCCTTGTCCATAGGCAAGATACCACCATGAGGTGCATTCCCTGCTAGCCTATAAGCCTGTTCATTCCCCCGTACACCCGCATGGCCAGGGCAAAATATCCATACAATTCTCACAATCTGTGACCTCTGAAGCGACGAGAGCCATTCCACACGAAACATTCCTTTCTCCACCTTGCTAAGCATATTCTTTGAATCTGTAATGAACACAAGGCGTGTTGCAGTAGTCTCCTCTAGCCACCGGAATGCTGCTGTTACTGCCTCCATCTCCGTTCTCATGCTGGAGGTCGTAGTCTCATATGCCAGGCTCTCCTTTTTCAAGACTCGTCCATTAGCCTTAGCAATAAAGCCCCAGCCACTACGTCTGTTTCTCACCACTGACCCATCGGTGTAGATGACTATGTCACCTTGATGTGTGTTGCTCTGGATCAGCTGTTGCACTTCAAACTCAGTGCGGCCCGCTGCCCATTCTCTGCACTCACGACCCAGTGTTATTATTACATTGTGCCAGTCCGTCATGTCATCCGGAACTTCAACCCACTCTCTTTCACGATTGATGGTCTCTAGATCACAGACCTGACTTGGAGGCATGGTTGGTAATAGTACATTTGGGGCCATGATTTGTAATAGTACATTTGGGGCCATGATTTGTAATAGTAAATTTGGGGGCCATGGTTGGTTATAGTAAATTTAGGGCATTGGTTGGTAATAGTAAATTTGGGGGCCATGGTTGGTAATAGTAAATTTTGGAGCCATGGTTGGTAATAGTAAATTTTGAGTGTTGGTTGGTAATAGTAAATTTTGAACCATGGTTGGTAATAGTAAATTTGGAGGCTTGGTTGGTAATAATAAATTTTAAGCTCAGTGTGTCAGATCAACTTATAACAGATAATTCCACCACACAGGTGACCAGAAATTGACTAGTTTAAATCATCATCATCATCATCATCATGAGCCCTGCCACAGGGCATAGGCATTCACGTATCTTGACATATCTTGGTCTGTGGTGTTCTGGATTAACTCTGTTGATGTTATTCCTCCATGCCATCATCTTAGACCACCGAGCATCATGTCTCTCAGTTTGCCTCTGCCTATCTTGCCATGGATATTTCCTGTTTTCATGTTTTTCATATATTTTCTCTTAACATGATCAAAGAGTGATGTGTATCTCTCTTATATGCGAGGTAGAAAAACACAATTAACATAATTCAGGAGTCAGTCCTTTTTTCTCAGGAGCCAGAATATGGTTTACAAATATGGGTGAAGAGAACTTTTGGAAAATTCAAGTGTCAGGTAAACATTTCCAGGCACCTTGAATTTTTCTACCCCTGCTTATCATCATCAGTTGTAAGTGAAAGGCTGTTTTCAAGGAAAATTTGGATTAGTTTCTCTCATCTCTAATTTCTATCTTTTATGCCAAATGGACATCATACCTTCTTCTTGTACCTGTGTATATGTCAATTATGTGAGTATGGTAAGGAATGTATGTGTCTTCCTTGCTGTATGTAGGAATTAGGATATATGGGAGAGAGAGAGAGAGAGAGAGAGAGAGAGAGAGAGAGAGAGAGAGAGAGAGAGAGAGAGAGAGAGAGAGAGAGAGAGAATGTATGCATGTGGGTGGGTGGGTGAGTGGGTGGGTGGATAAGTAAACTTTAGTTAGTGAGTTTGTGATTGTGAGTAAGTATATGTGTTTGTATTTGTGTGTTATGTGTGTTATTGAGTGGGTGCATAACTGTGAGAGTTTGTGTAAATGATGTATGCATGTAGGATTTATGTATGTGTTTATGAATGTGCATGTGTACGTGTATCTGCCTGCCTGCCTATCTCACAACATAGTAATACACAATGTGTTTATGTTTACAACATTAATTTGACAATGTTTTTTTCCTGTGTGAATGTAACATGCACCAGATGTAAGACGGGCCTGCATGCCCAATTTGTGACCTTTTAAAAATAAAGTTTGTTCTTCTGTTAATTCGGTTCCAATCTTCTCGGTGAATGATTATTACAATGTCTCTTCTTTGCGCTTTTCCTAATAGTGCTTGTAGACTGCTGTAAAATTCCCAGACTTTATCTTCTTCTGCTGCAGTTGTTGCATTAAAATTAAATTGTTTGCATATCCTTTACAGGACATTGCTGTCAACATCAGCATCTTTCAGCTGATTGGTGATTTCTTGGCAAGATTACGCACAGTAGTTAGTTGTTGCGTAGACGTGTATAATTGTGGTGCTCCTTTTCTTTGTTTTCAGCTTGATAGTAAGAAGTCAGTCGTTGACTGGGTTATATTAAGGAAAGGCAGAATTAACTGTCTTTATTAGAAGGAAACCAACCTTCTCTGTTCGTCTTTTTTTCTAATCAACCAGTCAGGTGTTGTCTCCACTGCACGAGAAGTGGTAACATGTGCATGGACCATGCTTAACTTCAAAGCAAGTGAAGGCAAAATAACATATATATCAAAGGATCAAGTTAGTATTAAACTGAAAAGTTAAACCCTCGTGATGAAGGAGGTACTTTCCAGAACTCACTCTCATCCTCTGAAAATATTCTTCATCCTTTGCTGGTTGAGTTGAGTTCAGTTTAGCTAAGAAACAACATCACTGAACTCAGAACATTCCCATATGTGTTCTATCTCCTTGTGCAACAGTCAGTGAAGAGTCACACTACTAATTGTTCCCACTGCTATCTGATTGAAAGTTCTCCTGGTCTTCCCTCTGTTTTGAGATTCTAGCTTGTGACCAGGTATTGTGCCATGGGCTTCTAATACACCTCTACATTGCTATGGCTTGTGTCCAGGTATTGTGCCATGGGCTCCTAATACACCTCTACATTGCTATGGCAAGTTAAACTTTTGACCCCCATTCAACAGTTGCTTTTGTTGTTAATTAGGGAACCAGGATGTTCAAAGTTTGTGACATTTTCCATTTCTTCCTTGTTAGTAGTTACGGATAATATTCTTTTGTCAGAAGCTGCGGAACGGGTTATTATATTGGGTGACCAGGTTTCTTTCTTTCTTTCTTTCTTTCTTTCTTTCTTTCTTTCTTTCTTTCTTTCTTTCTTTCTTTCTTTCTTTCTTTCTTTCTTTCCCTGTTAGCACCATGTTAGAATGAGCTTTCTAGACAATTCCTTTGTGTGGTGTCTGCTGTGTCTGCTGTTCATCACTTACAGGTCCAGGCACTTTCTGTTTCCAATGTGTCTGAAACCTGTGAGTTACCTGGGCACTTTCTGTTTCCAATGTGCCTGAAACCTGTGAGTTACCTGGGCACTTTCTGTTTCCAATGTATCTGAAACTCGTGTATTACCTGGGCACTTTCTGTTTCCAATGTGTCTGAAACCTGTGAGTTACCTGGGCACTTTCTGTTTCCAGAGTGTCTGAAACCTGTGTGTTACCTGGGCACTTAAAGAGTAGCAAAGATAGTAACCCTGTACTCTACGATGCATATCATTAGAGGCATTCTACAAGCGGTTGAATTATCTGTTGTAAGTCAATCTTAAACAGCTTTTTTGGTCATGTTAAGGGAAGTAACGCATTGGAGAACATCGTGACTACTGGAAATATCCACGGGAAGATAGGCAGAGGCAGACCAAGAGAAATGATGCTGGGTGGACTGAGATGGTGGCATGGAGGAATATCTTCAGCAGAGTTAATCCAGAACACTAAAGACTGACATCTGTGGAGAGACATGAATGCCTACGCCAGCTGGCAGGGCATATGATGATAATAACTCATTCTTGAATCTGCGATGTACATTCTTGTATTCACAACAACAACAATTAACTAATTTCAAACCATAGTACATTTTCACAAACACCTTCCTTACCATCCCTACTCAACACTGACCCTAAGACATCTTGAGCTTCAGGTTAGAATGCATGCCTTGATCATTGTAGGACATGTATAATAATCTTCCATAAGCTGAGATTTTGAGTCTGGCAAGGCAGTTGCCTGTTTGTTTCTCAGCCTGGTAAAGCCTCCCTTCAGGCATGAACAATGACACACTTGCAGAAATGAACATATTTTGACGGATTGGGGAGAGGGGGGGGGGTCTAAACACTGAGGTGAACATGGATGGGAAAAGTAGGTATTCAATTCAGACATTAAGCAGCATTAAGTATTAAGACATTAACTGGGTATTTATTATTCAGACATTAACCAGTATTCAGTATTCAGACATTAACTGGTATTCAGTATTCAGGCATTAACCAGTATTCAGTATTCAGACATTAACTGGTATTCAATATTCAGACATTAACTGGTATTCAATATTCAGACATTAACTGGTATTCAGTATTCAGGCATTAACCATTATTCAGTATTCAGGCATTAACTGGTATTCAGTATTCAGACATTAACTGGTATTCAGTATTCAGACATTAACTGGTATTCAGTATTCAGACATTAACCAGTATTCAGGTACTCATACATTAACCAGTATTCAGTATTCAGACATTAACTGGTATTCAATATTCAGACATTAACTGGTATTCAGTATTCAGACATTAACCAGTATTCAGGTATTCATACATTAACCAATATTCAGTATTCAGACCTTAACTGATATTCAGTGTTCAGACAATAACTGTAACATGTGTGAAATGTTTGCTAGAGAGCTGCATTTGGGATCACAGCCTAGAGTGAGATAATGTTTTGCTTGAATAATTAAGATAAGCAGATAAGTTTATGTGGGGAAATGCTGTTTTGTGTGGACCTGGAATAATGTGCAACCATGGTTTTAAAAAGTATGCACAGATATGTGTGCACAGACGTGTGTGCACACACATCTACACACAGGTGTGTATGTGTTCATGTGTAGTAAAAAGCTAATACTGATTTGATACTGGCATCTTGCCATCTTGACAGATGATGGTTTATTACTAGTTTGTTACATTGTGTTTCTAACAAGACACAACTACTGCAACCCGTGGTGGTAGCGAATGTTATACCTCTCTTTAGCATAAACAAAGTATTGTTTGGCGCTCACAGAAGGAGAAGAAGGAAGTAGAGACTAGAGGACAAATTAGACAACATAAAATTTGAAAGCTATAGTTACCGACTGGGATTCGAACCTGTCACCTCGAAATAGCGGCAGCGCCTTGCTGCAGGAACAAGTGTACTTCGACGCTTGACCAACTAGACACTCCGAAAAAGTGTCTTCATTAGTCGTGTCTATCATACACCTCAAATGGTTTTATACAAATTCTACCCGTGTTCCATAGTTGTAGGTTCATGTGTATGATGGACATGACTAATGAAGACACTTTTTCGGAGTCTTTAGTTGGTCATGCGTCGAAGTACACTTGTTCCTGCAGCGAGGCGCAGCCGCCATTTGGAAGTGACAGTTTCAAATCCCGGCCGGTAACTATAGCTTTCAAATTTTGTGTTGTCTAGTTGTTTAGTACGTCCTCTAGTCTACTTCCTTCTTCTCCTTCTGTGAGCACAAACAATACTTTGTGTGTTTATTTATGTAACTGTCTCAGTGGCCTCAAGGTGTTCCCAAATTGATTTCCTGTGTAATACATCTTTAGCACAAAGCCTAGGCTGAAATGTTGAGACCATGTTTTTCCCATGCAGCATGATCCCTCTTTTGGCTTGCCTAGTTTTATTCCAGAGGAAAGGTAACACCGTGAAACTAACATATGCACATACTTTACGGGGATGTTACTTGGGAAGAATACCATGGACGTACAGGGAAAAAAAAAACAACCAGTGAGCAAGTCCTACAAGAACAACTGAATACCGTAAATTGATTAGAGAAATTAGACTAGACAGTCAACATGTTTTGGACACATTATAAGAAGAAATAAATTAGAGAACTAAGTGACAACTGGCAAGATTGAGGGAAAAAGAATAAGGGGAAGGCAGAGAAATAATTATTTTAATGGCTTGGCCACGTGATATGGTCGAGACAAGAACACTGAGCTGATCCACGACTCTGGTGATCACGTGAGATTGCGAAACATGACTGCCCACACTAATTGGCATAGCACGTGATGATGATGAGTTACTCGGTTGGTGGGATAGGGGTTCCTCTGTCAAGGGAGAAGCAAGGCACCTTCCTCCCTCTGCTCACCTATGGGGCACCCTTGGGCAAGGCTTAGTGCCTGTTTATTCCTCGCTTCTCAACCAAGGTAACATGAAAGAATAGGAGCAGGTGTTAGACTGAGCTTATTGGCAGATGATGGGTAGTTGTTGGTTATGGTCTCAAGTTCATGATGTTAGACACCGAGCCGAATATCAAAGTGAATGGTCATAAACTAAGCGTTGTGGACAAATTCACCTATCTTTGGCAGCACTGTGTCACAAGCTGCCACAATTAATGACCAAGTGAATGTGAGAATCTACAAGGCCAGTGCAGCCTTTGGCAGACTATACAAATATGTGTGGGGCAGAAATGGAATAAGCCTGCAGACAAAGCTGAAAGTCTACAAAGCAGTCGTATTATCCACACTGCTATATACTTATGAAACCTGGACTGTTTATTAGTGACACGCTAGGAAATTAAACCACTTCCACACAGTCTGAGTTAGGAAGCTATTGAAGATTAAATGGCAAGACAAGATCCCAGACACTGAAGTCTTAGAAAGAGCGTCCATGCCCAGTATCCACAATCTACTAATGAAGAATCATATTTACTGGGCTGGTCACTTGACTCGCATGTCAGATCACAGGCTCCCTAAACATATTTTTTACAGTGAGCTTCACTGTGGTAAACGCTCCCAAGGTGGCCAGAGGAAACGCTTTAAAGACACTCTGAAGATCTCATTAAAAGCTTTTGGAATTCATCACAACACTTTGGAGACTGCTGCCAAAGACCACATTTTGTGGCGTTCATCATTACGCAAGGGTGTAGTCACTCATGTAGCAAACAGGACTGCAAGAGCTGTAAAAAATAGGTAGACAAAAAAAACACCCCAGGAGATTCTCCTCCTGGAACGTTAAGCATTCTTTGTCCACATTGTCAAAGAGCATTTCGAGTCAAAATAGGCCTTACCAGCCATCTTAGAACTCACAGCTCCAAACTTTCAACCCCAATGGATGAAATGAAGGGTCAGCATCATTCTTGATGGAGAAACATCATCACCAGATAGCGTATCTCTTTATCGAGAAAATGGCTACAGTCACAACTGCCAGTGGCAGGCTACCTTCTTTTCAGATGCCTAGTAAGTAAACCATGTTTCGACAGCTCTCAGAATTTCAGATGACCTGATTAAGAATGGTGAGTGTGTGAGATGGTGACCTATGACCAGGCTTGCTTATCGGCACGGCACATGATGATGATGAAGAGTCACTCACTGGTTAGTTAGTGTAGCTATCTGCCACAGCAATGGTTTATAGGTCGATCCCCAAGAGTAGCAGCATTTCTTTCTACTTTTCTTGTTTAAATTGTAGTGAGCAGTGTTTGTTTTTATTGATTATTTCCAGAAGTTTTCATCTGGCTGCTAATTAAGAGCACTTTCAACAACAGCAGCCTGGATTGTACCAGTCTTGTCCAGAGGGATTTGGATACCAAGAAGGGATATAATTATCATTTGTGTCATTTGAAGTGACTTGCTGGGAATTGGAGAGCTCTTGTCTGGTGAGTTTATGTGGGACACTTGTATAAGTACATGTCAGACAGTTGTATAAGTACATGTCAGACAGTTGTATAAGTACATGTCAGACAGTTGTATAAGTACATGTCAGACAGTTGTATAAGTACATGTCAGACAGTTGTATAAGTACATGTCAGACAGTTGTATAAGTACATGTCAGACAGTTGTATAAGTACATGTGAGACAGTTGTATAAGTACATGTCAGACAGTGTATAAGTACATGTCAGACAGTTGTATAAGTACATGTCAGACAGTTGTATAAGTACATGTCAGACACTTGTATAAGTACATGTGAGACAGTTGTATAAGTACATGTGAGACACTTGTATAAATACATTTGAGACACTTGTATAAATACATATGGGACACTTGTGTAAATACATATGAGACACTGGTATACGTGCTTGTGAGACAGACACTTGTATAAGTATTTCATATGGAGCACTTCTATAAATACATTTGATATGTGCTATCATGGTATTTTTTGCACTCATCTTACATTTATGCAGCTGTCCTTATTTCATTTCCTAGCTATTTAAGGGCTAAATTTTTCTGACTATTTGAAGGACTCAGAAAAATAGATACCAGATGTGGCCAGCATATTGCTTACTATCACAAGATAGCCTGGTGATTCATGACATATAGGTTCTTACAGTTTGGACATTTAGGGAACCCACAAGATTGTCTGGTGATTCGTGACATATAGGTTCTTACAGTATGGACATTTCCCGGGAAGGTTAACCCGGTCAACAAATGCCCGCAGAAGTCGGATGTGTCGGCCTAACGGCGCAAGAACGCAGCTCTTCTGTAAACAGGATTTAGGGAACCCACAAGATGTCTGGTGGTTCGTGACCTGTAGGTTCTTACAGTATGAACATTTAGGGAACCCACAAGATAGTCTGTGCTTGCTTGCTTGTTTGTGTTCGCTGGCTGTGAACTCCAGCGTGAAGTCCTGTATGTCGGATGAAGACATCCTGTTGTCCAACATCAGTGTGATGTCATACCGGACCTAAGGTTTGCGTGAGTATCCGTTGTCCCATGTCTGGCTTATTGGTGTGCAGACTGGTGGTTCCTCACCGTGCAGGCAGATACTCTCCGGCTTTGGAAGAATCAGCGATCCTACTACGTTAGCCAGGACCCCGAAGGGACCTGTTGCCCAGGACGCACGGCTAGGATGTGTTAGTAGGTCTTGGCCAGTATAAAACCTGGCCCTGGTGCCTTAAGATAGTCTGTGATTCATGACATATAGGCTCTTACAGTATGGACATTTAGGGAAGCCATAAGATAGTCTGGTGATTCGTGACCTTTAGGTTCTTACAGTACTGGCATTTAGGGAAGCCACAAGACAGTCGTGATTTGCGACATATTAATTCTTACAGTATGGAGATTTAGGAAACTCACAAGATAGTCCTCTGATTTGTGACATATAGGTTCTTACAGTATGGATATTTAGGGAACCCACTAGATAGTCTGGTGATTCTTGACATAAAGGTTCTTACAGTAGCGGCTGGCCGAGTGGCTAGAATGCCTGATTCTCTTCCGGGAGACCCGAGTTCGAATCCTCGGTAAGGTGTGGATATTTTTTCTGTCGGGGGAAAATGAAAACCCTAACCTGCACAGTTCGCAGCGACTGCACTAGCCAGGTGGCCTTAATTCCTCTAGCTCAAGGACCCTCACCCCCCAACCATACACCACAAGGTACTATATTGGTAGTGAATGACAGTATGGACATTTAGAGAACCCAGAAGATAGTCCTGTGATGTGTAACATATGGGTTCTTACAGTATCATTTAGGGAACCCACAAGATGGTCCATGATTCGTGACATATAGGTTCTTACAGTATCAACATTTAGGAAACCCACAAGATAGTCCTAGGGAACCCACAAGATCATCATCATTATGTGCCATAGCCTCTGTGTCTCGTGGCCCATATGTACTTACAACATTTAGAGAGCTCATAATTCCATACCTCAATGCACCGTTTATTCTGGGCTATTACAGGGAACATAGCAATGTCAACTTAGAAGATACACAATGCTAGTCATGTTACTTTCTGCCACACACTCATATGTCTGGACTACCTGGCATGTTTTCTAGCAAACAATAATTGCTTGGCATCATCCACGCCTGTCTAGACACCGTTACACACATTACTAAAGTCGCACAACTTTTGGTTATTCTCTTAGTTACTAGTTTGATGCTAAAACCTTGTGTTCTCTGCCACCTTTGTCTAATGGCCAGGCATCTAGATCCCATCTGTAACTGAATCTTCACTTTCTTCATTTGTTCAACATTAATTTCATTTGGACATAATTGCGTTGTGCCAGTTACCAGCAGAGGTACTAATATTTGCTTGTTTTTTGGCTGGCATGCCGGCAAAAGGGTTACGGGTGCAATTCGTAATCCTGTATGCTGCGTTTGAAATACAGATTTTGGGCGATTTAGCAGCAGACCACCTTAGGTTGGTTTTCATGCAATGGTAGAGGTTCCGGTCGTGCAGAAAGAAATAGCAAACTACTAAACATAAACTTGCCAAGACATCACACACAGCCATAAAATTCTGGTGTTGAATGCAACGTCCTGTAAAGGATATACAACTAAGTAACTTAGTGGGCATACCCAACTTCTTCCAGACAGTTGTTGTCTGGGTGAACCTTCCTGGGTAGTGTCATAGGTCTTGGACGTGTACCAGTTGAACCAATATGGTATGGTCGGGTTAGATTTTCCACCTAATGAGTTCCATTGAGCAGGATTTTCCTACACTGGACATGTGACACCAACTTGTCATTTAGTAGGGATCACTTTGGGACATTAGAACCCAATTGTCAGATTCGTAGAGCAGACCTTGGATAGACACCATTTACCCTTGATTTGTGGGTGGGCTGATTTTTATTTTTAAAATTTTTGCACGCTCGCTTGCTTTTAACTCCAGCAGCTGTCTACACACTATTTATAGTAGTGCTGGACTGAATTGGGTGTGGATTAACTTTCCCTATTAACAGTGTCCTTCGCTATCAGGCGAATCCACTCCAACTTCAGAGGTACTTGTAATTTACGTCCCCAAGTCAAGGACGATAGGTCAACATTTGAGTTCAACTGTCCGATGTAGAGGTTAAACTCCTTAACTCTGCATCAGCACACCGGGTGCTTAAGAACACATTATCTTATCCATTCGGCCATGCTGACCTATGATGTGCTGATGAGTGCTGGAGGATTTTCCACTGTGTGGTTTCTGGTCATTGCATCTCTAGGAGCCACCAACTCAGAGACCACCCTGCCGGTTGGCTGTGGCTTATGATGAACATTGATCCATGGTGGACGACAAGAACATATGGCATAAATCTTACATGGGTCTCTAAAACTAGCACAGGAATGCTGGTGCCCGAGTTAAGGTACAGGGTATTCCTGTATACACAATACAACGGCCATAACTTTCCACTTCTCACTAGCACCTTACTGTTTTGACAGATGATAGTTTATTACATTGTACTTCTAAGAAGGCATAACTACAACCCATGGTGTTAGCGAATGTTATACCTCCCCATAGCACAAAACCTAAGCTGAATTGTAGAGGCCATGTGTTGCCCATGCAGCGTGATCCCTCTCTCGGCCCGCTTAGTTTACTCCAGAAGAAAGGTAACACCAATACGCCTCGAACAAGACAAGCTGCAGAAGCTACTGGGTCAGCAAAGCAATGCTCTATCTGCAGGTGTCAGATCTTAATTAGATCTGACTGAACTACCATAAACAACAGATGATACTACTGGCTTTCTGTTAGCGCCAAATGATTCACCAAACCCCACCATGCCACATTGTGCCAACGGTTTTGGGCGGAGAAGTGCCAATGTGAGGGTGCATGCCTTATCTTTGTTCAAAGAAATGCAACCTAAAGATTAAATGTCATGACAGGCAGACCAGGCTCTAAGCCTTAGTCAGCAACTGGTCTAGGATCGAAGCTATGGCTTTCCACTTATTGTAACTGAAATCACAACATCACATCTGCAGCTCATTGATCGTCTCTCTTCAGCATACTGTGTTCAAATCCGAGTAATCCCTCCTCATGCTTAGCACTTCCTGCAGCACCATTCTCTCCAAGCCGTGATGACCAACCCGTTCCTCTCCATTGTATACATGATTCCATAGGCCCTAGACCACATCTGCCTTATCCCATATCCCAGTAATGCCTCCTCATGCGTAACAAATATGTTCCCTCCATTTCCAACCTGATGAGTTGACAACCAACATCATAGCTCTCAGGATATTCCCTTCTTACAGCCTGTGTTCAATGTTCATGATGCTAAAACAATATTGATCAAAATTACTTTCAAACGAGCATACATTTTGTGTAGATCAGCCGCGGGAGATTTGAGTTGAGTTGAGCTAAGAACCGACATTACTCCACTCAAGACATTCCCATATGCGCCCTGTCCCTTCGTTCAACAGCCAGCGAAGAGTCACACTACTAATCGTTCCCATCACTATCTGACTGAAAGTTCTCCTGGTCTTCCCTCTCAGTTTTGAGATTCTACCAGAACCCCTGCCGAGCCCGCGCAATCTCATTCTTTCCACATACGGGTTCTCAGTCTGTTCCACCACCTTCTCCACCTGGTCCCACGACCACCTCTCCCTTATCCATAGGTAATCTACCACCAAGAGGTGCATTCTCTGCCAGCCTATCAGCCTGTTCATTCCCCCCCCCCACCCCCACCCCCGCACACCCGCTTGGCCAGGTCAGCCGCAGGAGAATTTGTTGCATTGATTTTGATGGTATGAGATTCTGCTACTTAGAAAACAATGGCCAATTACTGAATCTAATCATTTTCTAGTAAATCGCAAACAGTCAATAAATGCTGGGGTTGATTGCAGCATCTTGTAAGAGGACACGCAATTAACTTTATTATAAGAAAGAGACAAAACATTCTTTGGTCTTGAGAGAATAGAGATTTTGGAAAACACTGTGACGACGGGAAAGCTCTCCGTGGCAATTTCTTGAATGAAAGCATTAATTAGTTTCATGGTCATGACATTTCTATACATATTTCAGTCGAAGGCGAGCATGAATGAAAGAATGAATGAACTCACAGACGGACAGACAGATGAACGAATAAAGAAACAAGCCAACTTTTTTTTGGTTCAGAGTGAAGAATTAAGAACACCGGGCCATCTAACATTCTGCCCCTATTTTCTCTGTCCTTTCATGCATTGTTTCATTCTTATGTCACATATATGGTGAAAAACTACCGAACGTAAACTTGCCTAAGAAATCACAAACAGCCAAAGAAGAAAAATGCTGGGGTTGAATGCGATCTTCTATAAAGGACATCCAACTTTTAACTAGTGTGTCTTCTAATCTCTCCTGTTTCCTTCTACTCCTGTGAACACTAAACAATACCTATACATGCTGAGGCTGATTGACGCTTTAAAGAAGATGCAACCAGCGTTTTAAACCTGGAGCAATATGGGGCAGGCAGCTAGATCAGAAGAGACCAAAAGTACTTTTAACGGTTTCCCCAGACGCGTTAATCAGTGCAGGGAAGTCAGATAACGTGGATTGGTTGTTGAGATAAACCGTGTATTTACCGTGATCTCGGGCACACGTCTGGTGTTCTTTGGTCTGTTTCTGTGGTTGCACTTATATAGCCGTCACAGCCAGTTCTAATCGTCACGTCACAGCCAGTTCTAATCGCCACGTCACAGCGAGTAGGTGGTGTAATTGCAAGATTGTTTATTTTTTTACATGGGGATAGGAGGACGATGTCAGTGGAGACACCGGGACATTATAGTGTTACAGTATCTATATGTCTGTCTGCCCGCCCGTCCAATCAGTCAGTCAATCTGTCTGACTGTCCGTCTGATTTATCAGTCAGTCAATCAATATGTCTGTCTGTCTGTCTGTCTGTCTGTCTGTCTGTCTGTCTGTCTGTCTGTCTGTCTGTCTGTCTGCCTGCCTGTCTGTCTGCCTGCCTGCCTGCGTGTCGGTTACTCACCCAGTTCCCTCTCTCTATAGCTATAAAATCATGTACATGTACACACACATGCCAGGCACAGTGCTAACTGATGATTGGTCCCCAGACCTCACTACGGAGCCAGTCATCTATCTCGCTGTAGAGCTACCGTGTCCAGCAGGAGCACCTCAACTAAATACATTAACTGTCTGCATTCTATATTGTTATATCCTGCTGCAGCCGTTACTTCTCTTGTCTGAGCTGAGTTGAGTTAAGAACCGACATCACAGCACTCGTGCATTCCCATACGAGCTCCATCCTCGTTTGCAACAACCAGCGGAAAGCCCCGGTACTAATGGTACCAGTAGCAGTCTGATTATATACAAAGTGTAGGTTACAGCAGCGCTAGATTTTATTAGAAGGCAACAAGTCAAATAGTTCGACCATGCAAGTAGGTTACCAACTAACAGTATACCACAACAAGCAATTATATACAGATCAAATGGAAGCAAAAGAAGTGACCGACCACGTAAACAATGGACAGAGGGAATAGCAGAATCCATGAGAATAGCAGAATCCGTGGGAATAGCGATACACGAAGCCCATAAACAGGCACTCTCCCGCTGTGTGTACTTCATATCGACACCGCAAGGTACAAGAGGAAGAAGATGGGATGAGAATGCAGACACCCCATGCCTTGATAGATGTGCACAATCATGTCTTGTGTTCAGGATGGTAGGGTTGTTGGTTGGTTGTGAATCTTCTGGAAGAATGAAATAAATCTGAAACTTTGGCCGTATGGTCATCTTACCACATGGCAAGGGCCTGTAGCCGTTGGAGTCAGGTTGTTGTAGATTTGGAGTCAGGTTGGTGTAGATATGGCCCTCCCCACTCAGCTCTAAAGCACCAACTCCACATGGACACAGTGGCACCGCTCTCCTTCCCCTCTCCTAACCCAGAAGCCAACGGGGTGTGCAAGACACGTACTGGAATTTCACATCTCACTCTCTGGCATCTTGTCGTCTTGACAGACGATAGTTTGTTACATTATGTGTATAACAAGGCATAACAATTACAACCCATAGCTAGCGAATGTTATACCTCTCTATAGCACAAAACATATGCTGAATTGTAGAGACCGTGCGTTGCCCATACATCATGATTCCCGTCTGCCAACATAGATTACTTCACAGGAACGGTAATACCAATACACCTGGGACAAGGCAAGCTACAGAAGCTGGCGTATAAGCAAAGCATTGCTCAAACTGCGCACCTATCTGAGATTCGATCCTAGATCAGTTGTTGACCAAGGCTTATGGTCTGGTCTGCCGTGCCATGATATTTAGTCTTTAGGTTGTATTTCCTCGCACCAAGATCAGGCTTGAACGCTCCCAATTGTGTTCCTCCGCCGGAAGCCATTGGCACAATGTGCAATGTCGAGTGTGGAGAGCGCCGCCCAACATTCGGCGCCAACAGAAAGCAGATAGTACTGTCTGCTGTCATACGGTAGCTCAGTCATAACTGACTAAGACCCAACATTCGGAGCCAACAGGAAGCAGATAGTACTGTCTGCTGTCATACGGTAGCTCAGTCATAACTGACTAAGACCCAACATTCGGAGCCAACAGGAAGCAGATAGTACTGTCTGCTGTCATACGGTAGCTCAGTCATAACTGACTAAGACCCAACATTCGGCGCCAACAGAAAGCAGATTGTACTGTCTGCTGTCATACGGTAGCTCAGTCATAACTGACTAAGACCCAACATTCGGCGCCAACAGAAAGCAGGTAGTACTGTCTGCTGTCATACGGTAGCTCAGTCATAACTGACTAAGACCCAACATTCGGAGCCAACAGGAAGCAGATAGTACTGTCTGCTGTCATACGGTAGCTCAGTCATAACTGACTAAGACCTGACTATTCTTCTTGGCCACCGATATAATGTATTCTCTGTAACGTTGAAGCTTAAAATCCAGGCCTGGCCATGTGAATGTTATTCCCATGGGATGGGATATGATGGGACAGCACACATTTGTATTTCCTATGGGACAGTAGTAACATAGCAACTTGATCTTTGTCAGAGCTATTTTTAATTTTTTTTTATTTTTTACCTTTATAAAGCTGTTTATCCTTCTTTTTTCTTTATATATTTGTATCTATTCTTTATCTTGTTTTGGGACACTGGATGAATAAATAAATGCCTTGAGGATGAAGTCACCATGTTTCAAAAATTACAGCAACCAACTTCACAGCCATTAAATTATTGGGAAAATGAACATAGGTTTCCACTGCTAAAAGCGAGTGCGAAAATTGTTTTGGCCATACCAGTGTCATCAGCAGCAGCATAGCGCTTATTTAGTGCAGCTGGATTGTTGTGGAGTAAGTTACGAAAACAGATGTTACCAGCTCTAGTTATAAACTCTGTATATATAAGATTTGCATGTAAGGTGAAAATTGTGGAAATGGTTCAGGGATTACCTGGATTAACTGAATTATTAGAAAGTCTATCAGCAGGAAATTTATAATGTGCTGAATGAGCAGAGTGACTCAGAAACAGAATGAGAGTGTCAGAATGACACTGAATTGTCATATTTAGATTAAACTTTTTAAAAATAAAATACTATTTAGTAGACACCAAACATAAACTTTCATAAATTTCATTTTATTTGAACTGTATTCGATATTAATATTATAATGGGAATCCCATGGAATGGGATGGGATGGGACAGGCATAAATTACCATGGGATGGGATGGTACAGAAAAATATGTCCTATGGACTCATCTCATCTCATTATATTCCTCTTGTATCTTGCGGTGTCGAGGTGAAGTATAAACAGCGGGAGAGTGCCCGTTTATGGGCTTCATGTATCGATATTCCCATGGACTCTGTTATTCCCTGCGTCCATCGTTTACGTGGTCGGCCTCTTCCTCTGCTTCCCTCTGGTCTGTACATCATTTCTTGTTGTGGTATACTGTTAGTTGGTAACCTGCTTGCATGGCCAAACCATTTGACTTGCTGCCTACTAATAAAATCTAGTGCAGCTATAACCCCCACTTTAGTCCTGATTTCTTCATTTCTGATCTTATCTCTTCTTGACACATTGAGGGGGATTGAGGATTCTCAGGAATCTCATTTCTGTTATTGTGATTTTTCTTTTCTCTTATTCTATCATTGTCCAGGTGTGGCATTGGTAACATAGAGTTGGTAGGAAGATTGTGTTGTAAAGTGCTTTCTTAGTAGTTATTGATACGTTTGTTCTTTATTATTGGTGCCATTTGTCCAATGAGTTGGTTTGCCTTATTGCATCTATTTTCGATCTCGTCTTCTGATTTGCTATTTGATGATATTATACTTCCTAGATACTTGAAACTCTTTGCTTGTTTCAAGGGGTGTTCGTTTAGGCGAATCGTTGTTGCTTTTTCTTCTTTAGTTATAGTCAGTACGTCTGTTTTACTTTTGCTAATTTTTATGTTATGTTCCCTACACATTTCGTTTAGACTATTCATGTGGTCTTGTAATTCAGCGTCTGATTTTCCTATTAGTGCTTGGTCGTCCGCAAACATGAGTTCTCTAATGGTTGGATTTGCAGATGGTTCTTCTTCTGTGTTCTCGTCATGCGGTATTCTTGCGGTCTCTGTTTGGCTGGTTTCTTTACATATGTTGTCATATATGTTATAAACGAGAGGGGACAGGACACAACCTTGTCGTACTCCGGATCTTATGGTGAAGGGTTCTGTGTGTCCTCCAGTTGCTCTCACTATGCATTCACTGTTGTTGTATAAGCGTCTACATAGGTTTGTTAGATCCGTACTCACTCCATATTGTTTAAGGATTTTCCCACAGCTTGTTTCTGTCTACTCTATCAAATGCCTTTTCTTGGTCGACAAAGGCTAAGTAGGGTGTTTTATTTAATTCGATTGATTTTTCCATAAGTTGTCTAAGTGCAAAAATGGCATCTGTGCATCCTTTGTTTTTCCTAAATCCAAGTTGCTTTTCGCTTAGCTGGGGTTCTATAATAGTTCGTAATCTTTTCTCAAGAATTTTGCCAAATATTGTCCTAGTATGGACAAGCCTGTTAAAATCCCCTAGTGACTGTTAAATGGTCCTTGGCTCACATGCGTGCGGTGTAACAGGAAAGGTGCGTATTCTCAGCAACTGTACTTGAGCTAAGTGATGTTAATCAGTCCTGTTCCTCCTCCCCCCTCCTTGATAAGAGGTGAGTTGAGTTGAGTCACTCGGAGCATTCCCATACTTGCTCTGTCCTCATCTGCAACAGCCAGCGATGAGCCCTAATACCAATGGTACCAGTTGCAGTCTGATTTTGTATCCGCCTGGCCTTTCCTCGGAGTTTTGAGTGTCGGCGCCACATCCTCTGGTCACTTCCTGCAGCACCATTCTCTCCAAGCCGTGATGATATGCCGTTCTTCTGCACCATAGTACGATTCCAAAAAAGGCCCAACCACATCTGCTTTATCACGCACCAGTACTCCACCAGTGGTGCAGACCAAGCCAATTCGCTGCTCATTTCCCACACACCAGAATGTCTTGTGGAACAATTCAACATATGCCCTCTATTTTTGATTGTTGAATGGTAGCCTTCCACTCTGCCCGAAGCATGCCTGTCTTCATCTTTCTCATCAGCCCTGTTCTAATTTCTACAAGACACCTCCAATCTTTCAGCCCCAGAAGATCACTCAAGAGGTGCCCAATGAATGAACAATCGTCTATCTATTACTTGCACAGATGCAACATACACAGAGAAAGTAGAATAGATGTAGCAGAAGGCTGATTTGTTTAGTGTGCTCTTGATCAAATGCAGATCATAGGGCACGTTCCGAGGATAATCAAAATGGAAAACTTAGTGACAACTGTTATGATTGAAAGGAAACGAGCAAGGGGCAGGCAGATAGATAAATATCGGGATGGCTTAGTCACGTAGCATAATGGGAATAAGAACACCAACATGATCCAAGGCTCTGGTGATCGTGTTAGATGGCGAACCATAACCTATCGGCATAACGGATGATGAGACCAAATTTAAAGGAATAAGCCGACACATCATGCGATGGCTGGGATTCAAGTGGGAGCCTAACACACAACGTGGGCTGTTTGTGATTGACACAGTTAACAGCGTGCATCATCTGTTAAGTTTTGCTTTCCCATCTTTCCTGTGGCACCTTGTCTAGAGGCATAATGGGAAATGTGCAGTCAATGAAGTTGAGCAGCGATAACTGTGAACTTCAATAGTGGAGGCGTGGCTGAGAGGTTACGGTGATCACCTCAGGTTCAGAATATGTTCCAATCTCGGCATAGGGCTGGAGTTTTTAAAAACAAGAACATTTGTCTCATTTTTTTTCTTTCGCTCGCTTTGAACTCAAGTGTAGTCCATATACGCACGACTACTACTTCTAGTAGACGGGACTGATTTTGCGTTGCATTAGCTTTCCCTATTACCAGTGTCCCTCGCCATCTGGACTTCCGAGGTACTTGTAATCTACGTCCCTAAGTCAAAGACAAGAAGTCAGCATTTTAGTCCAACTGATCGGTGTAGGGGTTGAGCCTGCTACCTCGACATCAGCACACCGGAAGTTTAAGAACGAGCTTTCTTATCCATTGGCTACGCTGGCCTCCATTGGTGTCTCATGAGATCATAGGTCCCCCTGATTTATTGAGTAGCTAGCACCTTTACCTAGAGTTCTGGGATAAGGGCGAAAAACAGGAGGTTTAGTGACAAGTTGTGCACATTAAAAATGCCGTGTCAGCTGAAAATCGCGGAGAGTAGATCGTGAAACCACTGTGTTGGCAAACATTGTTTGGGGAAAAGATAGCTAGACATTGTTGGTTAGACAGCCCGTTACCTTATAGGAAATCTGTTTAGAGGAAGCAGGCCTTACACAGATGCATGGTTAAGTCGGACACACTGACCTCTTTTATCAGTGTTTGTGGGGCACTTGGTTGTTTGTGAGACACCTGTTTGTTTGTGGGGCACCTGCCTGTTTGTGGGGCACTTGGTTGTTTGTGAGACACCTGTTTATTCGTGGGGCACCTGTTTGTTTGTGTGGGCACCTGTCTGTTTGTGGGGCACCTGTTTGTTTGTGTGGACACCTGTTTGTTTGTGGGGCACCTGCCTTCATGTTATTTTGAATCAATTGTATGTTGTCTAATGCGTCCTCTAGTCTCTACTTCCTCCGCCTTCTGTGAGCGCCAAACAATACTATGTGTGTTTATTTATGTAACTGTTTCAGTGGCCTGAACGGGTTCCCCAATTGATTTCCTAGTGATGTGCAGAGTGTCACAAACATAGAAAATAACCCCCCATCCCCCCCCCCCCCCCCCGTAGCCGAGAATTGAACCCACGCCGTTGTGTTTGGTGGGTTAAGGGATTGTCAGTTGTAATGCCGCATGTGATAAATTCTTCTTCTTCTTCTTCTTCTTCTTCTTCTTCTTCTTCTTCTTCTTCTTCTTCTTCTTCTTCTTCTTCTTCTTCTTCTTCCGATCCTTATCCTGTTCTCCTCTACTGTTATCTTTCTCCACTGCTGTCCTCTTTCTTATCCTCCTCTTCTCCCTCCTTCTCTTTTTCTACCTCTTATATCCCTCCCCTCTTCCTCATATGCACAAGAGCCTTCTGGGAATGAAGCAGTCATGCATATTTTCACTCTACAGTGATGGGGCCCAGCTCTTCCCCTACTTGTGTCAACAACATATTGTGTGTCTGTGGCTGTCCTATACTTATTACAGGCACGCTCGTTTTCCTCCCAGGCCGTGAAAACCGACACACGTTGTGCGAATTAATGGTCTGCCTAACTATATCACCTAGGCACCCAGCGCCTGGCGGCATTTATGTATGCGGGATTAAACACAACATGCTGAATATTGAATACGGTTAGACCGTTAAACTAGCAGATATTCTCGCGTCCCTTTAATCTTGATGTGTGCAGCTATAAAGTTATAAAGTGGCGTATGTTTAGTTATAGCAAACGAACCCCTCCAATTATCATTGCAAAGTAGTTATATTTATACATTCGTGTCCCGTTAATCCCTTTCTTGTTTTCTGTATCGTTACGTCACTTAAGCTCGTCATCTTCATGAAGATAAGCGTGGGCATCATGTTTCGCTATCTCACACGATCATGTTTCGCTATCTCACACGATCATGTTTCGCTATCTCACACGATCATATTTCGCTATCTCACACGATCATGTTTCGCTATCTCACACGATCATGTTTCGCTATCTCACACGATCATGTTTCGCTACCTCACAGGTCATGTTTCGCTATCTCACACGGTCATGTTTCGCTATCTCACACGATCATGTTTCGCTATCTCACACGATCATGTTTCGCTAACTCACACGATCATATTTCGCTATCTCACACGATCATGTTTCGCTATCTCACACGATCATATTTCGCTACCTCACACGATCATGTTTCGCTATCTCACACGATCATATTTCGCTACCTCACACGATCATATTTCGCTATCTCACACGATCACCTGAGTCTTGGATCAGCTCTCTATTTTTGTCTCGATTACGCCACGTGGCGAAACCATCCATACATTTACTTCTCTATCTTCCCCTTATCTCTCTCTCTCTCTCTCTCTCTCTCTCTCTCTCTCTCTCTCTCTCTCTCTCTCTCTCTCTCTCTCTCTCTCTCTCTCTCACCCCCACCCCCGGTCTTGCCGTTATCACCAGGTTCTCTAGTTTATTTCTTTTCATAACATGCCCAAGAAATCTTGACTGTCTACATCTAATTTCTCTAATTAGTTGACGGTTGTCATTGGTTTTTCGGCAAGTTTACGTTCACTAGTTTGCCATTGCTTTCTGAACAACCGGCAGTCATACCATTATATGAAAACCAGCGCAAGACAGTCTGCTTCTAAATCGTCTAAATCGCCCGCAGCTGTTTCGATCGCGATATGCGGGATTGCGTATTGCATTTGTAGCACCTTCTTCACAGTGCCGGTTTATCTGTAAAGTTGTTCGTGAATATGGCCGTGCTTACTTGGCCATGCCACGAAGATCCGTACGTTTACCGAGAAGCTTCGGCTTACACCGTCTGTTGAGGTCAGCATGGCCGAACGGGTAAGAGCGTGACCCGTAAACTTCCGGTGTGGTGATGGCGAGGTAGCGGGTTCAACCGCTACATCAGTTAGTTGGACTAAAATGTTGACTTCCTTGACTTAGGGACGTAAATTACAATTATCTCATAAGTCGGAGTGGGTTTGCCTGATGACTGGTAATAGGGAAAGCTAACCCACGCACGAAAGTCAATCACGGTTGGACTATGCTCGAGTCTAAAACAAGCGAACAAAAACAACAACAGAAAACGACAGGTTAGGAGAAATTGATAAAGAAAACGACAGGGCAGGAGAAATTGATAAAGACAACGACAAGGTAGGAGAAATTGATTTAAAAAAAAAAAACAATAACATGGTAGGAGAAACTGATAAACACAACGACAATGTAGGAGAAATTGATTTTAAAAAACAAACAAACATCGACATGGTAGCAGAAACTGATAAAGACAACGACAAGGTAGAAGAAATCGATAAAGACGACAACAAGGTAAAAGAAATTGATTTTTTTTTTAAACAACATGGTAGGAGAAACTGTTAAAGACAACGAAAGGGTAGGAGAAACTGGTAAAGACAAGACACGGACGTCAGCGAAAATATGCCGATTTAAGAGGCTTAAGGCATTTAAATGCCTTTATTGAGTTGCGCTGAAACGGTGGCTTTCAACAAATTGAATCGACATCAATAGTTGCAATGAAGCAGATTAGATTGAAGATTGGAGTGGCCAAAAAAGATCAGCATACAACGTCCATTAGCAGACGCCAAAATCAACATCCGTCCACGTATTACCGGAAGTCATGCGGGAAAGAATAGTTTAACATTACTGTGGCTTGCCATGCATATCGTATGGATGTTCGTCCATCACGAGTGATGAGGACCATTCATTCATTGCATATTTTGATTTGATGAAGAACGAATGACTTGCGCTTTACTTTGGATTATAGTGAGGAAGTGGTTGCGCAACTCCATCGACCTCACTCTCTAGTCTGCGTCCATCTGGTTCCAGTGGCGAGCATGGCAATACGACTGGAGACGGACACAG
This sequence comes from Cepaea hortensis, assembly GCA_963921405.1. NCBI lineage: Eukaryota > Metazoa > Mollusca > Gastropoda > Stylommatophora > Helicidae > Cepaea > Cepaea hortensis. Next base: position 104,555,983 of record OY992876.1, on the reverse strand, counting down.
ATGCCACAGGCCAGTTATCCCTGCATATAGTGACTCTCACAAACAGCTGGTAGCCTAGAGTCACGTGCAAACGGCACTTCTGTCAATCATGCATATCGTAAGACCGTATGGGACGCAGAGGTGTTTCCAAGGGTTATATTCTGGCCAAGACCTATTGACGCGTCCTCGCCGAGCGTCCTGGGCAACAGGTCCCTTCGAGGTCCTGGCTAAAGTCAGTAGGATCGCCGATTCCTCCGAAGTCGGAGAGTGTCTGCCTGTACGGCGAGGAACCACCAGTCTGCACACCAATAAGCCAGACATGGGACAACGGATACTCACGCAAACCTCAGGTCCTGTATGACATCACACTGATGTTGGACAACAGGATGCCTTCATCCGACATACAGGACTTCGCGTTGGAGCTCAAGCCAACGAACACAAGCAAGCAAACAAGCAAGCAAGTAAGACCTTATGAAGAGATGTTAATTTGAAAGCTTAGTGACAGCTGGCAAGCTTGATGGGGAAAGATTTAGGGAATTCAAGGAGATACGTACCTGGATGGTTTGGCCACATGGAGTATTCGAGACAAGAGCACATATTTGATTCAAAACACTGGTGGTTGTGCTAGTTGGCGAATCATGGCTTCCCGCGCTTTTTGCATGGCACATGGTGATGCTGTCGTAAGATTGACTAAGGAGGGCTGGCATGAGACTGGCTACCTCATCCCGTAAAAAGTAGGTCAGCATGGCCAAATGGATAAGAACACTTGTTCTTAAACATCCGGTGTGCTGATGCCGAGGTAAGGGGTTCAGCCCCTACACCGAGCACTTGAACTAAAATGTTGACCTATCGTCCTTGCCTTTGGGACATACATTACAAGTACCTCTGAAGTCGGAGTGGATTCGCCAGATGGCAAGGGACATTGTTCATAGGGAAAACTAATCCACACGCAAAACTCAGTTCAGCACTACTAAGTAGTATGTATGGACTACGCTTGAGTTCAAAGCGAGCGAGCGCAAAATATCCAGTAAAAAACCTTAGTTACACAATACAGCCAGTAATAAGAATGTGTGCATAGAGCTTGGCCTGAGTTGATCCATGGCGGTAAGTTTTGTTGGGAGGTGAAAGGCAGAAATAGTCGTGTAGTTAAAGTTAGTTATTTGCATATCCTTTACAGAACGTCGCAGTCAACCCCAGCGTTTTTGCGGCTTATGATCTCTTGGCAAGTTTACCTTCAGTAGTTTTCCATTGCGTTCTGAACGACCGACAGCCATACCATTTCATAAAAAAACTAACGCGAGGCGGTCTTCTGCCAAATCCCCCGCAGCTGTGTTTCGAACTCTGGTATGCGAGATTACGAACTGCATCCGTAACACCTTCGCCACGGAGCAGGCAGAGCAGCAGCAGCAGTAGTAGTAGTAGTAGTAGTAGTAGTAGTAGTAGTAGTAGTAGTAGTAGTAGTAGTAGTAGTAGTAGTAGTAGTATAGTAGTAGTAGTTGTAGTATAGTAGTAGTAGTAGTAGTAGTAATAGTATAATATTATTATTATTATTAGTAGTGGTAGTAGTAGTAGTAGTAGTGGTAGTAGTGGTAGTAGTAGTAGTAGTAGTAGTAGTAGTAGTAGTAGTAGTAGTAGTAGTAGTAGTAGTAATAGTAGTTGTATATTAGTAGTAGTAGTATATTAGTAGTAGTAGTAGTAGTAGTAGTATAGTAGTAGTAGTAGTAGTAGCAGCAGTAGCAGTAGTAGTAGTAGTAGTAGTAGTAGTAGCAACAGCAGCAGCAGTAGTAGTAGTAGTAATAGTATTAGTGGTAGTAGTTCAACGTGATTTGGCCATTACCACACCGGCCGTCTTTATTACCTGGGGCATTGTCTGGTACCAGGTCAGCATGGCCGAATGGATAAAAAAAAAGTCGCTTAAAGGTCGACAGGGTCGACTTCATTGCACCGGGTGTTTATCCCATATGGCTCGGTCTCTTTCGGCAGCGCGAAAAGCGTCGCACAAAGCACGAACTCCGTAGCTCTAGCGATGACCCACAGGAGTCTCCAAAAAATTTCACTCGTGAACCGAAGACGCGGCCCGGAATCGAACCCACAAACTTCGGAGCCCGAGTCAAACGGCTTGACCACTTCGCCACGGAGTTTCTCATGGCCGAATGGATAATAACGCTTGTTCTTAAACATCCGGTGTGCTGATGCCGAGGTAAGGGTTCAATCCCTGCCACGGACAGTTGGACTAAACTTGACCTATCGTCCTTGACTTAGGGGCATTAATTACAAGTACCTCTGAAGTCGGTGTTGGTTCGCCTGATGGCGAGGGACACTGTTGATATTTAAAGCTAATCCACACACAAAATTCAGTCCAACACTACTAGAAGTGGTATGTATGAACTACGCTTGGGTTCACATGGAGCGAGCGGCAACAAAAAAAATAAAAATTCTGGTACCAGCCATCTTAGAACTCACGGCCCCAAACTTTCAACTCCACTGGGTGAAATGAATGATCATCGTCATTCTTGATGGACAAACACAATTTTCTGGTACACAATTTAGGAAAGGTGGATCTGAAAGCCCAGGTCAGTTTTTAAAATATGGAAAACATTGCCTCGAACACTGGACACCAGGATGGGTACTATTCGTGCTATTCACTTCGCTATATCGACTCCAGATCTTACACAGCAGCTTTCCATAACAAGGAAGCAGATGAGTAACATACATACCTACATGCATGCATACATACATACATACATACATACATACATACATACATACATACATCCATCCATCCATCCATCCATCCATCCATCCATCCATCCATCCATCCATCCATCCATACACATACATACATACATACATACATACATACATACATACATACACACATACATACACACACATACATACACACATACATACACACACACATACATACATACACACATACATATACACACACAGAGACAGACAGACACACACACACACACACACACACACACACACACACACACACACACAGTGGTTCCTCGGGTTACGAACGCCTCAGGTCACGAACAATTCGGGTTACGAACGCCTCAGGTCACGAACGCCTCAGGTCACGAACAATTCGGGTTACGAACAACAATTTCGAAAAAATTTTGTCTAGGGTAACGAACAGTGCCTCGGGTTACGAACGAAGGCGAGAGAGAGAGAGAGAGAGAGAGAGAGAGAGAGAGAGAGAGAGAGAGAGAGAGGGGGGGGTAACGTTGGAGACAAACGATCGCGTACAGTAAAATCGAAGGCCACGAAGTTCTAACATCGCTTAGCGCTAGCTTAGTAGCCTAGTTTTGCACGCGTGCGCAGCCTCGCTTTCATTGACTTTACTATATAGCAGTAAAAGATTTCTTAGCAGTGGCACTGTGTTCAGTTTATCTCTGTCATTATTTTCCTTGTTAATCCTATCAGTTATGAGTTCGAAGAACGGCAGTGGTGCTGCTAGGAAGCAGAAACGTATAACAGTGGAGGTAAAGAAACATGAAAATGGCGTTCGTGTGTGTGACATCGCTAATGAGTACAGCATGGCAAAATCAACTATCTCCACCATCATAAAGAACAAAGAGTTACTAAAATCAGTCGATGTGGCTAAAGGCGTAACTAAGTTGCAGAGACTAACACTTCAAATTTCAGAGAAAGTTGAAAATCTTCTCTTGATCTGGATCAATGAAAAGCAACTTGCAGGAGACAGTGTTAGTGAGGCAATAATATGTGAAAAGGCGAAGCTGTTGCACAGTGATTTATTGTCGAAATTGCCTGGTGCAAGTGATGAGACTGACGATTTTAAAGCCAGCAGAGGCACGGAGAGGCTGCAAGGTCTAACGAGAAAGAAGCAGAAGCGTTCAAGGTGGAACTTGATAAGATCATCAAAGAAGAAGACTACGTTCCACAAGAAGTCTATAATTGCGATGAAACGGGCCTCTTCTGGAATAAAATGCCAAAGAGGACCTTTATCACCCAGGAGGAGAAAGCAATGCCGGGGCACAAACCAATGAAGGACAGGCTAACTCTGCTGTTCTGTGCCAATGCCAGTGGTGACTGCAAGATTACGCCAATGTTGGTCTACCATTCAGAATATCCTCGCTTCTTTAAGCGCAATAATGTCCAAAAACAGCAAACTGTCTGTGACGTGGAAGTCTAATGCTAACGCATGGATGACGGGCGCCATCTTTATGGAATGGCTGACTAAAGTGTTTGCCCCAAGTGTGAAGAAGTACCTAGAAGAAAACAATCTGCCTCTTCGATGTCTGCTGCTTAGGGACAATGCTCCTGCCCACCCACCGTGTCTGGAGAAGGACATGGACATGGAGTATGACTTCATCAAGGTCAAATTTCTGCCTCCAAACACCACTCCTCTGTTTCAACCTATGGACCAGCAAGTGATCTCCAACTTCAAGAAACTGTACAAAAAGGTGCTTTCAGGTCACTAATGACACCGAATTAACTCTAGCAGATTACTGGAAAGATCACTTCGACATCCTCCACTGCATCAACCTCATTGACAAGGCCTGGAATTATATCTCCACCCGTACCTTGAAGTCTGCCATGAAGAAACTTTGGCCATCGTGTCTACCAGAGAGAGGCAATGAATTAATCACCCAAATAAACGAGAAGTAGATAGTGAGCTTTACTAAAACACGACTACAAGAGACAAATTGGACGTTGCGGCCAAAGCCTTCGTCAGCACAGGACAAACAAATACAAACCAACACAAAACTACATGAAACACACTATGACAATATTAAACTATTAAACTAATTAAAATTAAATGTACTCATCTGAATACCGTGTCCTAGCTTGGAAGGTCTGACACACGTAGGGCGCCAGTGGATCAATAGACCGGATGTATGGTACACGGGTCAAAGGTCAAGCGGGAAGGGAGTGGGGTGGAGACGCGCCCATGTGTGCGGAAAAGTGAAATTAGAGACCGGCAAAGATGTTACGGACGCAGATGACAATTAGCAATTATCGTTAAGCGCTCGAAACACCGCTGTGGAAACCTATATAGTGTTAGTACACACAGAGAGGCATGAGTGGCGGTCGTTCAGAAAATGATGGCAAAACACCGAACGTAAATCCGCCAAGAGAGTTGACTGTGATGTCATACAAAGGATCTGCACGTACCCAGATGGTGGACTGTAAGCTAGGGGTGGGAGGGTGGGGTGGGAAGTTAAATGAAGCTGTGTTGGACATTAAGGCCGTGAGGGGAGAGTGTGCCCAACTGGAAGATGAGACGGTGTTCCAATGTCTTCCGATCCCGTTCGTGGGATGCGCATGATTTGATGGCCGTGACCTGTATGTCGGCTACGCCATGGTGGTCAGGACTGTTGAAATGTATGGATACTGGTTTCTGGGCGCCGCTGGTGATGTCAGAAAGATGTTGACGAAATCTGTCCCCAAGACGTAATCCTGTCTCACCGACATATCTCATGTCGCAACGTGTGCAGGTAATCGCATAGATGACGTTGCGACTGATGCATGAGAAACCCTCACGGATGTGGAAGGTCGTCTTAGGGAATGTCAGACTCTGGGTTTGAAGTACGTATGGACAGGTCTTGCAAACCGATCGAAGACACGCCACCGTGCCAGGAAGAGACTGGTGAGGTTGGGGTAGCCTGCTATGGACCAGCACATCTCTGAGGTTACGATCCCGCTTATATGCCACTAGAGGAGCCTCTGAGAAGACATCACGAGTGGTCGATTCCGCCCGGAGAATGGATAGATGTTTAAAAAGGATATTCTTGGCAGCAATATTGTGGGGATGATAAGTAAGTGAGAGGACAGGTCTATTGTTTCGTGGTTTCGGCCTGGAGGAGAGAGCCTCAGTGCGACTGATAGACTGGCAGCGGTGAAGAGCTGTAGATAGAACATTATCAGGATAGCCACGAAGGCGAAAGAAATCAAGCATCTCGTGGGCTTTTTGATGGAAGTCGTTGTTATCCTGACAAAGTCGTCGGAGACGTAAGAGTTGGGAGAAAGGAATAGAACGTTTGCACGAGGGAGGGTGGGAGGAGGTATAGAGAAGGAATGAGTGCGAGTCAGTTGGTTTATAATAAACCGTCGTGCATAGACCAGCGGAACCTAAAGAGATTGTGAGGTCTAAGAAATTGACAGCCGACGAAGAAATGGTGGAGGTAAGTTTGATGCTGGGATGGAAGTCTGAAAAAAAGGCAATGAAGTTCTGTAGGTCAGGCAAGGGCATGTCCGAGACACCAAAGCAGTCGTCAATGTACCTCCTGTAGAGCTCCGGGAGCCTACCGGTGTACTGACTCCATACCTGGTGCTCCAGATAGCCCATGAAGAGGCAGGCATAACTGGGACCCATCTTAGTACCCATGGCCACACCGCTGATCTGGTCGAAGTAGTCCCCATTGAACTCAAACGAGTTGAGGTTGAGGACTAACTCCGCAAGACGCAGTAATGGTCCAGTGGCTATCGAGGGATTAAGCCTTTTCTCCAAGAAAAATTCTAAGGCTTTAAGGCCGTCAGAGTGAGGAATGGAAGTGTAGAGTGAAGTCACATCTAAAGTGAAGATGTGATACTGAGAAGGGTTAGTGAAACTGATGGAATCGAAGATGGAGATAGCGTGGTTGGTGTCTTTGATATATGAAGGGAGGCTGGCAACCAACGGCTGAAACATGCTGTCTAGAAACTCTGAAATCCGTTCTGTAGGGCAAGAGCAGGCCGAGACGATAGGTCTGCCTGGGTTACCAGGTTTGTGTGTCTTAGGCAGCATATTAAAGGCGGGTTTGCCCAAGCAGCTATCGTGGATGACCAACGAGGTGGCGGAGCTGGGTAAAAGACCTTGCTGGATAATGGCGTTAGTCACGCTTTTGACCTGGGTGTTGTTTCTGACTGTCCCATCTTGTATCCTTGGTCTGTAGAAGGTGGCATCGCCCAGTTGCTTGTTGCCTTCCTGTATATATAAGTCTTTCCTCCAAACCACTAGCGCCCCTCCCTTATCGGCAGGTTTGATAACTATGTCATCACGGCGTTTCAACTGTGTAAGTGCCCGTTGTTCATCCGCGGTGAGGTTGGAATATCGTAGTGGCTTAAATTTGAGTTTTTGGATGTCGTAAAGTGTTTTGTCGATGTATAAATCGAGGGCCTTAGATGCCCCTGGATTGGGAACCCAAGCAGACCTGCGTTTGGAGAGGTGAGAGAAATGGTCGGTAGGATCCGAAGAGTTATCGTTATGAGGTTGATTTCTGAAGTGATATTGTAGCCTGAGAGTGCGATGGAACCGATGGACGTCCTGCAGTAATGCGTATCTATCAACACAAGGACGTAGCGGTATGAACCTGAGCCCTTTGCTGAGGACCGATTTCTCAGATGCCGATAGTGGAAGGTCGGGAGGTATGCACACAACTAGGTTATCGGAGCCAGTGGTAAGTTGGGGTGGGAGAGGGGGCGAGGAGGGAGTGGAGGTAGGGGCACGGAGTTTGGCTAGCTTGGCGTTTTTGGCCGCGGAAAGACACTTGTATAGATGGTGGTTAGTGCTATTGATGATACACCGTATAACACAATACAAGAAATAATTACTCGAGGTAAGTTGTCTAAGACGCTGATCGAGGATAGTTATATTCGAGCTGAAGTCAGACAGTTGTCGCGCGTGGTTGTCGGCAATGCATCGCATGCGAAGAGTAGCACATTTAAACTCAACTTTAGATAGACGTCTACTACAACTGTCATCGAGAGTGCCTGCCGATGGGTGAAATCTAGAGATGAAGCCACGTGGGGTGATATGAAGCCGTAGGCAGTTCTTGAGGAAATTAAAATGGCATGTGGTGCGGGTCTTTTTGTAGATGTTAAGAGCCAAGTCGGTGGCTGTGATTTTGATATCTGTTGGTAAGAGACTAAAGCAGAAAATGACATATAATCTCAATTGTTGAAATAACTGAGGTGGATGAGTGGGAGGCATAGCGATGGAGATTTAACGGACGTGGGGATGAAGGGCTGGTGTGCAAAAGTAGGGTGTAGCCTAGCGGGGGGAAAAACAACACGTGTGTGGGGCGGTAAGGGTAGCACGCCGCTTAGAAAACACACTGACACGCGCGCACAGAATGGACTACAAATCGACAACAATCTTACCGACAACGAAGACGAAACGTGAAATATATAGTAGCAGTTCAAGGGAGCGGATAATGGTAAACAAGAATGAGGTGAACTGCAGTAAAGCTTAAAAAGGCAATGAATTAATCACCCAAATAAACGAGAAGTAGATAGTGAGCTTTACTAAAACACGACTACAAGAGACAAATTGGACGTTGCGGCCAAAGCCTTCGTCAGCACAGGACAAACAAATACAAACCAACACAAAACTACATGAAACACACTATGACAATATTAAACTATTAAACTAATTAAAATTAAATGTACTCATCTGAATACCGTGTCCTAGCTTGGAAGGTCTGACACACGTAGGGCGCCAGTGGATCAATAGACCGGATGTATGGTACACGGGTCAAAGGTCAAGCGGGAAGGGAGTGGGGTGGAGACGCGCCCATGTGTGCGGAAAAGTGAAATTAGAGACCGGCAAAGATGTTACGGACGCAGATGACAATTAGCAATTATCGTTAAGCGCTCGAAACACCGCTGTGGAAACCTATATAGTGTTAGTACACACAGAGAGGCATGAGTGGCGGTCGTTCAGAAAATGATGGCAAAACACCGAACGTAAATCCGCCAAGAGAGTTGACTGTGATGTCATACAAAGGATCTGCACGTACCCAGATGGTGGACTGTAAGCTAGGGGTGGGAGGGTGGGGTGGGAAGTTAAATGAAGCTGTGTTGGACATTAAGGCCGTGAGGGGAGAGTGTGCCCAACTGGAAGATGAGACGGTGTTCCAATGTCTTCCGATCCCGTTCGTGGGATGCGCATGATTTGATGGCCGTGACCTGTATGTCGGCTACGCCATGGTGGTCAGGACTGTTGAAATGTATGGATACTGGTTTCTGGGCGCCGCTGGTGATGTCAGAAAGATGTTGACGAAATCTGTCCCCAAGACGTAATCCTGTCTCACCGACATATCTCATGTCGCAACGTGTGCAGGTAATCGCATAGATGACGTTGCGACTGATGCATGAGAAACCCTCACGGATGTGGAAGGTCGTCTTAGGGAATGTCAGACTCTGGGTTTGAAGTACGTATGGACAGGTCTTGCAAACCGATCGAAGACACGCCACCGTGCCAGGAAGAGACTGGTGAGGTTGGGGTAGCCTGCTATGGACCAGCACATCTCTGAGGTTACGATCCCGCTTATATGCCACTAGAGGAGCCTCTGAGAAGACATCACGAGTGGTCGATTCCGCCCGGAGAATGGATAGATGTTTAAAAAGGATATTCTTGGCAGCAATATTGTGGGGATGATAAGTAAGTGAGAGGACAGGTCTATTGTTTCGTGGTTTCGGCCTGGAGGAGAGAGCCTCAGTGCGACTGATAGACTGGCAGCGGTGAAGAGCTGTAGATAGAACATTATCAGGATAGCCACGAAGGCGAAAGAAATCAAGCATCTCGTGGGCTTTTTGATGGAAGTCGTTGTTATCCTGACAAAGTCGTCGGAGACGTAAGAGTTGGGAGAAAGGAATAGAACGTTTGCACGAGGGAGGGTGGGAGGAGGTATAGAGAAGGAATGAGTGCGAGTCAGTTGGTTTATAATAAACCGTCGTGCATAGACCAGCGGAACCTAAAGAGATTGTGAGGTCTAAGAAATTGACAGCCGACGAAGAAATGGTGGAGGTAAGTTTGATGCTGGGATGGAAGTCTGAAAAAAAGGCAATGAAGTTCTGTAGGTCAGGCAAGGGCATGTCCGAGACACCAAAGCAGTCGTCAATGTACCTCCTGTAGAGCTCCGGGAGCCTACCGGTGTACTGACTCCATACCTGGTGCTCCAGATAGCCCATGAAGAGGCAGGCATAACTGGGACCCATCTTAGTACCCATGGCCACACCGCTGATCTGGTCGAAGTAGTCCCCATTGAACTCAAACGAGTTGAGGTTGAGGACTAACTCCGCAAGACGCAGTAATGGTCCAGTGGCTATCGAGGGATATTTCTCTACCAGAGAGAGAAGAGTTTGAAGGACTAGAGGCAGACGCAGCAGCTGTAGTGGATGAGATTGTGTCCTTGGGCAAAAATATGGACCTGGGAGTCGATGGCAACGACTTGGAGGAGCTGATTGAGGACCACAGTGGAGAACTCACTACAAATGAGCTTGTGGATCTTCAGAATGAACAGCTAAAAACGTTAAAGAAGGAGCAGTCGCCCGTTGATGAGGAGCCAGTGACCGTTTCAACTGCAAGGATTAAAGAAATTTGCAGCAAGTGGGCAGACGTCGAAGACTTCATTGTGAACCATCATCCAAACAAACTTGTTGCTAACAGGGCAGTAAACCTGATGAATGATAACACGATGGCCCACGTCAGAAAGATTCTCCAGCAAAGGAAGCGACAAATGTCTTTAGCTGCAACGTCCATTTTCTCACTTGTGATGGCATTCTAATCATTTATCAATGGCCCCTTGACGTCTTGACAGACGATAGTTTGTTACATTGTGCTATAAAAAAGGAATAAAAGCTTATCGATTCTACTACCCGTTTGTGTCGATTTACTAGACATAGCTTAGTATTGAATGGAGTTCATTAGAGAAAGCACCGGTTGCCAGCTCGACGTTGTGTTGTCTGGCTTTGGAAAGCTTATAATTTATGCATATCGCAGACTGAATGCTTGTTGACGTCTCCATGGCGAGGCTGTGAGGTGTAACTGTCTTCTCGGGTGCTGCTTTCGATTATTTATGCAAACTGAATCACTGAGTGGTCTACACAGTTGTCTCTTTAGCTCGTTCTGTCCATAATATGTTTAATACAAACTCAATCATGGGGGTTTCTACACAGTTGCCTGCTTAGCTCGTTCTCTCCATTATATGTTTAATACAAACTCAATCATTGAGTGGTCTACACAGTTGTCTCCTTAGCTCGTTCTCTCCATAATATGTTTAATACAAACTCAATCATTGAGTGGTCTACACAGTTGTCTCTTTAGCTCGTTCTCTCCATAATATGTTTAATACAAACTCAATCATTGAGTGGTCTACACAGTTGTCTCTTTAGCTCGTTCTCTCCATAATATGTTTAATACAAACTCAATCATTGAGTGGTCTACACAGTTGTCTCTTTAGCTCGTTCTCTCCATAATATGTTTAATACAAACTCAATCATTGAGTGGTCTACACAGTTGTCTCTTTAGCTCGTTCTCTCCATAATATGTTTAATACAAACTCAATCATTGAGTGGTCTACACAGTTGTCTCTTTAGCTCGTTCTCTCCATAATATGTTTAATACAAACTCAGTCGTGGGGTTTTCTATACAGTCGCCTGCTTAGCTCACGCCTTGATGCGGTGTATGATGCTGAGGTAGGGGGTTCGCTGGCTGTGAACTCCAGCGCGAAGTCCTGTATGTCGGATGTGTGATGTCATACCGGACCTAAGGTTTGCGTGAGTATCCGTTGTCCCATGTCTGGCTTATTGGTGTGCAGACTGGTGGTTCCTCGCCATGCAGGCAAATACTCTCCGGCTTTGGAGGAATCATCAATCCTACTGATGTTAGCCAGGTCCGCGAAGGGACCTGTTGCCCAGGACGCACGGCGTGGACGTGTCAGCAGGTCTTGGCCAGTATAGATCCCGGCCCTGGTGCCTTGGAAACACCTCTGCGTCCCGTCAGTTGGATTAAAATGTTGACTTCTTATCCTTGACCTGGGAGCGTAAATTACAAGTACCCATGAAGTCGGGGTGGATTCTCCTGATGACTGGTAATAGGGAAAGCTAATCCACACGCAAGATTCAGTCCATTGCTACCAGAAGTATCGAGTATGGACTAAGCTGGAGTTCAAAATCAGTTTTATTAATACAAAATAAATAGCCGAGTGTTTGTTCTACACAGTTGCCCGTTGAGCTCATTCTTTCCATGATATGTTTAATACAAACTGTATAGTGACATGTTCTACACAGTTGCCCGTTGAGCTCATTCTTTCCATGATATGTTTAATACAAACTGTATAGTGACATGTTCTACACAGTTGCCCGTTGAGCTCATTCTTTCCATGATATGTTTAATACAAACTGTATAGTGACATGTTCTACACAGTTGCCCGTTGAGCTCATTCTTTCCATGATATATTTAATACAAACTGTATAGTGACATGTTCTACACAGTTGCCCGTTGAGCTCATTCTTTCCATGATATGTTTAATACAAACTGTATAGTGACATGTTCTACACAGTTGCCCGTTGAGCTCATTCTTTCCATGATATGTTTAATACAAACTGTATAGTGAAATGTTCTACACAGTTGCCTGTTGAGCTCATTCTTTCCATGATATGTTTAATACAAACTGTATAGTGACATGTTCTACACAGTTGCCTGTTGAGCTCATTCTTTCCATGATATGTTTAATACAAACTGTATAGTGAAATGTTCTACACAGTTGCCTGTTGAGCTCATTCTTTCCATGATATGTTTAATACAAACTGTATAGTGAAATGTTCTACACAGTTGCCTGTTGAGCTCATTCTTTCCATGATATGTTTAATACAAACTGTATAGTGAAATGTTCTACACAGTTGCCTGTTGAGCTCATTCTTTCCATGATATGTTTAATACAAACTGTATAGTGACATGTTCTACACAGTTGCCTGTTGAGCTCATTCTTTCCATGATATGTTTAATACAAACTGTATAGTGACATGTTCTACACAGTTGCCTGTTGAGCTCATTCTTTCCATGATATGTTTAATACAAACTGTATAGTGAAATGTTCTACACAGTTGCCTGTTGAGCTCATTCTTTCCATGATATGTTTAATACAAACTGTATAGTGAAATGTTCTACACAGTTGCCTGTTGAGCTCATTCTTTCCATGATATGTTTAATACAAACTGTATAGTGACATGTTCTACACAGTTGCCCGTTGAGCTCATTCTTTCCATATGTTTAATACAAACTGTATAGTGAAATGTTCTACACAGTTGCCCGTTGAGCTCATTCTTTCCATATGTTTAATACAAACTGTATAGTGACATGTTCTACACAGTTGCCTGTTGAGCTCATTCTTTCCATGATATGTTTAATACAAACTGTATAGTGACATGTTCTACACAGTTGCCTGTTGAGCTCATTCTTTCCATGATATGTTTAATACAAACTGTATAGTGACATGTTCTACACAGTTGCCTGTTGAGCTCATTCTTTCCATGATATGTTTAATACAAACTGTATAGTGAAATGTTCTACACAGTTGCCTGTTGAGCTCATTCTTTCCATGATATGTTTAATACAAACTGTATAGTGAAATGTTCTACACAGTTGCCTGTTGAGCTCATTCTTTCCATGATATGTTTAATACAAACTGTATAGTGACATGTTCTACACAGTTGCCCGTTGAGCTCATTCTTTCCATATGTTTAATACAAACTGTATAGTGAAATGTTCTACACAGTTGCCCGTTGAGCTCATTCTTTCCATATGTTTAATACAAACTGTATAGTGACATGTTCTACACAGTTGCCTGTTGAGCTCATTCTTTCCATGATATGTTTAATACAAACTGTATAGTGACATGTTCTACACAGTTGCCTGTTGAGCTCATTCTTTCCATGATATGTTTAATACAAACTGTATAGTGACATGTTCTACACAGTTGCCTGTTGAGCTCATTCTTTCCATGATATGTTTAATACAAACTGTATAGTGAAATGTTCTACACAGTTGCCTGTTGAGCTCATTCTTTCCATGATATGTTTAATACAAACTGTATAGTGAAATGTTCTACACAGTTGCCTGTTGAGCTCATTCTTTCCATGATATGTTTAATACAAACTGTATAGTGACATGTTCTACACAGTTGCCCGTTGAGCTCATTCTTTCCATATGTTTAATACAAACTGTATAGTGAAATGTTCTACACAGTTGCCCGTTGAGCTCATTCTTTCCATATGTTTAATACAAACTGTATAGTGACATGTTCCACACAGTTGCCCGTTGAACGTTGGCGGTTCAGGAAAAAAAAAGTGGCATACAACTGAATGTAAAATTACTTAGAAAATCACAGACAGCCTACAAATGCTGAAGATATCAATTGGGGAACCTTTTGAGGCCACAATGGCAGTTTATAAATAAAGACACATTTGTTATTTCGTGCTGGTAGAAGTAGAAGAAAGAAGTAGAGACAACAGGACGCACTAGGCAACATAACAATTGACAGCTGTAGTTACCGATTGGAATTCAAACCTGTCACTTCCAAATGACAATATCTCCTTGCTACAAGAGCTAGTGTACTTCAGTGCATGACCAACTAGACAGAGTACAACACATTCTTGCACATAAAGTGGCTTTATAAGATACAGGTACCGATAAATAAAATGGCTTTATAAGATACAGGTATCGATAAATACAGGGATGTGTAATGTCTCCAGATCTTTTTTTCCTTTACAGTGAAAATATGTTTAGAAATGTAGAAGATATGACAGGAATCACCATTGGGGGACATAACATAAATACCATTAGATACGGGATGATACAGTTTTAATTGCAGACAATGAAGGGGATCTTCAACATTTAGTAGATAGGATTATTGTAGACAGTGAACAACTATTGCTTAGAATTAAATTGTAAGAAGACAGAGATTATGGTCATCACTAAGAAGAAAGAAATACTACAGTGTAATATACGGGTACATATATAAACAAACTGTGGGAAATCCTTAAACAATGTGGAGTGAGTACACATCTAACAAACCTATGTAGAAGATTATACAACAACAGTGAATCCATAGTGAGAGCAACTGGAGGACACTCAGAACCCTTCACCATAAGATCTGGAGTACGACAAGGTTGTGTCCTGTCCCCTCTCTTGTTCATAACATATATAGACAACATATGTAAAGAAACCAGCCAAGCAGAGACAGCAAGAATACCGCATGACGAGAACACAGAAGAAGAACCATCTGCAAATCTAACCATTAGAGAACTCCTGTTTGCGGACGACCAAGCACTAATAGCACAATCAGAATCTGAATTACAAGACCACATGAATAGTCTAAACGAAATGTGTAGGGAACATAACATGAAAATTAGCACAAGCAAAACAGAGGTAATGACTATAAACTAAAGAAGAACAAACAACAACAATTCACCTAAACGAACATCCCTTGAAACAAGTAAAGAGTTTCAAGTACCTAGGAAGTATAATACCATCAAATGGCAGATCAGAAGACGAGATCGAAAATAGGCGCAATAAGGCAAATCAACTCATTGAACACATGGCACCAATACTAAAGAACAAACATGTATCAATAACTACTAACTACTAAAGAACTTTACAACACAATCTTCCTACCAACTCTATGCTACCAATGCCAAACCTGGACAATGACAGAAAAAGAGAAAAGAATAATCACAACAGAAATGAGGTTCATGAGAAGAATACTCAACGTATCAAGAAGAGATAAGATCAGAAATGAAGAAATCAGGACTAAAGCGGGGGTTAAAACAGCACTAGGTTTTATTAGAAAGCAGCAAGTAAAATGGTTTGGTCATGCAAGTAGGTTACCAGTCAGCAGCATACCACAACAGGCAATGATGTACAGAACAGATGAAGAGGCCGACCACGTAAACGTTGGACGGAGGGAATAGCAGAGTCCATGGGAATATCGATATATGAAGCCCATAATCGGGCACTCTCACGAAGTTTATACTTCGCCTCGACATCGCAAGATACAAGAGGAACATGATGAGATGAGATGAGAATATACGGGTAAATGGGAAAATTCTTAAGTAAGTGAATCGGTACAACTATCTTGGAACAGTCATAACATTTGATGGGAGGTGCCTTGAAGAGATTAGAACAAGAGTCGCTATGGCATATGTAGCCTTTTGCAAGATGAAAAACATACTGACCAATAAAAAGATATTTGAACGAGAAAAGGAGTGTTGAAGTGCTACACAGAACCTTAACTGTTGTATGGATGTGAAACGTGGACAGTGAGCAGATAAGCTGAAATACATGTAATGGCCGTGGAAGTGTAGTTTCTG
The DNA here is from genome assembly GCA_963921405.1 of Cepaea hortensis. NCBI lineage: Eukaryota > Metazoa > Mollusca > Gastropoda > Stylommatophora > Helicidae > Cepaea > Cepaea hortensis. The sequence continues at coordinate 104,539,894 of OY992876.1, read as the reverse complement.
GGGGAGATGCAAAGTATATAATAGACAGAAAAACCACCGAGCAAGTCCTACAAGAAGCAAACGAAAACCGTAAACTAATTAGAGAAATTAGACACATTCTGTCAAATTTTTTGGTGGCACGTTATAAGAAGACATAAACTACAGAACTCGGAGACAACTAGCAAAATTTAGGGGAAAAGAAGAAAGAGAAAGCAGAGAAGTAAATACCTGGATGACTTGGCCACGTGGTATGGTCGAGACAAGAACACAGCTGATCCACGACTCTGGTGATCGAGTGAGATGGCGAAACATGACCGTCCACGCTTACCGTTACGGTAAATATGATCCATGGCTTCGGACTTTGACACGTAGTCTAATAAATAAAGGGGTTTTTATAAGATACATGTTCTGATAAATAAAGAGGCCTTATACCAGAGAAATTATTGATCTGTGGCCTGGGACTTTGATACAACAGTTTAGCAACTAAAATGGCTTTATATTGAAAATATGGGTTCGCGGATTTGGGCTATGATATAGCACCTAGGCTAGAAAATAAAGCTGCTTGGCATCAAAAGAGAAATATGAATTCATGGCTTAAGTCTTTGATAAAGCGCAACTAACAAATAAAGTAAGTGGCCTTGTTTAAAGAAACAATTTAGAGCAGTGATTTAGGACTTTCGTAAAATGTACAAACAAGTAAATAAAGTGACTTTATATAAAAAGAAAATTTGGGTCCATGGCTCAATGCGTTTATTTAACAGAGGCTAATAAATGAAGTGACTTCATATAAATGTAAAGTGTAGATGCGTGACTTAAGACTGATAAAACATGGAAGACTAGTACATAAAGTGGCTTTATATAAAGTGAAATTATAGATCTGTGGCTTATGACTGATAAAACTCAGAGACCAGCAAATGAAGTCAGTTACATTATATAAAGAGAGCACATGATTCGTAACATAGGATTCTTATGAAACGTAGAGACTATAAAGTGACTCATATAAAGATAAAATGTGGATTCGTGGCTTAAAAATTTGATAAAACACGGAAGACTGGTATATAAGGCGGCTTTATATAAAGAGAAAATACAGAACCATCGCTGAGGTCGAGAACACATAGACTATGAAATAAAGTCGCTTTTTATAAAGAAACTAGCTGACCCTGCCCGGCTTCGCCCAGACCCTGGTGGGAAGCATCTCATTTAATTCATATAAGTAGTCATATAAGTTCCCGTTCCCGTTACCGACTGTCTGTCTGTCTGTCTGTCTGTCTGACCCGGCCCGGCATCGCCCAGCTCCTGGTGTGAAGCATCTCATTTAATTTATATAAGTAGTCATATAAGTTCCTGTTCCCGACTGTCTATCTGCCTGTCTATCTGTCTGCCTGACCCTGTCCGGCTTCATTAAATTCATACAACAAAAAAAGTAACTTAAAAGAACGTTCTTCCACACACCATCCATTATTTTTAATGAAAACTCTTTCTAATCACCTGCATGACTACAGTAACTTCTTAAGCAAAAAAAGATGAGTTACAATGTTATGCATTGTGCATCATTTTTATGAAAACTTTGAAAATGCCTTACAGATTGTATCATTATTTATTATAACTCATATGCCGGTACATAACTATGGACAAAGAGTTTATAAATCTTTGAAAACGATGCCACAATATGACTATAAGTTATACAGAAAAGTTATGCCCCTTGAAATAACTTTTACGAGTTAGGTCCCCTGAGATATATGAAATTATGATGAAAAATGAAAAATGAAATAATACTGAGTAAGCAGGCGATTTCACACTAACAAAATATCACAGTTGGCTGCTCTGGACTGAAAGGAAGGCGTGTAGAAAATTTCATCTCAATCGGATGGGCCGTTCGCGAGCGCATAAAGGACATACATAGATACATAAATACAGACACACATCCTAATTTATATATAAGACTAGCTGACCCTGCCCGGCTTCGCCCAGACCCTCGTGGGGAGCATCTCATTTAATTCATATAAGTAGTCATATAAGTTCTCGTTCCCGTTACCGACTGTCTGTCTGTCTGTCTGTCTGTCTGTCTGTCTGTCTGTCTGTCTGTCTGTCTGTCTGTCTGTCTGTCTGACCCGGCCCGGCATTGCCCAGCTCCTGGTGTGGAGCATCTCATTTAATTCATATAAGTAGTCATATAAGTTCCCGTTCCCGACTGTCTATCTGTCTGTCTATCTGTCTGTCTGTCTGTCTGCCTGACCCTGCCCGGCTTCGCCCAGTCCCTGGTGGGAAGCATCTCATTTAATTCATATAAGTAGTCATATAAGTTCCCGTTCCCGTTACCGACTATCTGTCTGTCTGTCTGTTTGTCTGTCTGTCTGACCCGGCCCGACATCGCCCAGCTCCTGGTGTGAAGCATCTCATTTAATTTATATAAGTAGTCATATAAGTTCCTGTTCCCGACTGTCTATCTGTCTGTCTGTCTGTCTATCTGTCTGCCTGACCCTGTCCGGCTTCATTAAATTCATACAACAACAAAAATGTAACTTAAAAGAACGTTCTACCACACACCATCCATTATTTTTAATGAAAACTCTTTCTAATCACCTGCATGACTACAGTAACTTCTTAAGCAAAAAAAGATGAGTTACAATGTTATGCATTGTGCATCATTTTTATGAAAACTTTGAAAATGCCTTACAGATTGTATCATTATTTATTATAACTCATATGCCGGTATATAACTATGGACAAAGAGTTTATAAATCTTTGAAAACGATGCCACAATATGACTATAAGTTATACAGAAAAGTTATGCCCCTTGAAATAACTTTTACAGAGTTAGGTCCCCTGAGATATATGAAATTATGATGAAAAATGAAAAATGAAATAATACTGAGTAAGCAGGCGATTTCACACTAACAAAATATCACAGTTGACAGCTCTGGAATGAAAGGAAGGCGTGTAGAAAATTTCATCTCAATCGGATGGGCCGTTCGCGAACGAATAAAGGACATACATAGATACAGAAATACGGACGCACATCCTTTTTTATATATAAGATTATGTCCGTATCCCAGATCAGCTTAAGTTCTATTACAGTGGAATTACATAAAGAGGCATGCTGTGTCCGTGGCTTCTGCCGCAATCCTTCCAGCGGTCACATGTTCTCCATTGTCTGTCTTCTCATTGTATGACCAAGAACCTGCTTAGAATAGAATGGGGTCAAACAAACAGCTCTCTGAAGCTGAGAGAGTTGAATATGTTTAGTGCCAGCCCATTTATCTTCACCGACATCTTCCATTTTTGTCGACAAGAGTCGTGGGGAGGAATAGTCGACGTTCCAGCGCCCGATGGGTGGCACTGAATAGTGTGACCGTAGAATGCCTTTGATGTCGTCAATCCATTTTCTTCTCGCACCCTCTTGCTCTCGTGTTTGATCTTCTTTTGTGTAGCGCTGGTGGTGTTGTATTATATATAACCAGATGGCCGCACCATTTGATCTTCCACTTTTCAGTGTATGTGCGGAAAGGTGCTGATCCCACTGTCTGTCTGATAACATCATTTCTTATTGGCACCTTGCCGCCTTGACAGACGATAGTTTGTTACATTGTGCTTCAAAAATAGCACAAAGCCTATGCTGAGTTGTAGACCCGGCGTTTCCCATGCAGCATGACCCATCTCTCGGTCTGCCTAGTTTACTCCAGAGGAAAGGTAATACAACAATTACATCTGGAAGAAAAGCTGCAGAAGCTGCTGGATCCAAAGCAGTGCTCTAACTATCCGCCTGCCGGAGCTTCGATCCTAAACCAGTTGCCAACCAAGGCTTAGGGCTTGGTCTGCCCTGCCACGACATGTAGTCTTTATGTTCTCATTTCTTACTGTATAATAAAATGTTGATCAGCTTAGTGGCTGTGCCTGAATGTTTGTCATGCAGGATCAATTTCCTGTTCCCATAAGTAAGGCACTTGATGTGAAGTGATATTTTGTCTTTAAATAAATTTATTCATTTATGCGGCAGAACATTTCTTACTCGGTCTCTGATGGTTAAATTCGTTGCTCTGCTCAAGTATCTCACCAGCAAGCGTTGATTGTGCTTGTGGGATTTGGATAATGCCCAAGTGAGATACTGATGGTAGGGGGTTGGTATGAATATGCTATTTAGTATTATTTATAATCGGGAGTCTCCGTGACGAAGTCGTCAAGCCGCCTGCCTCGTGGTCCGAAAGTTGAGGGTTAGATTCCAGGTTACGTCTTTCGGTTCACGAGTACATTGTTTTAGGAGACTCCTGGGGGTCGTCGCTGGATCTACGGAGTTCGTGGTTTGTGCGACGCTTTCGGCTGGCCGCCCTGCGAAAAGAGACCGAGCCACATGGGATAAACCCGGTACAATGAAGTCGATCGTCTCGACTTTTAAGACTTTTACATGCTATTTATTATCCGTTGTTTTGCGGACATGCTGGCGTCTGTGACAACAGGTAGCAAACGCGTTTCACAATCCTGCATACCGAGTTCAAAATCCGTTGTAGGCGATTGAGAAGCAAGTCAACTGGTGTTGATTTTTAACAAAGCTGTGAGCCTCGGTCGTCCAGAAATCAATGGCAAAATACTGAACATAAAATTGCCTAGCAAATCACAAACTGCCAAAACAAAATGGAAGTGTTTATTGCGAAGCATGGCAGAGGTCACACAAACTAACTTCAACTTTACGGACTTACGTATGTTTCAATGTTTCTGTTTCAGTGTCCGTGTTATTTAAGTACTCTTGTTTTTTTTTTATATATATGATTTCCATATCTCGGTCTAATCTGCCATCCTGTGTGATCACTAACATCTAACTTTGCGGACTTAGGTATGTTTGGGTGTTTCTATGTCCGTGTTATGTAAGCACTCTTGTTTTTGTGTACATCTGATTTCCATATCTCGGTGTAATCTGCCATCCCGTGTGATCATGCTAGCTTATTTCAACCACTGGCAATTGTTTTCCCCCATGCGGCCTTCAAATTGTCTCCCTTGCTTCCATTTCGTACACAAAGCATGTACTTCCATGCATGCCACTGTGCCCGTATGCATGTGGGAATCACCGTCGTGCTGTTGACTGCCACGCTTGACCGCAGTCAACAACATTATCAGCCATGCCTATCGCTCGGGGTTACCAAGTTCTCACTAGTGTCTGCCACTGGAGGTTCTCACGCTTTTACACGGTTCATCCATCACTAGAGGATTCCAAGTTTTCGCAAGTGTCACTCGAGGTTCCAAAATTGCATGCGTGACATTCCAGGTTCCCAAGTATTCATGCGTGTCATCCGAGGTTCTCAAGTTTTTTTTTCACGATTATCAATCGAGATTCCCAAGTTTTCAAACTTGTCATTTGAGGTTACAAAGTTTTCACGGCTATCACTTGCCGTTCCCAATTTTTTACAGACATCACTCGAGATTCCCCAGTTTTCTCAAGTGTCATTCGAAGTTTTCAAAGTTTCGTGCTTGGCACTCGATGATCCCAAGTTCTCATGCGTGTCATCACTCGAGGTTCCCAAGTTCCACGGGTGCAGGGCCATTCCGGGCCTATCAACAACTACATAGTATCCACCCGACTCTTTCAGTTCCACGTAGTTTCACGGCAGATGTCCACAGAAAGAGATTACCTCCGTGGAAAATACTAGTTCATTATGTACAGAGGCTAAAAGTGCATACCTTGTACCTCACTTCAGACATTGGGCTGTAGTCTTGGTTTAGGTTGTTGTCCTGGTATTGGGTTGTAGTCTGGGTTTGGGGTTGTTGTCTGGGTATTGGGTTGTAGTCAGGGTATTGGGTTGTAGTCTGGGTTTGGGGTTTTAGTCTGGGTTTTGGGGTTGTAGTCTGGGTATTGTGTTGTAGTCTGGTTATTGGGCTGTAGTCTGGGCATTGGGATGTAGTCTGGGTGTTGGACTGTAGTCTGGGCGTTGGACTTTAGTCTGAGCTTTGGGCTGTAGACTGGGCAGTGGGCTGTGGTCTTGGTTTTTGTGCTGTAGCCTGGGAGTTGGACTGTAGTCTGGGAGTTGGACTGTAGCCTGGGAGTTGGACTGCAGTCTGGGCATTAGGATGTAGTCTGAGTATTGGGCTGTAGACTGGACATTGGTTTTAGTCTGAACATTGGGTTGGTGGCTGTACATTGGGTTATAGTCTGGGCATTGGGTTATAGTTTGGACACTGGGTTATAATCGATATTGGGTTAAAGTCTGAACAGAGGATTGGTGGCTGGACATTGGGTTATAGTCTGGACACTGGGCTTTAGTCTGGACATTGGGTTGGTGACTGGACATTGGGTTATAGTCTGGACACTGAGTTGGTGGCTGGACATTGGGTTAGTGACTGGACGTTGGGTTGTTGACTGGACATTGGGTTATAGTCTGGACACTGGGTTATAGTCGGCATTAGGTTAAAGTCTGAACATAGGATTGGTGGCTGGACATTGGGTTATAGTCTGGACATTGGGTTGGTGACTGGACATTGGGTTTTAGTCTGGACACTGAGTTGGTGGCTGGACATTGGGTTAGTGGCAGGACGTTGGGCTGGTGACTGGACATTGGGTTATAGTCTGGACACTGAGTTGGTGGCTGGACATTGAGTTAGTGACTGGACGTTGGGTTGTTGACTGGACATTGGGTTATAGTCTGGACACTGGGTTATAGTCGACATTGGGTTTAAGTCTGAACATAGGATTAGTGGCTGGACATTGGGTTATAGTCTGGACACTGAGTTGGTGGCTGGACATTGGGTTAGTGGCTGGACGTTGGGTTGTTGACTGGACATTGGGTTATAGTCTGGACACTTAGTTGGTGGCTGGACATTGGTGTCGTGTCCTTCTTTAAAGTGTCGTCCCTGGAGTGAGGAGAGTCAACACCCACATTATAATTTTTTCCCTATCAATATCCTGGAGAATCCACCAGCTTCCGTCCAACACACTCCATCAGCCCATGGACACCTTTTCCTATCACTCTCTCACTGTCGTACTCTGCCCCCTCTCATACTCCCCCAACGCAACATATTCAACAACTCTTGCTTCTAAAAATTAATACAGATTAATTTATTAAAAGAAAAGTGTAACGTATATGAGACGTCTATGCGAAGAAAATGTGTGATGTGTTCTATAATGTGTGTAGGCTCGGACTCTCAGATGATAGCATAGTCAGATCATCCTTGCAAGGACACACCACAGCACGTTAAGTCAGAACAAGTCCACCTCACCCGGTACTGTATCTCTCCTGCCGGACACCGACTGTCATCTGTAGCTACCTGGTAATCCATCTTCCTGATCATCCGAAATAGATACTGTTTGTAAAGTACAGCTGATCATGGACCGGTTGCCCAATGCACATAATTTCCTATCGTTCTTAAAGAATGCACAAATCCTTTGTAGTGAGTATTTAGGTATCACTGTTCTTGTTACTATAGTTGAACCTAACTAGTGTCTATCTAGGTTCAGGTATCATGTCTTTTGAACTATTTCACTAGAATATATCACACCATGTGACTATTATATTGATGTTCTTGTTTAGGTACCAGTGTTCTTATGCTGTGTGATGCATTAACAATCATCACCCATCTTAGGTGAACCATCTTTCTTCTCGGACGTTATTCCTTTTTTTTTTTTTTTTTTTGTAAGAAACATTTTTGTGTCCAACTGGTGTTATGTCTAATTGACGTTGCACTTCATCAAACCCAGTGTTGAACTTCCTCGTAACTGGTATGGAACCTGTGAGAGAAACAACACATCTTGTGATAGTACTAGTCACTGATCCTACCGGCTGAGTAAGTTATTTGCCTTGCTCAGTTATTTTATAGCTAACTAAACTCTGTCATAGAGCATAGTAGCTCATCACCTACGTCCGAATCAGGCGATGACAAGGAAAGACCCATAAACAGAGTGCACAACTTCAGTGGGCAAACCATTGAAAGACCCCCCCCCCCCCCCATTGGACACTTTCCCCATCTAAAATCTCTCCAATTATCACCCCTCTATCCTATTCATCCTAGCAGAGCCAATTATCACTTCACTACTCTAACTAGTTCTCAACTAACAGTGCTAATCATCACACTCTAGTTTTAACAAGACTACTGCCTATATTAATTAGGCCTAAATAGACTATATTGACTACCTTATGCAAAACCGCCTCATTCCGGGATGGCTGCTACACTTTGCCATAACGACACATGCTAGTTAATATTAAATTAATCTAACACTGTAGAGCTCTCCCACAAACACGTCCATCATAATCCACGGTTTTGGTCAACACTGTTTCTCCCAATCATGGTTTATGGCAAAACCTAAAATTGGTCACGTGACGGTATTCTTCCTGTCCACACAGGTGTTATTTGGGCACATCATCCATTGTCAAGAATCTATCCTCCCTGGCTCAATCAATGTCAGAGTTGTCATTACTTGTTTTGACTCCCACAACAAGCTAGCGAGTTCCTGTGTGCTCCCAACAATGGGTTTCCACAACAAACCGCCAATCTTCTTGATGTCCGGAAACTCTAATTGACAGACGGACTGTTTTCTTCCGAGCTGAGTACTTCCGCTCTCAATCCAACCTGTTTATGAACTGTCAAAGCGATGTATGGACTCATCTCACTCACTTCCAAATGTTCCCATGTTGTCGACCAGATGTAAGCACGTGCAGCTGTAACTTTTGACCGTCCTGGGGATTTTGACATCCAATTTGTTTTTTCTGTTAGTTAAAATAGTTTTGGCTTTGCAGATAGGCCGGTTAATCAGAAAGTCTCTATAGTAATCAACTGGTTAAACGCAGGGTTTTATTTTTGTGACAATTGGGTTGATGGCTGGGAATTGGGTTGGAGTCTGGGGCATTGGAAATGGAGTCTAGAGACAATGAAATACCTAAAGCGTGAGAAAGAGACATAACCAGCTAGGCCTAACGCAAGCCAGTCCACAACGCGTGCTGTGCCGAATCTTGACCCGGTTACACCTGAATATACCTCTGAGCAGTTGTGAATGTGCAGTGGCGTTCTTGCGCACTCTAGTTACTACGCTTGAAGGAGGGTGGAAGGAGACAACTGCAACACAGTCACCTCCGATGTATGCAAGCCACTTTCAGGGCTAAGGCACCCTGAGCAACGCATCGGACTTCAGAGTGAAAACCCAGCCTTCCAGAGGCATCGCCAACCATACAGCTATTATACCTTGTATAAAACAATGAATACAATTTGGTGGAACTGCGGTAAAGCTGTGAAAATGTAAACAATATAAAATGACACAAAGTAGTGCAGCTTTACATAACAGAATTACGACACATACAGGACGTTGCGGCGATTAGCCTTCATCAGCAAACAAACGCATACACAAAACACAACATATAGTCACGGAGAAGATCTCCTGTGACTACATTAAGACGTGACGACAGGACGAGAAGAATAAACAGATGAAAAAATTGAAGCAATGAAGAGAAAATGAAAATTGGAAAAAATGTTCCTACTTACCTCAGAATTCCGAGCTGTGTATAGCCCCGAATGTCACAGTTGTCTTCTTTTATACCCTACCGAGGGAGTGGGATGTAGGATGATGACGGGGTGGTGGGTATAACGGTTCAGTGAGCTTCCCAGGTACTTGAGTAGAAGTGGTACATAGAAAGAAAAGGGGGGGGGGGGGGGCGGTGGAGGCAGGAAGGTAGGTCGGGAACCTGTGATAGTTGTCTGAAAGTGAAATCTGAGGAATACCAGTGGATGTACTTACAAAGCATGAGTGGGTGCCAGTGAATGGGTTGGCCCTAGTGGACGAATATTAAGAGCAATGAAGTTTGCACCCAATTAAGATGGTGATGCTAACAAAACTCACATTATGTACTCCTTTATGTTATTGTGAGGCGAGTCCTAAAGTCTCACACATATCAGTCCACCCAGACTTTAGGACTCGCCTCACAATAACATAAAAGAGTACATAATGTGAGTTTTGTTAGTATCACCATCATACTTCGGTGCACACTTCATTGCTCTTCAGTTTTCGTCCACTAGGGCCAACCCATTCACTGGCACCCACTCATGCTTTGTAAGTACATCCACTGGGATTTCTCAGATTCCATTCTCAGACAACTGTCACAGGTTCTCGACCTACCTTAGTGCCTCCGCCCCCCCCCCCCCCTTTTTTTTTCTTCTTTCAATGTACCATTTCCAGTCAAGTACCTGAGATGCTCAGTGAACCCTTACACCCACCACCCCGTCATTATCCTATAACCCACTCCCTCGGCTGGGTATGAAAGAAGACAACGGTGACACTCGGGGCTATACACAGCTTGGAATTCTAAGGTAAGTAGAAACATTTTTTTTTTCAATTTTCATTTTCTCTTCATTGCTTTCATTTTTTTCCATCTTTTTATTCTTCTCGTCCTGTCGTCACGTCTTAATGTAGTCATGGGAGATCTTCTCCTTGACTATATGTTGTGTTTTGTGTATGTGTTTGTTTGCTGATGAAGGTTAATCGCGGCAACGTCTTGTATGTGTCGTAATTCTGTTATGTAAAGCTGCACTACTTTGTGTCATTTTATATTGTTTACTTGTATAAAACAAACGCTAGTCACCACAAGGGAGCCAGATTTCGTTAGCACGCTGCGACCAAACGAAAAAAGTTAGACAGCGTATTATTATTCCTCGGCCAATAGCACGTCAAGCGCTGCTATGGTCTGAAAATTTATTGGGGAGCTCGTTGAGGCCACTGAGACATTCATTGGCACCTTGCCGTCTTGACAGACGATAGTTTGTAAGGGATGGAGTTATTGCCTCTCCATAGCACAACGCCTGGGCTAAAATATAGAGATCATGTGTTGCCCATGCAGCATGATCCCTCTCTTCCTGCCTAGTTCACTCCAGGGGAAAGGTAACACCTCTACATCTGGAACAAGACAAGCTGCAGAAGCTGCCGGATCAGCAAAGCAATGCTCTAACTGTCCGCCTGTCGGAGCTTCGATCCTAGACCAGCCGCCAACCAAGGCTTAGGGCCTGGTCTGCCCTGCCATGACACTTTGTCTTTAGGTTGCATTTCCTCGCACCAGGATAAGGCTTGTACCCTCCCAATTTGCGCTCTTCCGCCCGAAGCCGTTTGCACAATGTGGGGTTTCGGGTTTGGTAAGCGCCGCCCAACGTTCGGCGCTAACAGAAAGCAGGTAGCACCGTCTACTGTTATACGGTAGCTCAGTCATATCTGACTAAGACCTGACACAAAACTGACTAGAGGACGCACTAGACAACATAATATCTGAAAGCTGTTGTTACCGACCGGGATTCGAACCTGTCACCTCCAAATGACGACAGCGCCTCGCTGCAGGAACAAGTGTACTTCGACGCATGACCCACTATCAAGCGTCGTAGTGCACTTGTTCCTGCAGCGAGGCGCTTTCGTAATTTGGAGGTGACAGGTTCGAATCCCGGTCGATAACTACAGCTTTCAGATATGATGTTGTCTAGTGCGTCCTCTAGACTCTACTTTCTTCTTCTCCTTCTGTGAGCGCCAGACAATACTGTGTGTGTTTATTTATATAACTGCTAGGGTCTGGAAGAATTAAGAGCGCGCTGGAGGTCAGCGGCTGACATTGATGGATGCTGGGTGTACTACCAAGCGGCGATGTGCATATGCTTGCTGTCTGTGGCGTTGTTCTGTCAAGCCAGACTTGAATATCCTGTCGTGAATTGCAACCTGTTCTTTTTTCTTCTTTCTGAAGACCAGTAGCTGGTTTTCACCGTTATTTCTTTAGCCGTCATAATAGGACGTGAGATGTTTTTTAAATCTTTTGTTTGGTTTCTTTTTAACTACGGGTCAATATAATTGGACATACACAATTGGATGCACAAGAGATATAGCAATCAGGGCAATCACCTTCTTGATTTTCCAACCATGAGTTACAGAATACAATTTTGCCAAGCACGTGCCTATATCAGAGTCAACGCAAACACACAACACCCACTGCACAGCGAGAGTAAGAAGGTAAAAGGGCAGCAAGTTAAAAAGAGGAAAGTCGCGGATGGGTCAAGCCGAAGACTTTCTTCAGCAGGTGTGTTCACTTGAGGACTTAGAACCTGGCGAGGAGTGGGTACAAGTGCCAACAGAGTTATGTACATCCTTTTCAGTGTGCATCCAACAAGACAGGAAATGCAGACAAGAAAATCCAGCTGCTATGGAGGCGGAAGTACAGGTTCTGATCTTCGAGAATTCGTTAGAGGAGGATGCTGTCATTTACACGGATGGGTCGGTCGTCCGAGGGGTGAGAAGTTCATGGGCCTTTACGGCTCAGACCGGAGGGAAAAGTGTGAAGGAAGTGTCTGGCGCTTTTGTTTTGACCACAAGCAGCCTAACTATGGAAGTCATGACAGTAAGTAAAGCAATAACATGGCTCGATACACAGACATTCAATCGGCCATGTGTCCTTAGTGACTCAATGAGTATGCTCAGGATGATAGAGATGGGGTGGGTCCGAAGAGAGTGGCTGCTGTCTCTGGAGCGGTGTCGGATGGCAAGGATTAGTTTCATCTTCGTGCCAGGGCATGAGGGTGTACAAGGGAATGAGCAGGCTGACAGGCTTGCAGGTAGGGCTACTGTGGAAGGCGGACGAGCCATGGACCAGGCAAACATTCTGAATACTCTTCGAGAAGTAAGTCGTTTACGAGAACCAAGCGACGACTGGGAATCTACAACCATGGTCAGGCTGCGAGAACAGCAAGTTAAAAGAGGCGTGGCCAAACAAGAACACTACACAGGAAGCCAAAGAAGAGTAATAAACCAACACAGAACTGGTGTCGTGAGCCGCTACACGCTGCGGAATTTACTTAGAAGGGGATCCGAGCACTTATGGACTGAATGGTTCGATGTACAATGAGGATGATCTGTCGACTAACTAACTAACTAGCTAACCAACTAACTAACTAACTAACTAACTATAATTGGACATAGGTATCCCCCATAAGCGGTCTATCTCCTCCCGTAGATCACACATGGAGACTCTCAGTTCAGTGTACGAAGTCTGTAGCACCGACGAAATTCAAATTTGCATGGAGTTTTATACCAGAAATGCTGGCACCTTGTCTTGAAAGATGACAGTTTGTTACACTTTGCTACCAAAAAAAAAAAAAAAAATAGTATAATTACAACCCATGGTGAGGGCCAGGGATGGAGTTATACCCCTCCATAGCACAAAGCCTGGGCTGAATTGTAGAGACCATGCAACATGATACCTCTCTCGGCCTGCCTAGTTTATTCCAGAGGAATGGTAACACCAAAACGTCTGGAACAAGACAAGCTGCAAAACAATGCGCTAATAGTCCACTTGTCAGAGCTTTAATACTAGACCAGTTGCCGACTAAGGCTTAGGGCCTGGTTTTCCCTGCCATGATATTTAGTCTAATGAGAGGTAATGACTGTAACTAAAGAAGAACAAACAACAACAATTCACCTAAACGAACATCCCTTGAAACAAGTGAAGAGTTTCAAGTACCTAGGAAGTATAATATCATCAAATGGCAAATCAGAAGACGAGATCGACAATAGGTGCAATAAGGCAAATCAACTCATTGGACAAATGGCACCAATACTAAAGAACAAACATGTATCAATAACTACTAAGAAAGCACTTTACAACACAATCTTCCTACCAACTCTATGCTACCAATGCCAAACCTGGACAATGATATAAAAAGAGAAAAGAAAAATCATAACAACAGAAATGAGGTTCCTGAGAAGAATACTCAACATATCAAGAAGAGATAAGATCAGAAATGAAGAAATCAGGACTAAAGTGGGGGTTAAAGCAGCACTAGATTTTATTAGAAAGCAGCAAGTCAAATGGTTTGGCCAAGCAAGTAGGTTACCAGTCAGCAGCATACCACAACAGGCAATGATGTACAGAACAGAGGAAGAGGCCGACCACGTAAACGTTGGACGGAGGAAATAGCAGAGTCCATGGGAATATCGATATATGAAGCCCATAATCGGGCACTCTCACGAAATTTATACTTCACCTCGACACCGCAAGATACAAGAGGAACATGATGAGAGAGAGAGAGAGAGAGAGAGAGAGAGAGAGAGAGAGAGAGAGAGAGAGAGAGAGAGAGAGAGATTTAGTCTACTGTTGTACGGTAGCGCAGTCATATATGACTAAAACCTGGCACACGAGAATTGCAGATGCTGTTTTATATTTATAGGTAGCACGGATCATCCAGAGACTTTCGACCTTGTTCAATAAAGTTTATGTTTTATCCACTACCCCACCACTAGAGGGGACGTTTATAGTTGGTGCACCATCTCTCCCTCTCTGTGTGTCTCTCTCGCGCGCTCTCTCTCTCTGTCTCTCTCTCTCTCCATATCTCTCTCCCTCTCTTTCTCTCTTTCTCTCTCTCTTTCGTTCTATCTCTCTCGCTGTCTGCCCCCCCCCCCCCCCCCCTCCTCCCGCACTCTGACTTTGGCGTTGTAATTTTATTTTTCTCCACCTACGAGACTATTTTAATTCTCCCCCCCCCCTCCAATTTTATGTCTCTTGTGATCATATTTCACTCTTTTACTCTCTCTGTCACGTACTCTCTCTCTCTCTCTCTCTCTCTCTCTCTCTCTCTGTCTCTGTCTCTCTCTGTCACTTACTCTCTTTCATTTTCACTCTCACTTTCTATCGTCTTGCTGTCTCTGTCTCTTACTCTCTCACTTTCTGCCACTGTTTCTCTCCCTCACTCTGACTCTCTGACACACATGCTCCCCCTGACTCTGATTCTGTCTCTGGCGCTTCCTGTCTTCTAGTTTCAAGATGTACAAACTAATGTACTTTGTGTCCGACAATGTCTTGATTGAGCTAACAGATATTTGACCGCAGTGAATCCACATCGTTGTCCAGAATAAGAGACTCTGTCACGGAATTTCTGGAGATGTCGACCAGCATGATGGATTGCCAGAGACAGTCGTCTCTAGGCCGCCGCAACACTTTGTTGCTGGGGACGGTTTTCCCTGATCAAATGTCGGCCAAAATTCTTTGAGTACAGGGGAAAGATTTCCCTGATCAAAGGGGGACCAGTCGGTATATTGTTTACCCCAATCCGAGAATGAGATAAAGAGAGCCTATCGGCACCTGGTTTCTGGCCAAGTAAGTGACGTCATACAGGCACACAGTTCTCGGCAGCCTGGATAGCAAGTTTGCAATCAGTGGGCCAGATGGATTGAAACGAAATGGAGTGTTATTCTATTCCAGTTCTAATTAGAAAAAGAAACTACTGTGTCCAGTGTTGATTAAAGTCGACGGACATTTGTCCATAATGTGAATTTGTGGTTTCGATTCTAGAAGGGAATAGATTACATAAGGTTCTACTGTATCTCAGAACTTAAGGACAACTCAGAGATGTGGACAGTGGCAGTAACACCGAGTGCAGTTTTGCTAAATGGCCTCTGCAATTGGACCCCGTTCCAAAAAGAGGGTCCGCCAAATCATAGTCTCGTCTGAGCCAAGATTGTCGATCATGGAAGGAATAGTTTGTCAGTGGTCGAGTTCCCAAAACAGCTGAATTTAATGAACTGTAAATACCTCAATTGACCATGACTGTATTATGTAGAGAGGTTAGAATAGTGAAGAGAATTAAGTAGTAACATTTTCCAAAGAGACAGGAAGAATTTACTATAACAGATACCATCAGTTTTTTAGGGATATTGTTAGACATGTGCAAGTGTTCCTAGGTCACAGGATTTTTATGGAAGTATCGGGTATACCGTTTGTGCCGAACTCATGGACATCATTCTATCACATTCAACATTAGTAACCAGGCACCCAGACTATCTACGATCAACTGGAAGAAGTCGACCTTTGGCCGGAGAGACGCTTCATTCGGTGAGGTTCCTCTGAACTTGCTGTGTTGTGATGTGGTATGGCCGGAATACTATGATGAAAGCGGAATTTGATCCTGAACTGAATGGTCTTATCTCGCATACACAATAGAATATACTACAGACGTTCTATACACATACATTGCACACACGTGACACTTTTCTTTATTAAATTATTTTATCATTTGTCAGAAGCCAGAGTTGTGTGGTATGTTCTGTAGGAATATGAAGAGGGGTATTGTCCCGTGGTAAGAAGTGAGAGAGATAGTGATCCAGAGACTGAAGGGGTGGTGTAGGCAAAGGTCAATTAGATTCCCAAGCTGATGATATAGAATTAAAAGAGTGTGCTTGTTGATTCCTCTCACCCCAGGGACAACAGGTGACAGACACGCAAGTAAGAATTGGCACGTCCAGACAAGAGAAGGCTCATCGCGAGAACGAGGGGCCTCGACTGCCAACACAGAACTGGCACTATCAGTCACCGGGCGCTGGTTGGGTTGGGAGGTGGGGGGGGGGGGGGGGTCTGAGCACCTATGGACATGTCCGGAGTGCAAGGACGATACTCCAACCGATAACAGACAAATGCTCACTGTGACGCATACGGTGGTGCATTCTGACGTGCACTGAAGTTTATCTGAATATCTTAAATATTGACAGTTAAATCCTAATGAATCTCCGCCACACACACACACACACCCCCCCCCCCCCAAATGATGAATATTATCATCATCGTGTGCAGTGCCGGCTGGCGTAGGCGTTCATGTCTTTCCACAAAGAATACTGTTTCTCTTTCTTATTCTCCCTCCCTCCAATAATGAATATTATCATCATCATGTACAGTGCCGGCTGGCGTAGGCGTTCATGTCTTTCCACAAATCTCGGTCTGTGGCCCTCGGAGCAACTCTACTGATATTCCTCCATGCCACCATCACAGTTCATCCTGCATCATTTCTTTTTGTCTGCCTCTGTTCACACTGATCTTTCCAGTTGTCACGATATTCTCTAAAGCCTCTCTTCTCATCACATGACCAAAGAATACTGTTTGTCTCTTTCTTATAGTTGCGTATAATGGTCTAGTTTCAAATAATAAATAGGGATAACGTAACAAGATTCAAGGAACTTCCTAGCACAGTGGGTCTCAACCGGTGGGGAATTCCCCTCCTCCCCCAGGGGGGAATTTTAGGGTTTCCGGGGGGGGGGGGGATTAAGATTATTTCAAGATCGCATTAATACAAAAGCCAGTGAACCAGTTACTTGATATTGTTTTTCCCTCTAAATTTTACGGTTCTGTACTTCTCGCCCTAATGAAATACGTTTTATAACGTAAGTAGACCCGCAAATCACGTTTTATGTAGATGTCTAGACTTGTTCTAGTATGTCATTAAATTTAGCTTCTATTTTTATGTATACTGTGTAAGGGTGGGAGGGAAGGATTTATAGGGAGGAAATTCGAAAAAGGAGGGGGGGGGGTGACGTTCTGTACATATGGTAAAGGGGGGCATGGGCCGAAAAACGTTGAGAACCACTGCTCTAGCAAAAATACTGGAATATATAATTGTCTAGGCCTCAGTTTCAAATTTCGTGTCTCTGTTACTAGTAATATTATCTGTTAC
Organism: Cepaea hortensis; assembly: GCA_963921405.1. Taxonomy (NCBI): domain Eukaryota; kingdom Metazoa; phylum Mollusca; class Gastropoda; order Stylommatophora; family Helicidae; genus Cepaea; species Cepaea hortensis. The sequence continues at coordinate 104,522,485 of OY992876.1, read as the reverse complement.
TTGAACGTTGTTGTCTGGACAGACGATAGTTTGTTAAGTTAGTTGCATATTCTTTACGGACGCAGCAGTCAACCCCAGCATTTTTTGGTTGTTCGTGATTCCTAGGCAAGTTTAAGTTTAGTAGTTTGCCATTGTTTCTGAACGATAGTTTGTTACTTTGTGTTTAAAAAAGACGTTACTTCATCCCATGGAGGTAGCGAATGTGACTGATCAGAGCTCTCATTCATTCATTCATTCATTCATTCATTCATTCATTCATTCATTCATTCATTCATTCATTCATTCATTCGTTTATTCGTTCATTCACATGTCCTTTGCAGAACCTCGCTCCTGTAACAACCTTCCGGAAAACTTCTGTCATAAGCAAGATGTCCTGCATGATACACCCATCTAGAGATCATCTGCCACATTCTGCACCCATCTTCTCTTTGGCCTTCCTCTTCTTCTCTTCCCAGGCATATACTCCTCCATTATTGTTCTCTCCAAACTTTCATGACGTTTCATGTGACTAAAATATTTCAGTTTTCTTCGTTTTATCGTCTTTAGTAGCCCTTCCCCTTCATCTCTTTTCGGGCATATACCACTCCTTTGTTGTTCATGGTTGTTATGGTTTCTTGGCAAGTTTTGCAGAAGGTGGTTTGCCATTGCTATCCTTCTGGCCAGTGATTGTACTAGTCGGTGGCCATAGCCATTGTCTCTACTGATAAGAAAATATTACGACAGCCGGGACTGAATGAAATATTACTGACTGCGATCAAGAAAGATAGTTGCGATACTTGGGTCATATAAAGTTAGTTGCACGTCCTTTAAAGGACGTCGCAGTCAATCCCTGCATATTTTGTGTGCGTGTGTGTTGGCTGTTTGTGCTGTCATGGCAAGTTTACGTTCAATAGTTTGCCCTTGATTTCTGAACGACTGTCATTACCATTGTATATAAAAACGAGCTAAAGGCGGCCTGTTTCCAAATCTCCCGGTGTTGTGTTTCAAACGCGGTACGCAGGATTACGATCATAATCACTACGGCGGTACTTGGGCTGAAATTCGATCCAGGGGAAATCCCAACTTGCACCTCCCCGGGGTAGAGGACGGGAAAACGTAACGGTATGGCATAAACAACAACATCACTGATCGAGAAGCACGACAGATGGAACACACACACACACACACACACACACACACACACACACACACATACGCGCGCGCGCACGCACGCACGCAGAGAGAGAGAGAGAGAGAGAGAGGCGTACGATTCTATTCAATTCTGCATGTTCTTTAACGTCTTTGCATATATGTTTGTATTCTTTAATTTGTTTCAGTATGTGTTTATGTTCTTTAACGTCTTTGAATATATGTTATATGTTCTTTAACGTCTTTGAATATATGTTTATGTTCTTTAACGTCTTTGGATATAAGTGTATGTTCTTTAACGTCTTTGAATATATGTTTATGTTATTTAACATATTTGAATGTATGTTTATGTTCTTTAACGTCTTTGAATATATGTTTATGATTTTTAACGTCCTTGAATATATGTTTATGTTGTTTAACGTCCTTGAATATATGTTTATGTTGTTTAACGTCTGTGAATATATATTTATGTCCATTAACGTGTTTGAATATATGTCTATCTTCTTTAACGTCTTTGAATGTATGGTTATGGTTATTTTTATTTTTATTTTTTTTAGATGTTGCATATTCCTTGCAGGACGTTGCAGTCAATACCAGCATTTTTCAGCTGCTGTTGATGTACTAGGCAAGTTTTACGTTCAGTAGTTTGCCATTACTTTCTGAACGACCGGCTCCCATACCAACACGTTATAACGCAACGCGACACGGTCTGGTGCACAAATCGATCGCTGCTGCGTTTCGAACGCCTGGTAAGCGGCTCGCGAACCGCGTTCGCGAGTGTTTGGCCACGGAGACCTGTCATACATATGTTTATTAACGTATTTTAATATATTTATATGCTCTTTAAAATGTTTGAATATATGTCATGGAATTTACCGTCTTTGAATATATGTTTATGTTATTTAACGTCTGTGAATGTATGTATTCCTTAATATCTTTTAATATAGCTTTGTGTTCTTTAATGTCTTTTAATATATGTTTATATTCTTTAACATCTGAGATTATATATTTGTGTTCTTTAACAACGTTGAATATTAGTTCGCGTTCTGTAACATCTGTAACACATGCTATCCAGGCTGAGCGCTCCTGACAGCAGTAGATACACACAATGCTACACGTCCTCTGCCGGACTTGGCCATCAACCCCTAGGTTTAGTTTCTAGACTGTTTTACGGCCACTAGTTTACCATTGCAACGAGCGAGAATTGGTAGCGGTTCTCGCCGCGTTGGTGACTTACGGGATAAGTGAGCCGGCCGCTTCAGAAAGCAATGGCAAACTACTGAGCGTAATCTTGCCAAGAAATCAACAGCACCGGTAAAATTCTGGTGTTGACAGCGATGTTCTGTAAAGGATATGCGAAAAAAAAAGTTTATCATTGCTTTCTGAACGAGGAATCAACATTTAAGTCCAGCCTAATGCCGGTGTAGGGATTGAACCCCCTTACCTCGCCATCAGCGTATCAGGAAGTTTAAGAGCGAGCGCTCTTATCATTTCGACCGCGTCGACCCTAACCGCAGCAGATGGTGCCGTAAATAAGCCCGTACCGGATTGCAGCGACATAATGTGACGTGAAAGCCAAGCTCCGTGAGCAGTAATGCGTCCCGGCCTGAGATTTGCGGGTAGAGTCTCACGTATGTCTGTCCGTGTCGTTAATGTATCCGGGGCACACAGCAGGGGTGTGTCATTTGCTCTCTCTCTCTCTTCTCCCCCCCCCCCCCCCCTTCCCACCACAGCATTAGATCCAGCTGGGAAATGAAATATAAAATATACTTCAAACCACAAAATGGCATACCCCTGCTGTGTGCCACGGATACATTAGCCACAAGGACAGACATACATGAGGCTCTATCCGAGGTGGGGGGGGGGGGGGGGGGGGAAGAAAATGCCCGTGAATGAGAGGTTGGGGTGTCCTCCTTAGACTCAGAAGGTACCGGGTTCGTTCCTAGCTTTAAAAAAAAAGGGGGAGGAGAGTTGGTGGAGATTTTTCCAAGAACCATTGATATTTAGGGGGCTGAGTGGTCTCGCGGTATGGTGTTCGCCTCGAGAGGTCCCGGGTTCAAGCCCCGGTGAGTGCCGGGATTTTTTCACGTGAACTTCTAGTAACAAAATTGCTCCTGGTCTCTGGATAGTAATATCGGGCGCCCGTGTGTATTGTTGCGCATGTAAAAAAAATCCCTTGGCAGTTTAAAATCGAAGAAGAGTAGCCTAACGGCGCTGCCCGGGCAAAATTTCGAGTTAAAAATCTACCCAACGTATGTCAGGATCCTCGCCGGTGCTACGGAGTTCGTGCACTGAGCCAGAGATTCTTCGGACTCAGGCTTGAGTTAGGAGTAGAACGGAGCACTTATGGGTTACACCCGTGTGCCGTGATGTATATCCGTCGACTAAACTAAACTAAACTAAACTGATCTCACACGTCTTCCTGATCTCTTTAGTGTGAAACTGTTCAGAGATGGGTCGGTGGGTCGGTCGATATAATGTTGCCTTTTATTTGAAGTTCGTTGCGATCAACCCCAGCCTCTGGTTGATGTAGTAGGCATTTTACGTTCAGTAGTTTTCATCGCTTTCTGTACGAGAAGTCAACCTTTAAGTACAACTGTTAAAACAAATTAAGTTGCATATCCATTATGCTGGACGTAGCAGTTAACCCCAGCATTTTTTGGCTGTTCGTGATTCCTGGGCAAGTTTACGTTCAGTAGTTTGCCATTGCTTTCTAAACCACCGGCACCCATACCATTTCATAAAATACCAACGTAAGGCAGTCTGCCGCCAAATCGCCCACGGTGTGTTTCGAACGCTGGTATGCGGTATTACGAACTGCGCCCGTAACACCTTCGCCAAGGAGCCGTCTGTTGGGAACTATATTTTTTTTTTTTAACGACATACATGTTCGGTCGCTCTCGCGCCGCGCACACACACCACACACCTCTGTTGAAAATGACATAATTACCAGGATATTGAGGCCAAAGAGTAGTGTTGTAGTTATCTGGGAAATTCCCTCCATTTCCCCATGTCCTCGGCAACTGTCTGTAGTTCAGCTTTACTCCTCGCCCGTATGTTACCGGGACCTTTAAGGAAGAACAGTCTTTAACTTTGCTTGTAACAGACGGCTGCAGAGGGTTGACGTGGGACTGTCTACCTTGTTTCATTGAAAATGTTAACCCTAAAATTTAACCAACCATGAAAGGTATACACATTTCTTGCTTAAGGGTCTGTGCTCAATCATTAGAGGGAAGGAGGAGGATGATCAACATGCAACTAACTTTTCACTGAGTCAGTGCCGAAGGATAGTATATCGCTAAAAGTGACTTACTAATACTCTTTGTTTTCTAACTACAAGGGTGCGGAAAGCTTTTGCTACCAAGATGGATATTTATATCATCATCATCATTCATCAGTGATCAACTTAACATAAGCCTGGAATATTAGGTCACTTAATTAACTCACCCCTAGTGTGATGGCCTAGGCGTTAGTGACTTTCTCCGTAATCCCGTATATTCTCGTGAGTAACGTGACGTGTGTGAGAATCGGTGGCGGTTCTCTCCGCGTCGGTAACTTACGGGGTATGTGAGCCGGTCGCTCAGAAAGCAGTGGTAAACTACTGAGCGTAATTTTGCCAAGAAATCAACAATCAGCTGAAAGATGCTGATGTTGACAGCGATGTCTGTAAAGGTTATGCGAAAAAAAAAATGTGATGGCTGGAACTGCTTCTCTTTGGTGAGGCCTGCCATGTTAGCCGGTATTGCTGATGTTGCCACTCCTAACTGCCTTAAGAAGTTTACATCGGTCAGTCTAGAACGCCGTCGACTCCTTACGGTGGTAAGTTTAGAAATGAACTGCTCGCAGCAGTAAGCTGTTCTTAATATAGATGCATACTTCAGTGAACATCTCAAAGTGGAAAATTTACATTTGCTTATGTAACGTTTATGGAACTTAAGTTGTCTTAGCAGGGCCAGACCAAATGATTTCGTGGCCTTATACGGCCCGCGGGCCGGCCGTTCCTCGCTCCTGTTCTAAACAATCTGTAGTATCAACTTCTCGCTTCTTGTTTTCCACGACCGATAATCAATATGTGTATAATTTATTTCCTTCTGTTTATTTCAGTCGTTTCCCCGCTGTTCTCTTCTTCCTGGATTTAGTAACATGTAACTACGCACTCCAGGGGCGGCCCCATTTATCCGGAGCTAGGTGTCAGTGACATGGATTGAATATCACATAAACTGATGTTGTAGTCTCCAGGGGGGCGCCAGTGGGTTGTAATTACGTGCGTGCATGGTTGTAGCACTGTGATATGACTTAGTTCCCCTCACAAGGCATTGTGTTGACAGTAAACAATATAAAATAACACAAAGTAATGTAGCTTTATTCCCCCCCCCCCCTTTTTTTTACACGAAGTAATTTAACAAGAGATCACATACTAAATACAAGTTTAATAATAGAGAGAGAGGGGGGGGGGGGGGGGGGAGTTAGTTGCATATCCTTTACATGACGTTTGCAGTCAACACCAGCATTGTTTGCTGTTGTAGATGTCTTGGCAAGTTTACGTTCAGTAGTTTGCCATTGCTTTCTGAACGACCGGCACCCATACCATTTCGTAAAATCCCAGCGCAACGCGGTCTGCTGCCAAATCGCGCACAGTTGTGTTTCGAACGCGGGAATGCGGAATCACGAACCACGTCCGTAAAACTTCGCCACGGATACCGGCAATAATAGAAAAGTATAGAGAATTTAATGTAAACATATGCTCATGTTTTGTGGATTATTCAGAGGAACTAATAATAAAAATCTGGAGGACAGAAGAATTACCCCGTGACTGGAAAGAGTCATTATTGATACCTATCTTTAAGAAAGGAGACAAGTTCCAATGTGAAAATTATAGAGGAATATCACTACTGTCCACAAGCTATAAGATACTATCCGCGGTATTACTAAATAGACTAAAACCATATTCAGAATACATATTAGGTGACTACCAGGCGGGTTTTAGACAAAACAGATCAACAATAGATCAGATATTTATCTTACGACAAATAGCCGAGAAAAATTGGGAATATAAAAGAGATCTCCATAACATTTTTGTTGATTTTAAAAAGGCTTATGATAGTGTCCATAGGAATAGTCTACGGAATGCTATGCGGGAATTTGGAATACCAAGGAAGTTAATCAACATGACCAGACTATGCATGGAAGATACTTATAATATAGTAACATATAAAGGCAGGAAATCAGACCCTTTCCAAATATCTGGCTTGAAACAGGGTGATGCACTGTCGCCGCTCCTTTTCAAATTGGCTCTAGAGAAAGTTGTAAGGAAGGTAAAGGAGGAATGTGCTTTTGGAGGAAAATCCAGACTGCTTGGTTATGCAGATGATATAGATATTATAGGGGAAAATGAACAAAAGATATTGGAGATATTGTCTCACTTAAAGGAAAAAGCTCAGCAAATGGTTCTGGTTATCAACCAAGATAAGACAGAATATATGGTAATTTGAAGAGAAGGAACGGCTAAAAACTCTGGCCACATACAGATAGATAATATGACCATAAAAAGAACGGAAACATATAAATATCTGGGTACAATCTTCAACTGCTCCAACATAAGGGGAGAAATACAAGATAGAATCAACTCTGAAAATAAGATATACTATGCGCTACAACATCTGCTAAAATCAAATGCGCTATCTCGTAACACCAAGATCACAATATACAAAACACTGGTCAGACCAGTATCGTGTTTTCCTTAATAGTGTCGTCCCTGTAGTGAGGGGAATCAACACCCACATTATTTTTAACCCCATATCATTATTCTGGAGAATCCACTAGATTCCGTCCACAACACTCCGTCAGTCTCTGGATACCTCTTTCTTCCCCCCCCCCTCTCACCACTGGATCATGCCCCCTCTCACACTTCCCCAAAACAACATACTAAACAACTCTAACTTCTAAAAATCAATAACATTAATTTAATGAAGAAAAGTGTATGTATGTGAGAAGTGTATGTGTAGAATGTATATCGTATACTCTAGTGTGTCTGCAGAATCAGACCGAACAGCTCAGGAGCAAAGTCTGATCATCCCGGTAAGGACCACACAACATCATCATAGTTCAGCACAAAATGACCTCACCAAAACGATGTGTCCCTCCTGCTAGATGTTGACTTCCTCCAGTAGCTTTTTGATAACCCCGATACCTGGTCACTAATCACGGATATAGTCCGATACTTATCCTGAATCGATCATACACAATGTTACCAAATGTCCTTAAATTTCTGAGACTTAACAATCCTTGCATCGTGAAAACACTGAACACTGTCCCTTGTAATAACATGGTTCATTTCTAAATGTCCCAGAGTTTCACCATTACTCAGTTATTGTTTACAGTCCCACAGGAATCTAATAATTTAGTAAAAACGCCAGGTTCATTGTTCCTGTTTCCTAGATAATCACTATTGTTCTTTCTACATAGATAATCACTATTGTTCTTTCTACATAGATAATCACTATTGTTCTTGTTCCATGTGGTATGGAAAATAATCTCCCTATTGTTCTTGTTCCATGTGGTATAGAAAATAATCTCACTATTGTTCTTGTTCCATGTGGTATGGAAAATAATCTCACTATTGTTCTTGTTCCACGTGGTATGGAAAATAATCTCACTATTGTTCTTGTTCCATGTGGTATGGAAAATAATCTCACTATCAACTATCAAATAAATAATATACGCTATGCAGATGACACAGTATTGGTGGCGGATAATTCAACAGACCTACAACAATTATTAGACGTAGTAGTAACAGAGAGTGCAAGGAAAGGACTCTCCTTGAATATCAAGAAAACAGTAACAATGGTAATATCAAAGAAAATGGTGACACCAAAATGTGACATAGAAATAGAAGGGAAAATCCTTAACCAAGTTGATAATTTTAGATACCTAGGGGCATTTATAACATCAGATGGAAGATGTACAACAGAGATTAGGAGCAGAATAGGGCAGGCAAAAGCCGCATTTCAGAAAATGAAGAGTATCTTATGCAATAAGTCACTATCACTGAATGTAAGTAAGAGAGTGCTGAAATGCTATGTAGAACCAGTTTTGCTGTATGGCAGTGAATCTTGGAATGTAAATGAACAAATTAAGAAGAAATTAGAAGCAACAGAGATGTGGTTCCTGAGACGAATGTTGCGAATTCCTTGGACTGCCAGAGTAACTAACGACGACTGCCTGAAACAGGCTAACGAAACTAGAACATTGTATACAACAATAATACAGAGACAAACAACTTTCCTCGGTCATGTGATGAGAAGAGAGGCATTGGAGAACATCGTAACAACTGGAAAGATCGAGGGGAAGAGAGGCAGAGGTAGACCAAGAGAAGTGATGCTGGATGGATTGAGAAGGTGGCATGGAGGAATATCAGCAACAGAGTTGATCCAGAAAACCAAAGACCGAGATCTATGGAGAGCCATGAACGCCTACGCCAGCCGGCACGGCACTTGATGATGATGATGATGATGATCAACTTCCGTGATCCCTATCACTAAGAAGTCTTCTGCCGGATACTTATATGTTTCGGCTCAACAAAGCCATGTTCCTTCAGACCCTTTTTATCATGGGCCCAGGACAAAAGCCGCTGAATAAATCTTCCTGCACTAATTTATCCATGATCTGAAATAGTGATGTTTCAGCTTGTTTTCTTCATAACCTGAGGGGAACCTGTGAAAGAGAGAACACACCTGGCGAGAGCAACCGGATACTGACCCCTATTAGATGAGTGTAGGCCGACGGCCTCACTCAGATATATAACAGTGAACCAAACTCTGTCATGGGGCAGAGGAGCTCATCACATCGGTCTGAGTTAGGGTAAGACCAGGAAAGACCAAATGTAAAGTGCAGAACCCCAGTAGACACCCCACTGGAAGATCCCACCATTGGACATTTCCCCTATCCCCCAACCATCCTCAATCTTTCTACATATCATCCCACTTCACTATTCCCAACCAGCTGAGCTAATTGACCTCTCACACTAGTTAGTTTTGACAATGCGATTGCCTACTGTCACCGACACTCCTTGAATACCTAACCACAAAGCAACAACACTATGCTCAAGTCCTAAACTCTATCTATCACTAGACTGTTCTACATTATTTACATCTAAATGCTATCTAGTGAATACCTTATGAAAACTCAGCTCTATCCTGAATCGAATCTACACTTTGCAAGACACATGTTCCTCAACGTTAATTGATACAGAACACAATAGATTCTTTTCTGTATTAGAACAGAGCTAGTCAAACACTTCAGCCAAGGTCAACTCCCTTGTTCACACTAGCGGATACAAGTTATGTTTTCATACAGTCGGGGATTGTCCGAGTGACATCATTCGATGTCAACAACAGGTGACCCCAGCGGCAGACGATCTATTCCCAACTTCACAAGAATAGTTGTCCCCCCTTCTACAACTGACGCAACAGTCTTTTCCTCTCGAACGACGACACATCAAACAATGCCGACAAATTTCCCGTTTCCTAGGGAAATCTCAAAGACTGGTAGTTTCGTTTGATCCGACGTGTTTCCCCACTAGTAACAAACAATTGCAGCTGTGAATACCGACTGCCTCTGTTAGTCTATCATCTTATCGTTAACTACAGTGGTCCCGTGACAACCAGTTGTACTGTATGGCTCTGAAACCTGGAGTACAACTAAAGGATACGAAGCCTTGTTACAAACCTTTGAGAACAAAGTCTTAAGACGCATCTTTGGGCCCATTAGGGATACACAAAGTGGAGAGTGGAAAAGAAGAAGCAACAAAGACATTTATGATCTGTTTAAGTCCCCGCTAATCACTGGTATCATGAAGGCTAATAGACTGCAATGCTGGGGCATATAGAAAGAATGGAAGATAATAGGGAAACAAAACTCGCTTACACTCAGGAAATAAATGACCGTAAACCCCGAGGTAGACCAAGAAGAAGGTGGAGAGATAATATACATACAGGCCTACAAGCACTTGGAATCAGCGACTGGCAAGAGAAGGTCAACCAGAGAGACGAATGGAGACGACTTGTATCTGCAGCAAAGAACCTCAATGGCTCGGAATGCTGAAGAAGAAGAAGAAGAAGAAGAAGAAGAAGAAGAAGAAGAAGAAGAAGAAGAAGAAGAAGATTTGACTGTACAACATCAGAAACTTTGGGAAATCACGAGGAAAATTGGCTTTCCATCACATGTAGTACAACTCACAAAAATGCTCTATCTAGATCAACAAGTAGCGGTTAGAATAGATGGCGAGACATCAGATTTGTGTGACACCAAGCAAGGATTCCGCCAGGGCTGTGTGCTGTCCCCTTATTTGTTTAACCTGTTCGCTGAAAACATAATGAAAAATGTCAGAAATGATATAAGTTATATATCATATAACCAAGGAGCAGTATGATGCCCTAAATATCAGTGGTCATGAAATATCAGAGATTCGATATGCTGAAGATACAGTATTACTATCCACATCACAGAATGATATTGAAAAACTAATAACTTCAACCCAAAAGAATAGTGAAAATCACAACTTATATCTTAACATAGCAAATAATAAAGATAATGCATACAGATAAAACTAATATGGAGAAATAAATATATGTTAATGAGGAAAGAGGAAAAATTTAGGTCGTGAAAAATTTCGAATATCTTGGGTCATTAATTACCAACAATGGTGACACAATGAAGGAAATTAAAAGACGAATATCTATTGCTCTTCAGAAACTAAACCAAATGAATAAATTGTGGAGGGGTACAGATAGACCTACAAAAATTTGATGTTTAAGAGCATGCGTCTTGCCCATTGCAACATACGCCTGTGAGACCTGGACACTTACTAAACAAGCCGAACAGCGCGTAAATGCCTTTGAATATAAATGTTATTGACGGCTTCTAAGAATATCCTGGATACAGAAAAGAACAAATGCATCCATACGACAAGAACTTAATATTGAAGAAGGTTGGTTATTAAAGACGATAAAAAAAGAAAATTGAAATATTTTGGTCACTTGAAACGTCATGAAAGTTTCGAGAGAACAATTATACAAGGGTATATGACCGGGAAGAGAGGAAGAGGAAGGCCAAAGAGAAGATGAGTGCAGGATGTGGGTGATGATCTCCAAATGTGTGTATCGACGCGGGACATCTTGCTTATGACCGAAAAGTTTTCCGGACGGTTGTTATAGGAGCGAAGTTCTGCAAAGGACATGCTACTGAATGAATGAATCTATGCAGCTTTACATAAAACATAGGATGTTGCGGCGACTAGCCTTCATCAGCAAACAAATACACAAAACGCAATACATAAACACGCGGAAGATACTACAGTGACTACATTAAAGCATAAGAACGGAATGAAAAGATAAAACAACATAAGAGCAATGAAATGGAAAGGAAAAGAAAAATGTGCTACTTATCTCAGAATCCCAGGCTGTGATACTGTTCTCATGTTTTCCCTATCTTTCCATTCATCTGATTCTGTTCTTATCCCTTAGTGTAGCCACTATAGTATCTACCCCGCATTTAAATGTTGTGTTTTGTACATCTGTTTGCTGATGAAGGCTTGTGCCGCAACGTCCTATATTTTCCGTAATTGTGTTCTGTAACATGCCAACAGCTTGACTGCAGTTCCACTAATTGTATTCATACTTTCATTATGTTGACATTAAAACGGTAGTTCTATATGGCGGCGGTGTTCAGGCATTGCGCTAATTTATAACAGCTTTTGTAGCTACTGGGAGAGAACGATGTTTCACAATCCCGTATACCGGGTTCCAAATAGCCACATCTGATTTGCTAGGAGGCCGCATTGCTTTGATTTTCACAATGGTATAAGCCTTGGTTATTCGGGAAGCAGTAGCAAACTCATCATCATCATGTGCCATGCCACTAAGTATGTGCGGTCTTGTTTCACCATCTCAAACGATCACCAGTTGTAGATCAGCTCTGTGTTTTTTGTCTCGATTATGCCACGTGGCCAAGTCATGCAGATACTTACCTCTTTGCCTTCCGCTTGTTCTTTTCTGCCCTCAATCTTGCCAGTCGTCGCCATGTTCTCCAGTTTATTTCCTCTGGTAACGTGACCAAAACTGTTGACTGCCAACGTCTGATTTCTCTAATCAGTTTACGGTTTTCATTTGATTCTTAAAGTACTTGCTAAACTACTAACGTAAAATTGCTGTGACAATCGCAAAAAGCTAAAACATGCTCGGGTTGATTGTGACGTCTTATAAATGACACGCAATTAATATTTTCAGATGTATTCAACTTGCGCGTCCTTGCTTTGCCTCTTGCAGTTGTTCTCCCCCGACCTTGACGGCCTCTGACAATGAAATACTGTACCTACAATCTGTGAGAGAAAGGCTGGCGCGTTGGTATAATTGTAAAGACGTTACGTGGGCAGTTATTCCAATCTCAGGAGGCTGAAAGCTAAAACCAAAACTACAAGCGACACCGTCAGAGAGCTTCTGTTTGCTGACGATTGCGCTTTATATGCCAACTCAGAGGCAGACATGCAACACAACTTTTCAGCTTTCTCATATGCCTGTATTAAATGGCAAGATAAGATCCCAGACACTGAAGTCTTAGAAAAAGCGTCCATGCCCAGTATCCATCTACACTCTACTAATGAAGAATCAGATTCGCTGGCCTGGTCACTTGACTGGCATGCCAAATCGCAGGCTCCCTAAACGATTTGTTCTTTACGGTGAGCTGCGCTGTGGTAAACGCTCCCTAGGCGGCCAAAGGAAACGCTTTAAATATATTCTGAAGATCTCACTAAAAGCTTTTGGAATTCATCGCGACACTTGGGAGACTGTTGCCAAAGACCGAAATTCGTGGCGTACATCATTACGCAAGGGTGTAGTCACGTGTGAAGCAAACAGGACTGTAAGAACTGAAAAAAAAAGGCTGGGGGAAGGGAATTAACCGCAGGAGATCCTCCTCCTGGAACGTTAAACATTCTTTGTCCACATTGTCAAAGAACATTTCGAGCCAAATTAGGCCTTACCAGCCATTTATAACTCACGGCTCCAGACTGTCAACACAACTGAATGACATGAATGGTCATAATCTTTCTTGGTGGACAAACACCACGTATGAAATGACATTCCCACAGTCAGACCGGGTTCGATATCACCTCTCCTCCTTGGCTACGGGAGGGATAAACAATATAAAATGACACAAAGTAGTGCAGCTTTACATAACAGAGTTAAGACAAAACAGGACGTTGCGGCGATTAGCCTTCATCAGCAAACAAACACATTCACAAACACAACATACAGTCAAGGAGATCTCCTGTGACTACGTCAGAAGGTGACGACAGGACGAGAAGAACAAAAGCATGGACAAATGAAAGCAATGAAGAGAAAATGAGAATTGAAAAAAAATGTTAATTGAAAAAAATGTTAGTTGAAGAAAATGTAATTGAAAAAAATGTTAATAGAGAAAATGTTCATACTCACCTCACAGTTCGGATCTGTAAGCAACTCAGAAAATCTTCGATGTATTCTTATACCCGGCTCTAGGTGTTACGGTTCAGTGAGCACATAGAAGGAAGGGGGCGGGGCAGGATAGCAGGACGGTAACTGGTCTGGTAGGGGTATCTGAGCAATCACAGTGGATGTACTAGAGAAGCATGAGGCGCGCAAGATTGATGGTGGTACTAACCAAAACCCCATTATGTGCTCCTATATGTTATTATAGGGGCGAGTCTTAAAGTCTGGGTAGACTGATATGCGTGAACGCACATACATACATAGACACCGCTCAACAGACAAAATGCTGGTATATGTGGTCATGTGCAAAGTATATGTGAGAAGAGAGAGAGAGAGAGAGAGAGAGAGAGAGAGAGAGAGAGAGAGAGAGAGAGAGAGAGAGAGAGAGAGAGAGAGGGGGGGGAGTGCCCGCGAGATACCACCCCCTTGTGCACTCCGGACTACACAGTGTGATAGTCCTGACAGTTCACAGACAGACCGACGGCAGATCTCTGCTACTGGACTTGTTGGTGTAGGAGACATTACCCACCTAGGTCTAATCATCATCATCAGCATCAGCATCATGATGATAATCATCATCATGATCATCATCAGCATCATCATCATCATCATCATCAGCCTAATAATCATCATCATCATCGTGAGTTTCATCGTCATTATCAGCATCATCATCATCATCATCATCATCAGCAGCAGCAGCAACATCATCATCAGCATCACCATCATCATCATATAATGATAATCATCATCATTATCAGCATCATCATCATCAGCATTAGCATTATCATCAGCAGCAGCAGCATCAGGTTCATCATCAGCATCATCATCAGCATCGCCATCATCAGCATAATCATCATCAACATCATCCTAAGCATCATCAGCATCACCATTACCATCATCTTCATCATCTTCTTCATCATCCAGTGCCTTGCTGGCTGACGTGGGCGATCATGCCTCTCCATAAATTGCGATCTCCGACGGCGTATATCAATTTGTGTGTTGACTTCCCTCTGTGCTACGACAGAAGACTCAAGAAATCTCCCCACGCTGTCTTCCTCTATCTCTCTTTCCACAAATCTTTCCGGTTGTTACAATAGGTTGCAGTGTTTGTCTTCTCATAATGTGGCTAAAAGATGATGACGGCCTCTTGCTGTTTGTGATCAATTGTCTTTGCGACTTGACTCACTTCAAAACGTATAGATTGCTCATTTTGGCTGTCCAATTAATTTTCTGCATTCTTCTATTAATCCACATCTCCAAGGCTTCCGGGGATTTTTTTTCGCCTATTAACTAATTGTCGAGGATTCGCAGCCGTATGTTAAAATTGGTTCTATATAACATGCAAGAACTCTTTTTCTAACTTTCAAGGACAATGGCTTTTTGCACAAAATGTTCATTTGATAGAATATAGTTTTTGCTAGTCCTGTTTCTAATTAGTCTAATTATAGCTAGTTGACACGAACTGTGTACATTCTGTCATGTCAAGTACACGGACCTCTATAGATGTCTTGGGACAATTGGACATATGGGGCTAGCCCCATATTTCTAATAGACTAATCGGCACTCGCCGGTCTTCGTGGCGAAGGTCTTACGGACGCGTTCAAAACACAGCTGTGCACGATTTGGCAGCAGACAGCGTTGCGCTGGGTTTTAACGGACTGGTATGGGAGCCGGTCGTTCAGAAATCAATGGCAGACTACTGAACGTCTACTTGCCAAGATATCAACAACAGCAGTAAAATGCTGGTGTTGACAGCGATGTCCTGTAAAGAATATGCACCCCCCCCCCCAAAAAAAAAAAAGAAATAAATCTGTACTCAGGTGTTACCTGGTCAATCTCACGTTGGCCACCTTGACTTCCTAAGACATTTGCTGGCACACCCAGGTTAGATTGGATGGACCTGGAAGCTCCGGTCAATTTTAACAGTCGGACTCCATGTGAATTGGAACCTATGACCACCGGGCCGGTGGGTCAGCGTGCTGACTTCAGCGTTGGGGGGGGGGGGGGGGGGTTGAGTGGTCTCGGGGTATGGTGTCCGCCTCCAATGCTGGAGATCCCGGGTTCAAGCCTCGGCGAGCGCCGGGATTTTGTTCACGTGGACTTCTAGTAATAAAATTCCCCCTGGTCTCTGGGTAGCGAGACCGGACGCCTGTGTGTATTGTTGCGCACGTAAAAAATCCCTTGGCAGTTGGAAATCGAAAAATTGTAGCCTAACGGCGCTACCCAGGCAACATTTCGAGTTAAAAATCTACCCAAAGCATGTCAGGATCCTCGCCGGTGCTACGGAGTTCGTGCACTGAGCTGAGATTCTCCGTACTCAGGCATGAGTAGGAGTAAAACGGAACACTTATGGGTTACACCCGTGATGGTTCCGTAGACCTGCTACTGAGTGCGTGCGTGGCGCGACACTGTGAGCTGTGAGTTTCGTGTGAAATGCTTTTAATCTGCCTGAGGTTTTTTGGAACGTGACTGCATGTTCGGAGTGATGGCAGGTGGCTATGTCCCAGAGTTGACCGGTTTTTGCCTTATGCAGAAATGCGTGGCTGCTGGGCTTCTGGTTGACTGCCACTGCCATCAGCGATGAACTGTATTTTCGTGGACTGTGTGGGTGAACATCTAGGAAACATCCAGATGGGAAAATGACAGCCGATTCCATCAGCGATGAACTGGGTGTTTCGTGGGGGACTGGTGTGTTGACATTATGGTGGCGGCATTATGCACAGTGTATTTGTGCGGGCTGTTGTTTGTCGAGACTCCTGTCTTTTCACATTGGGCAGTGGAGAGCGTTTTGTGTGATATTCACTGGCACAGGAATGGAGCATAATGGGGACGACCCGTTGCTGTGAAGTTGGAACTGCGACTAACTAACTAACTAACCCGTGTGCCGTGATGTTGATCCGACGACTAAACTAAACTAACCTTCAGCACTACCGAAGCTGCCACATCGTACCAGACCTTTCCACAGATATGAAAATCCTGTACCCGTCCTGCATACATAAATTATTACCACCTATGGAAAACAATAACCTTCATATTAATAAGCTTGTGAGGGTAAAACCGTGGGCAGCTGCTTTTTGTGGCTGACTCAGTCACACGATTATTAATCTGAACTAGGGATGGATCCTAATATAATTTCTCTTTGAGGTTGAAAGGGTTAGGGGTAATGGTAGAATCCATACAAATACCTCTGGTTTCTGGGTTTGGAGAGGAGACGGAGAACTGTGTACTACAATCACCCGTTGAGATAATACTTTGCTACCAGTTAAAGACTTTGGGAGCAAGTCGCTGCTGATCGCGTTGCATGGAGGGCAAAGATGAAAACGTGGAGTAAAGACATAGGAGAACCTATAGATAGGTCACACACTGAACGTGTGAGACTCAGGTGCTGCTTGATGGTGGAAACGACCATGTGTTCACATGCATCCATTGTTGCGAACATTTACCACGTGAGTTGGTCTGTTCAGTCACATTCGCCATCGCCATGTGTTGTAGTTATGCCTTGTTTTTTAAAGCACAATGTAACAAACTATTGTCTGTTAAGACGGCCAGATACCAGTATGAGAAAACGGCTCTAACTCATACTTGGGTAGAGTTGAGCCAAGAACCGATATCACAGAACTCGAGACATCGCCATACTCGCTACTTGCTCGTCTTCAACAACCAGCGAAGAGTTAATACTAATATGACCAGTCTGCTTGTGTTTCTGTCCGGCCTGTCTCGGAGTACTGAGTGTCGGCCAGATCCTCTGCGCATTCCATTTCGCGCCATTCTCTCCAGGCCGCAATGGTTGGCATATGCATGTGTAAAGCGGCGCGCTAGCGAAGTTGATAAATAGCTTCGCCGATAATGTCATGAGCAGGGTCGGACGATGGCTCGTCGCCTACTAAGTGAGGGAAAGACTAGCCACTTATTCCTCGTGTATTCAGCTCTACAAATTGTGGTGGCCCTATCACACTGCCGGCTTTGTAACGAAGGAGTTACGCATGCGGTTCGTAATCCCGCATACCGCGTTTTAAACACATTTGGAAGCAGACTGCCTTGCGTTGGTTTCCATATAATGGTATGAGTGCCGGTCGTTCAGAAAGCAATGGAAAACTGCTGAAAGTAAAATTTTCCCAGCAATCACAAACAGCACCCCCCTCCCCCCCCCCAAAAAAAAAAAAAATTGCTGGAATTGACTGCTACGTCCTGTAAAGGATATGTAATTAACTTTTTTTTAAAAATCACACTCTAAACCCACTGCAGGAAACTGCTGCGAGTTAAATTAATGTTATTTATGCATGCGTAACCTGGCAACTGAGTGCTTCAAGACTATGGTAGCATATGGATATACCCGCAGTACAGGTGAAGCCAAATGTCTGTGTGACTGTGATATCTGTTGCCGACATGCATGGCAGCGTTATCAGCTGTCTAACGGGGCGCTGTTTGACGTAAATGTGATCATTTACACCTGCCAGTCTTACCCACAGATATTTCTGACATGTATGTTACATAATAAATCAGGCCCATGATAACCAGGTCTCCCTTGGCGAAAGCCCGCTCCAAGAGGCGGGATCATACACCTATTTAGGTAGCAGTGTAGACAACTCCAGGGTCTAAGTCTTGGTCGGAAACTGGTCTAGGATCAAAGCTCTGACAGGTGGGCAGTTAGAGCATTGCTTTGCTGATCTGACAGCTTCTGTAGCTTGTCTTGTTCCAAACGTATTAGTGTTACCATTCCTCTGGAGTAAACTCGACAGACCGGGAGAGGCATCATGCTGCAGGTACAGCACATGGCCTCTAAATCCAGCCCAGGGTTTGTGCTACGGAGAGGTATAACTATGTTTTACAAACTATCGACTGGCAAGATGGCCAGGTACAAGTGAGTCAGTAGACAAAGATGGGTGATGAAATAAAGATAGTAACCTAAGAGGGCTACCAGCAAGAAATGCTTTAACTGATTCACTGCCAAGCCGCCCCCCCCCCCCCCAAAAAAAAAAGTAGGTTTGGACCAAATATGGCGCACAATCATAGGAACAATTAATATAATGTACATTTCCCTGGACTTAGCGTTGACATTGCGGAAGATACCGCGAAACGAAACAAATAACACAGTGACCATAGTATGGCGACATATCGTCTTTCTGTCCAAATGGGAGATGACATATAGCGATATACAATCCTTCGGCACTGGATCAGTTAAAATAACAGTCTGAAGCAGTTTCCTGTTATGTGATAACACCATCACATTTTGTAGGCCTGATGCACGCTGGAATAGGTGACCAGTCTGATCTGTTGGCAGACGACGACCTCATGCGTCGAACTCTCATCCGACCGCGCTCAAAACATTATCAGCATAGCTCCCTATCAGCTACACTAACGGTTCTTCTTTCGTTCGCTTAAAATATGTCTATAACTGCAATGTTCTCTCTTGTATGAATGTAACCGTCTTTTTTAGTTCCACAGCGGTCCAAAGAGTTTATCTTCCACTGTCATCTCTCTAGGCCAGAAGGTTTGCCTAGATATGTTATATTTTGGGCAGTCTTGGAGTATGACTAACGGTTCTGATCCGATCCGGTGTGTAGAAGAAAAAAACAACTTTCCACCTCGTTAAACCTGCTGTAGTAGCGTTGGTCATAATTGTGGTGGTTCAGTGTGCGGGTTTAGTTTCTCTCGTCTTCTGTGTCAGTGTTAGCTGACTTCGATTTCGCAGTGTTACTTTATACCGAGCGTCCACTAGTACCTTGTATGGTACAAGGAATATTAGGGAATTAAATTTGGCAGGAAACTTAGAATGTTCAATTCTATCGTTACAGCTGTATAGAATAGCATGAACAGATCGATCAGAACGCGCGTTATTAAACACCCAGTGTGTTGATGCCGAGGTAAGGGGTTCAACCCCTACACCGGACAGTTGGACTAAAATGTTGACTTCTCGTCCTTGATTTGAGGACGTAAATTACAAGTACCTCTAAAGTCGGAGTGGGTTCGACTGATGACTAGGGACAATGGTAATAGGGAAAGCTAACCTACACGCAAAATTAAGTCCAATGCTACTAGAAATAGTGTGTATGGACTACGCTTGAGTTCAACGCAAGCGAGCTAGCACAAAAACTATAGAATATAAACATGCACAGCGACTAAAACAATTACCAATAAACTACACACATTCATCAATTGGCACATGCGCAGAATACAAGAACTGAAAAGTTATGAGAGAATGCCATTGTGAATCATACACCTATTTAGATAATGACTAAATCACCAAAAACGAGAATTAGATAGTCAGCTTTACTAGAACACGATTACTCGTAGCAAAATGGACGTTGCGGCTAAAGCCTTCGTCGGCACAGAATAAACAAACGCAAACCAACACAACTACACGAACAACACTACATGAAAATATAAGTATAAAAATTACTTATCTGTATCTTTGTTGTGGGCTGGATACGTCTTTCAAACGATCAGCGCATATGACGACTTACAATGGAGTGAATTAAATTTAGGTAGCAATATAGATTTTTTTTTTTTTAACGGGGTAAACATATAAAGGTGAACTATCGGACGTAAACTTGCCAAGAAATCACAAACAGTAAAAAATGCTAGGGTTGACTGCGACGTCCTGTAAAGAATATGCAATTGACTTTAAAAAAAAAAAAACAACAACAACAGAATTGCCATTGTGAAGCTCGTGGAAAGAACATAACAAATTCTTGTCAATCAAAAGGTGAGAAAAACGATGGTGGTGCTGAATTTGACCGACGTTAAGAAAACCTGAATAGCTTAACTAGACTAGTCGTTGTCTGGAAGCCACAGGGCGAACAAAATAGAGGAAGAACTAACACCACACGGAGAAGAGAATTAGAGACGGAAATGAAAGATATGGAGAGGGCATAGACGGAACTGTTTGCGATATCTCAGGATCGACTGCCATAATGGGGTGCCGTGGTAGGGGGTATTCCCTATCAAAGGAGAAGTAGGTCACCTCCTTCCCTCCCCTATTCTGCTGGACACCCTTGTGCATGGTGGAGTAATCATTTATCATGATAAATAAATGTACGGGTACATCTGCAGTGGTAAGAAGGAAATAAAGATCAGGGATCGCGCTAGATAAATGTTGAAAATGTTGAAACATAAATGTTGAAAGCTGTAACAGTTCCGTCTCGATTACTCCGATTGTAGGGGAGTCTCCGTGGCTTACAAGCCGTCTAACTCGGGCTCCGAAGGTTGTGGGTTCGATTCCGGGTCGCGTTCTTCGGTTCACGAGTACATTTTTTCGGAGACTTGAGGGTCGTCGCTGGAGCTACGGAGTTCGGGCTTTGTGCAACGCTTTCCACGCTGCGGAAAGAGATTGAACCATATGGCATAAATATCCGGTGCAATGAAGTCGACCCGGTCGACTTTTTAGCGACTTTTCAAGGAGACGGCTACAATTGATCTGTTACATAGCAGCAGCGAAGTGCGTGGGGTATTCACGGCACCTTCAGCGGGCCGAACAGTTCAAGAAGCCAGCGGTGCCCACTCTATTACAACTAGCAGCATGAGGATTGAGGTGATGGCAGTGACACGGGCTTTCATTTTGCTGAAATCACAGCATTATACCAACGTTTGTGTACTAGATGATTAAATTAACATGATCCGCAAGGTCGAGGCGGGTTCTTTAGGTAGACAGTGAATGGAATCCTGCGGAGGTCTATTTTACGTGGAGTCACATTCATCTTCGTAAGGGGACGTGCGAGAGTTGAGGGAAATGAACGAGCTGATAAACTTGCTGGCTCTGCATCCGTTGCAGATTGTCAGCCTATGGATCGTCCCGATGTTATTATTGCCCTTAGATAGACGTGGAGCTGAGATGACTTTGACGCCAGGTAATCCACATTGTTGTCCAGAATGAGAGACTAGAGAGTAAGAATTGACACGGACAGACGTGAGAGGCACATCGGGAGAATGAGGGGTCTCGTCAACCGTCACAGACCTGGCATTGTTAGCCGCCGGACGCTGATGCATATGTTGGGGGAGGATCTGAGCACTTATTGGCATGTCTGGAATGCAAAGGTGCTACGCCAACAGAAAACTTGCATACAGGCGCATGAAGTCTTCTTCTTCTTCTTCTTCTTCTTCTTCTTCTTCTTCTTCTTCTTCTTCTTCTTCTTCTTCTTCTTCTTCTTCTTCTTCTTCTTCTTCTTCTTCTGCTGCTGCTGCTGCTGCGCTGTTGCTCCTCCCTCCTCCCTCCCCCTCCTCCTCCTCCTCCTCCTCCTCCTCCTTCTTCTTCTTCTTCTTCTTCTTCTTCTTCTTCTTCTTCTTCTTCTTCTTCTTCTTCTTCTTCTTCGATATGGTATCATTTTCTCCTATAACTTGTTGAAGCCATTTTTATCGTTTAATTTTTGTCAACAATGGTATCACTGGCTTACATAATAACATTTCGCAGTATGGTCTACCGTACTTCCGTAAGGATCAGAAACAGCGGAGGCCTGATAAAAACAGTTACAATAAATTAAAAATAATATATTCACCTGCCTGACTTGTTTGTAAGGGACAGCATATATGAATTTGTAGTTGTTGTTTCCTGGCAGGATTATCAACACATTGTTTTGGTGTTGATGGAAACCATTCTAGTCTTTCATTTTATCAACAGTGGTCTGCAGCCCGCCCCCCCCCCCGCCCCGCCCCAATTATTATTATTATTATTATTTTTTAATAATAACTTGTTGAAGCCACTCTTTTAGTTCCACTTTATCAAATTTGGCCTAATTGAGTTTCATAATAACTAGTCGGAGCCATACTGGTCGTTTCATTTAATTACATGTGGTTTCACAGGTTTCCATAAAAACCTGTCGCTGTATGGTCTTCCGTACTTCTCATAGAAGCAAAGGAGAGCGATAAAAACAGTTGCAATAAATTACAAACAATATATCCACCTAGCCTGGCCTGTTTGTGGGATACAGCATACAAGAATGTATGTAGTTGTTTTCCCGCAGGGTTTTTAACACAGTTTTGTTCCATTATGGGTGTTGTTTGCGTATGATTAGAGTCTGTGGCGAAGTGTTTACGTCGCTTGTCTCGCACGTTGAAGGATGTGAGTTCGATTCCGGCCTACGTCGTTCGATTCAGTTTTCTCTGAGATTTCAAGGGGTCGTCGCTGGGGCTACGGATTTCGTGTTTTGTGGGGCGCTTTCGGCAGGTCGCCCTGCCTAAAGAGACCGAGCTATATCGGATGAATATTTATGTGTAAATGGGAATATCCTTAAACAAGTGAATTGATACATCTCGGAACAGTCATAGCGTCGAACGGTGGTGGGGGAGGGGGGAATGGTGCAAGAATTGCCGAGCGAAGGTAGCCTTTTGCAAGATGGAAAACATGCTGGCTAAAAAAAAAAAAAGATGTCATTTGCAACGACAAAAAGAGTGTTGAGGTGTTACATAGAACCTATACTTTTGTATGGATGTGAAACATGGACAATGAGCAGACAAGCTAAAACTCAAAATATCTATTGGCAGCGGACATGTGGATTCTGAGAAAAATGCAAAGAATACCATGAGCAGGCAGAAAATGAGCAAGTCCTACAAGAAGCAGATGAAAACCGTAAACTAATTAGATAAATTAGACGTAGACAGTCACAATTTATTGGACACGTTATGATAAGAAATAAACTAGAGAACTTGGTAAAAATGTGCAAGACTGAGAAGACAGAATTCGTATCAAACCATTGAGATAGCACCATAGGTCTCATAATTTATATTAAACCAGCATAGATCAGATAACAAACACACAAACACATCGGACCGTAAATGCTGTGTCCACATGCTGTGATCCAAAAACTGTTGATACGAATTATGTCCTTATTCCATAGTTGTAGGTTCATGTGTATGATAGACATGACTAATGAAGACACTCTTTTGGAGTGTCTAGTTGGTCATGCATCGAAGTACACTTGTTCCTGCAGCGAGCCGCCGTCGCCATTTGGAGGTGACAGGTTCGAATCCCGGTCGGTAATTATAGCTTTCAAATTTTATGTTGTCTAGTGCGTCCTCTAGTCTTTATTTCTTTCCCCTCCTTCTGTGAGCGCCAAACAATACTACGTGTTTTCACATGGGGCAGTGAGGAGCATTTTGTGTGATATTCACTGGAACAGGAACTAGTCTAGTCTAGTCTTTCCTTTTGAGCCTAAAGCGGCCCATAGGGCAGATGACGTAGCGACCCGCCGCTACCCGTTGCAGCTCCTGGATGTTCGCCTGGCTGCCGAATGGACCCTCCAAGGAATTCAACAAGTTTGTGCGAAGCGTCTAACATGTGGAGCCAGAAATCTGATTCTGTGACAATGGAGAGTTTTGTATGGGGACGACCTGTTTCCGTGAAGTTGGAACCGCGACTAATGACTAATGACAACGTGTTTGTGATTTTGTGCGTGTGTGTGTGTGTGTGTGTGTGTGTGAGAGAGAGAGAGAGAGAGAGAGAGAGAGAGAGAGAGAGAGAGAGAGAGAGAGAGAGATGCCAAAGGGGGATGTACTTCAAGATGTACACGGAAGTACTATGAGAAAAGAATTTGTTTTAACAGACATTGAAGACGAGAACAGAGAAAGGGAAGAAATGAAGAGACATGAAAGAAATGAAGAGACATGAAAGAAAGATAGACAGACAGTCAGACAGGCAGGCAGGCAGGCAGGCAGGCAGGCATGAAAGAAAGGAAAGAAAGAACCAACCAACCAACCCACAGCCAGAAAGCAACGGCTTCGCCCTCTACCAATGAAGAAACTACTACTGCAACATTAGCACTGGGCGTGTATATGTGTGCGTGTATACGTGTGCGTAAGTATGTGTACATTGTGCGTGTGTGCTTATACCGCTGTGCTTGAAGTCAGTGTGCTGGCAGTCTGCGACACAGCTGTTTGTTCATGGTGCTTCCTGTGTTTTGTCTCCAGAGCCCAGTCAACGATACAAAGATCTTCTAGTCGCCTACAATAAACCATGTGCAGCTCTGAGCAGCGGACTTGCTTCTGGGGATAGTACTTTGGTAAGTTGGCATAGATGTCGTGGGTTTGTCATCGTCGTCCTTGTTGTCATTATCATCACTATTAACACTATCTCTCAGCATTACTGCCAAGTTATTACCGCCACACTATCTCTACAATTATATTACCATCAACAGCGCTTCACCCCCAACATCGCTTTACCCCTAACACCGCTTTACTCCCAACATCTCTTTACCCCACCACGTTATCACCACCACCACATTATCACCACCACCACATTATCACCACCACCACTTTATCACCACAACCACATTATCACCACAACCACATTATCACCACAACCACATTATCACCACAACCACATTATCACCACAACCACATTATCACCACAACCACATTGTCAGTGTGATCATGTTATCACCGCGACATTTTCACCACCACTACATTACTTTCACAATTTCTTTACCCCATCACATTACCCCACTACATCACCCCACCACAGTACCCCACCACAGTACCCCACCACATTACCCCACCACATTACCCCACCACATTACTCCACACCATTCCCACATTACCCCCACCACGATCCCCCACCACGTTACCCCACTACATTCCCACAAAACCCCACCACATTCTCCCACCACGTTATCCCACCACATTCTCACACCACACCCTCCCCCACCACATTCTCCCACAATGTTACCCCACCACATTCCCCCACCACGTTCTCCTATTACGTTCCTCAACCACGTTCTTCCATCACGTTACTCCACCACTTTACCCTACCACGTTCCGCACCACTTCCCCCCACCACGTTCCTCCACCACGTTCCTCCACCACGTTCCTCCACCACATTATCCCACCACATTTCTCCACCATATTATCCCACCACATTACCAAAATCACGCTCACCCACAACATTGCCCCACAACGTTACTGCAATCACCTTCACCCACTACATTACCCCACCACGTTACCCCACCACATTATCAACACCACATTTGTATCCACAACATGTATTACCACAACATTATCACCGCGACCACATTGCAACCACCATTAAATTACTATAACCATTGCGTTACCCCACCACATCAATATCACATTTGTCTCTATCACATTATCACCAGGTAATGTCAGGTCTTAGTTAGATATGACTGAGCTACCGTATGTACTACCTGCTTCTGTTAGCGCCGAATGTTGGGCGACGCTTACCAAACCCGACACCCCACATTGTGCCAACGGCTTCGGGCTGAAGAGCACAATTGGGAGGGTACAAGCCTTATCCTAGTGCGAGGAAATGCAACCTAAAGACTGAATCTCATGGCAGAGCAGACCAGGCCCTAAGCCTTGGTTGGCAACTGGTCTAGGATCGAAACTCCGACAAGCGGACAGTTAGAGCTTTGCTTTGCTGATCCGGCAGCTTCTGCAGCTTGTCTTGTTCCAGACGTATTGGTGTTACCTTTCCTCTGGAGTACACTAGACAGGCCGAGAGAGGGATCATGCTGCAATGGCAACACACGGTCTCTAGATCCAGCCCAGGCTTTGTGTTATGGAGAGGTATAATCCCATTTTACAAACTATCGTCTGTCACGACGGCAAGGTGCCAGTCAGTCAGTCAGTCATTACCACCAGGACCACATTATCATTATGACATACTTTTTTTTTTTTTGGTAGCATATCCTTTACAGGACATCGCTGTCAACAACAGCATTTTACCGCTGTCGTTGATTTCTTGGCAAGATTACGCTCAGTTTGCCATTGCTTTCTGCGCGGCCGGCTCACTTATCCCGTAAGTTACCAATATGGCGAGAACCGCTTCCAATTCTCGCGCCCTGCGTTACCCTACGTGGATAAACATGATTACGGAGAAAGTCATTTAACCCCTTAGCCAGGGAGACCGGCTCATAATATATCACCACCACATTATCACAACATATTATCACCGTCACACCTGTCGTGACTTCCTTTAAAGTGTCGTCCCTGGAGTCAGGAGAGTCAACACCCACATTATAATTTTTCTTTCCTATCAATATCCTGGAGAATCCACCAGCTTCCGTCCAACACACTCCATCAGCCCATGGACATCTTTTCCTATCACTCTCTCACTGTGGTACTATGCCCCCTCTCATACTTCCCCAACGCCACATATTCAACAACTCTTGCTTCTAAAAATTAATACAGATTAATTTATTAAAAGAAAAGTGTAACGTATATGAGACGTGTATGCGAAGAAAATGTGTGATGTGTTCTATAATGTGTGTAGGATCGGACTCTCAGATAATAGCATAGTCAGTTCATCCTTGCAAGGACACACCACAGCACGTTAAGTCAGAACAAGTCCACCTCACCCGGTACTGTATCTCTCCTGCCGGACACCGACTGTCATCTGTAGCTACCTGGTAATCCATCTTCCTGATCATCCGAAATAGATACTGTTTGTAAATTACAGCTGATCATGGACCGGTTGCCCAATGCACATAATTTCCTATCCTTCTTAAAGAATGCACAAATCCTTTGTAGTGAGTATTTAGGTATCACTGTTATTGTTACTATATTTGAACCTAACTAGTGTCTATCTAGGTTCAGGTATCATGTCTTTTGAACTATTTCACTAGAATATATCACACCATGTGACTATTATATTGATGTTCTTGTTTAGGTACCAATGTTCTTATGCTGTGTGATGCATTAACAATCATCACCCATCTTAGGTGAACCATCTTTCTTCTCGGACGTTATTCCTTTTTTTTTTTTGTAAGAAACATTTTTGTGTCCAACTGGTGTTATGTCTAATTGACGTTGCACTTCATCAAACCCAGTGTTGAACTTCCTCGTAACTGGTATGGAACCTGTGAGAGAAACAACACATCTTGTGATAGTACTAGTCACTGATCCTACCGGCTGAGTGTAAGTTTATTGCCTTGCTCAGTTATTTTATAGCTAACTTAACTCTGTCATAGAGCATAGTAGCTCATCACCTACGTCCGAATCAGGCGATGACAAGGAAAGACCCATAAACAGAGTGCACAACTTCAGTGGGAAAACCATTGAAAGATCCCCCCATTGGACACTTTCCCCATCTTAAATCTCTCCAATTATCACCCCTCTATCCTATTCATCCTAGCAGAGCCAATTATCACTTCACTACTCTAACTAGTTCTCAACTAACAGTGCTAATCATCACACTCTAGTTTTAACAAGACTACTGCCTATATTAATTAGGCCTAAATAGACTATATTGACTACCTTATGCAAAACCGCCTCATTCCGGGATGGCTGCTACACTTTGCCATAACGACACATGCTAGTTAATATTAAATTAATCTAACACTGTAGAGCTCTCCCACAAACACGTCCATCATAATCCACGGTTTTGGTCAACACTGTTTCTCCCAATCATGGTTTATGGCAAAACCTAAAATTGGTCACGTGACGGTATTCTTCCTGTCCACACAGGTGTTATTTGGGCACATCATCCATTGTCAAGAATCTATCCTCCCTGGCTCAATCAATGTCAGAGTTGTCATCACTTGTTTTGACTCTCACAACAAGCTAGCGAGTTCCTGTGTGCTCCCAACAACGGGTTTCCACAACAAACCGCCAATCTTCTTGATGTCCGGAAACTCTAAATGACAGACGGGCTGTTTTCTTCCGAGCTGAGTACTTCCGCTCTCAATCCAACCTGTTTATGAACTGTCAAAGCGATGTATGGACTCATCTCACTCACTTCCAAATGTTCCCATGTTGTCGACCAGATGTAAACACGTGCAGCTGTAACTTTTGACCGTCCTGGGGATTTTGACATCCAATTTGTTTTTTCTGTTAGTTAAAATAGTTTTGGCGTTGCAGATAGGCCGGTTAATCAGAAAGTCTCTATAGTAATCAACTGGTTAAACGCAGGGTTTTATTTTTGTGACAACACCATCGCCACATTACCCCCACCCCACCACACTGCTACCACATTATCAGCACAACAGTCATTACCATCACCATTACAATCATAACTATTATAATCACCATCGTCATCATCATCATTTTTTAAAGTTGCATATCCTTTACATGACGGTGCAGTCAAAACCAGCATTTTACTGCCGTTGTTGATGTTTTGGCAAGTTTTACATTCAGTAGTTTGCCATTGCTTTATGAACGACCGACTCCCATACCAACACGTTAAAACCAGCGCGACACAGTCTGCTTCCAAATCGGCCAATGCTGTGTTTCGAACGTGGGTAAGCAGTATTAAGAATCGCGTACATTCAGTAGTTTGCCATTGCTTTCTGAACGACCAACTCCCATACCAACACGTTAAAACCAGCGCGACACAGTCTGCTGCCAAATCGGCCACCGCTGTGTTTCGAACACGGGTAAGCATTATTGCGAATCGCGTCTGCAACGCCATCGCCACAGTCATCATTATCATCATCACAACACTACCAGTACCATCTTCAGCATCGTCACAATTACAACCACCGCCACAATCCACATCACAATCCCAACTACATTCCTCACCACAATCCACATCACAATCCCAACCACATTCCTCACCACAATCCATATCACAATCCCAACCACAATCCTTGTCAGTCATCACCACAATCCTCATCACAGTATCACAATCATCATCATAATCATCACAATCCTTATCACAATCCTCATCATAATGCTTATCACAATCCTCACCACAGTCCTCATCACAATCATCACCACAGTCATCACATAATCCTCATTACAATCCTCACCATAACCCTCATCACAATCCTCACCACAGTTATCATCACAATCCTCACTACAGTCATCACCACACTCCTCACCACAATAATCACCACAATCCTCACCACAATCATCACCACAATCGAGCACTTACTTCATCATCATATCAACAATTCAAGGGATAACAACTTCCAGTTGCCAACCACACTATGGAACTCACAATCGTAAGATGAACGGCAAGAATGTGTAATCAGTTGTGTTTGTATCTCAGCCACCTTCAAAACATGCACGCATACATTACCTACCTACCTACCTACCTACCTACCTACCTACCCACCCACCTACCTATCTATCTACCAGCCTGCCTGCCTGTGTGTGTGTCTGTCTGTCAGTTTGTCTGTCTGTATGTATGTCTGTCTGTCTGTCCTCCATTCGCCCATCCATGCGTACAGACTGATACGGTAGACACGTGCATGGACACACGAACCCCACCCGCCCGCCTGCCTTACTGCCTACCTTCGTCCGTCCATCCATCCGACTCTCCATCCACCCACCGGTGAGTGGTCTCGAGGTATGGTGTCTGCCTCGAGTGCTGGAGGTCTCGGGGTCCACCCCCGGTGAGGGCCGGGACTTCTAGCAACAAAATTTTCCCTGGTCTCTGGGTAGTGAGCCCGTGTGTATTGCTGCGCACGTAAATAATCCCATGGCAGTTGGATATCGAAAAAGAGTAGCCTAACGGCGCTGCCCGGGCAAAATTTCGAGTTAAAAATCTACCCAAAGTATTTCAGGATCCTCGCCGGTGCTACGGAGTTCGTGCACTTAGCTGAGATTCTCTGGACTCAGGCTTAAGTTTGGAGTAGAACGGAGCACTTATGGGTTACACCCGTGTGCCGTGATGTTGATCCGCTGACTAAACTACACTAAACTAAACTTGCATGCGCGCGCACGTTCATATGCTCGTGCCTGCCTGCCTGCCTGCCTGAATGCCAGTTTGCGTACGTGCGTGCGTATGAACGTACTTATGCATACATCATCACACAAACACACACACACGAGAGAGAGAGAGAGAGAGAGAGAGAGAGAGAGAGAGAGAGAGAGAGAGAGAGAGAGAGAGAGAGAGAGAGTATTCAATTGTCCAATTAGGTCTAAACAGTAGGTTTCTGCCCACAAGGCGGAATAAAGACACTTCGTGAGAAAATTACACTTCGGTTTCTTTTCATTGGGGGAAATATCTTTTGCCGGGGAAGCACCCAGGCCATTGATATAGCACGATGGATACATTCACGGGTATTGATTGACACCTATGAATGTAGCGGACAGAAGTATCGATTAGAGTATACACTAGACACTATAACAGTTGACAGCTGTAATGTGGCTAACTTTCAGTTGTTGTTGTTTTTTGGTTGCTTAAGTGCCATGGCGTGATAAATCGTCTTAAGCAATTTCCCGTGTCTGCCACGAACTTATACATCGCCAAAATGTTGTCATTCCATTTAATACAGCATGTCTGCTACCATATTAACAACTTTTAAGTCATAACTGTGACACGCCCCTACTTCCCATTTTCCGCCGTCCATTTTTGTTTGGTCCAAAGCTACTTTTTGTTTTTCACAGACTGTTAATGTCCTTCGACCTCTACTTCTGTGAGTGCCGATGAATAGCAATGACTATATTATTGATGCTGATGACAGTGACTTCGGTGCCAACACACTCAGTGAACTCTCCTTCTGATCTTTATTCCTTCACTGAAGCATAGACCGTTAACTAACTCACACCAAGCTGTCGTAGCGCTTGCTGTCTCCTGCAACATCCTCCGTGTCTCCATATTATTCATCTCACCCGGATGTACGCACATGTACTTGAGTTAAATGCACTGAACGCGCAGACCGACTGGCCAATAATGCTTCAATACACACGGGAAGAAGCACGGACAGGGTTGATATAATCAATGCAGTGCGGGCTCATTTGCCGGATACTGACGAGTCTCCCACGCAGCCCGACTATTTGAAGTGGGGTGAATCCTGGTCAGGCACGTCTCTGTCGCCTTCGGGGGAAAGAGAGGAGATGCAATAACACTTCCTTATGGGAACAGTGTGCAGAAATACTTTAGGAAGGGTACTGCATTGGTGGGCTGAGCTCGCATGGAAATGCCTAATGTGCAGCGACGTTGTTTGAGGTCACATAACGTTACATAAGTGGCTCTTTTAATCTCCCCAGAAGGATCCTGCTGAATATTTTCCCAGGAACTGAAAATAATGTTATTCCTCTTATGTTTTCCCCCAGCGTAACTGGATATCCTTATCTGCATTCTGCTGTTATTTCTTACTTCTCTCGGACTT